>JAYESA010000014.1:105664582-105987082 GCA_036927795.1 Iris macrosiphon | reverse complement strand
ACCGAGCAAGCCTGCGCATAGGATTAGAATATAGGATCGCATCCACTTATTTAATCACCTCCCTTGATTTTATTTCGCACTCTTATTTGATAGCTTGCATTGCATCTTGCTTGATCATTTTACAACGTTAATCTTATCTTTTTTTTCGTGCTTGATAGGGGTTAGGAAGATGACTTGTACTGGTATATACACTCTATTGTTCAATAACACTATTAGTTAAATTCTTGTAAGTTTGGTAGTATGTCTCATAACCTAGTATCACATAGTCCTTTTGACCCATTAATGAAGTGTAATTGAATGACACCAACTATAGGCTTGAATAAGAAGATAGTGTTTACCTAGACTGTAGAACTTAGAGGCCCATACCCCCATTTTGTCGACTATAGACTTAGACAAGAAGTTAGTATGGCAACTGTAGAGACACAACACCGGTCTTCTTGGTGAACTTAAATTATTTTGTACCTTCCTTCATCATAGTCCAGCGTACTTATATTTTCTGGACTATCTCGACTTATGCTGCTATTATAGCCTAGTTTTGCAAGATTATTCTTTTATCGAGCTTGTTCATGAGATATATGTTATTGGGGACGCCCACTAATACATCGTCTAAATCAGAATCAGTGTATTATGGTCTGATCAACCTTAATGCATTTGGTTCGCTCTTCGTATGACTACTTCACGTGGATTGAGATATAGTTGACTCAGCATGTTAGACGAATATACTTGCCCTTTAGACATGTCCGAGCATATCTTATCGGTTACATAACTGTACTGATATAAGCATGCCAATAGGAATTTACCAAAATAAGATTTTAATCCACAACTGCCCTGACAACTCTCTTTTTGAATTCTTTAAATCGCCTTGAACCCCGTACTTGTATTCTATCACCTCCTCATTGAATTCTTTATTGTTTTTCGTCTTTCCCTATTTCAGAAAGACGAACGTTCTTGCTTGGTATAAGTTTGATACACGAAGAGTACTAGATATACCCCATAGGCCAATCACATTACTTTGTGACTATCTTTTGTAATTAAGGGCATATCACGATGTGATATATTTGGTGTTAAAATTTTTGAGGATATGTTGATATTTTAACTAGATGGCATACCCACGATGCTAATGGATGACACGAGTAGCAGTAGTAGTATTCTCTTTCCTATCACCATCTCGCCCCCTTGGGTTGCTCATCTTCTCTTCCATATCCATTCCTTGTCCCATGCTTAATTTTTTCTATCGTAGTTGCATCTTTTCGTGCCATCATGAATTATTTGATTTACTTCAACCTCACCCTTATTTTGTTAGTTAAAACATAAATGGGTTACTAATAATTAATAACTAAAAGATGAGTTCATAATGATAACCCTTATGTATATGCACTATAATAATATCTGTATTCTCTTATTATTTTTAAACCTTAAGTAGCATCCTTTAGTCTAATATGAATTAGTTGGATTGTTGAAATAGTTCATACTTCTAATAGTTTTATAAAGTTAGTCAAGACCTTAATTGTTGCTCTAAAACTTAAACTAAGCTTAGGAAAGAGTTGAAGGCACTTGTTACGAACTGATGACTATGACAAATCATTGGCGAGGTAGCGACAGCTGCAGCTAGACCATTATAGTAGAGTAGTCAAATTATTTGCAGACATACTGGCCAGGTGGTGTGTCAGTATTAGGCTACGATACTTGACGGTTACAGAGAAAAATCATGGTTATGAGATTCCAGACAAGTATCCCAAAAAATTTGACCCAATGAATAAATTCGTCTTACAACATAGACAATAGCCTCAAAAGACTTTGACTACTAGTAGAATTATTGTAAGTTGGGTAGTGTAGATGAGTTAGAGAATAAAAGAATAGTGTACAGACAATAATGGAGAAAAGTGTTAGGATGGCTGACCATAACCTTTTAGGAAGCGCTGCAAGCTAGCAATGAAGTGTTAATAGCTATAGTGATTTATTACGAATATGGGTTAGTGTTAATTTCGAGGACGAAATTATTGTAAGTTGGGTAGAATGTAAACCCCTTAAAAAATTTAAATTTTATTTAAAGTAATTTTTAATAAATTATTAAATTTCTTTAGAGTATTTTCATAGTTAATTATAAAATAAATTTTATTGATTAATTTAATTATATAAATGCTCATTTAGAATTATTCCACAAAATGATTTTTTTTTGGAGTCTTGTTAAAAGGTGATAGATTTTCTAGAATTTATTTCGTGTGCAAATGTTCTTTTTAAATTTTTATATAATCTCATCTATATATGTAAATATATATGTGAATAAATATATAATAATAATAATAGTAATAGTAATAATAATAATGATAATAATAATAATAATAGTAATAATAATAATAATAATAGTAATAGTAATAATAATAATGATAGTAATAAAAATAATAATAATAATAATAATAATAATAATAATAATAATATTACAAAAGAAAAAGGAAAGAAAAGAAAAGAAAAGAAAAGAAAAGAACCTAAAAGCCTTAAAACAAACCTAAGCAAACACCTAACCTAAAACTAAACAAAACCTAATACCCTCCCCCAGAAAACCCAAATCCTATACTACCCCGTGAACCCAACAAAACCCCCACAGCGCCTCCCCCTCTCCCTTCTCTATATATATACATATACATATATACATATATATCACAAACCTAAACCCTAACCCTAGCCCCGCGCCGACCGACCGACAGCCGGCGACCACCGCACAGTCGTCGCCGCCGCCGGCAACCGCCGCCGCCGGCCGCCCGCACGCAGACTGCAGCAGCAGCACAGGCAGCAGCGCTCTCTTCTTCAAGGTAACTTATCTCTCTCATCTCTCATCCTTTTCTCGAGCGGTTTGTCCGTGTTCGTCCATAACCTAACCCTCTAGGATTTTTTTTCAAGCGGGACGAGTTTTCGTGCCCTGGATTGGTCGAAAAATCGACCGAAAGTTGGCCGAAAAATTAACCAAAAATAGTCCAGAATTTCAATCCAAACTCCCATGTTCATGCCTAATTTGCCAACAACCTGTTTAATATTTTTAAAATCTAATTGAAGGGTTTTCTCCTCTATATAACCGAGAATTTAACTGTTCTTTTAGTTGTTATTAACTTATTTTATTTGTCAAATTATTCGACCTCCAAAACGACCAAAATCTTGATCTTTTAAAACTAAAATTTTGTGATACAGAGTGCACCCCACCAAATAGGACCGCCTCGTCGCATACCAATTACACCAAAAGGGGCGTATGGTATATCCTGACGTGTGGGCTTTCGCGGAAGTTGATTCGAACGTGTGTGCGCGTCGGAATCAACCCGTATCCGTAAAAAGTTCCCGTATCGTGACTTTTACAAAATACCACCCAACTTTGTGTACGCTCGTCAGAATACGACAAAACTTGCGACATTGGATTCGTGGTATCACACTGTTCCTGTGACCCAAGTTTCACACAATTCTGAGACAGTTGACCAAGCCGCCTATTCGCGGGCCCCACGGTTTGACTTGAAGGGCGAAATTATGATCGGCTCACCGGAATCCAAAATTGGACATACCGTTGAGTTCGTATCAACGTTTAGAATTTGTTTGACCTATAATTTGTCCTATTTAGAAATCTTTAACTCTGGCACATATTTCGGTGCAGAGTGGACCACAAGTGGACCCTGCTTTGATCCGAAATTACCGTTTTGCCCCTGTGTCCAAATTTGACGAAAGGGTAGACTTTTCTGACTATCTCGCTTATTCTGGGAACGTTGGTGATGTTTATTTCAGCATCGAGAGACGTTCATTCTGATGCCATAGTTTCTGATCCCGTGTGCTTGACGTCTGAACGCTTACACTTCGTAGTTTTATTGCCAGGCAAGTATACTTTACCAAATTGTTTACAGTACTTTGCATGCTTATCATATTTTTATATATTCATTATATGTGTGTTTTCTTTCAGTCATAATTATATATTATATATGTTGACACACACTTGACACATAGTATCATGGGATGGGAGGACAATCAGTAGGCGTATCGGCTACCCACTCTGGTAAACCGTAGTAACTAGTACGCACTACGGTAATTGTATCGCGATGGTCGCTACCCTTAAGGTATGTCGATTTTTGATGTCGCGATGGTCGCTACCCTCGAGGTATGACGGCTTTTGATGTACATGAACGTGTGTGTGAGTTGTGAGATAGCATGTTTAGCCTACACCTACCCATACATCGAAAAGGTTGTCCTCATTATGCATTCATATAGATTGTCTAGTACAGCGTACTTATATATTTTCTGTCCATTATGCATGTTTTACAGTATTCAATTGGCATGCTTCTATGTATCTTGTTACGTCCCTCTGAGGACCTGGTCCCTTTCCAAGTGTAGACGATCTTGACTATACGCAGGAGCACGGATCAGGACTTGCTACTTATTTCTCTTTCGAGGAGGCCTTCTCTTCGAGCCCCGTTGATCATTAGATGTACTTATTTGTTTCTCTTATATTCTAGTTTGGTAGTGGATTTATCTCCACCCAACTACTTGTTCTTATCAATCATTTTATACTTGATTCAGTTATATAGTTGATTGGTTATTCATTTCTATTTGATTCTGTGGATGAGATCTAGTTATGCCATGTGACTTATGACATAAATCTATACCACTTGTGAATTGTTATTCATAATATAGCGTACGTATGTGTTATAGTTTCCATATATTGGAGTTGCCATATACATACGGCTGGCATGCTTACGTATTCCTAGTCCTACGTATTTTGGGACTGGGGCGTGACATTCTTACCTCTGAGCAAACCTCTCTATATGACTATCGATTGTCACGTCCGTAATACCTCTGACATCAGTTGTCATCTAAACTTATCATCCGCACTTAACTCTAAGTACTCCAGCGGTGTTAAGACCACAAAATATATCACGTCCATATCACCTCTGATAGGGTTTTGTTTCGAACTTATTACTTGCACTCCAATGCGCAAGAAGTAATAGGTCCACCAAAGATCCCCCAGTGGGATGTCCTTAACAAACTACGGTATTGTACTACGTCCATATTACCTCTAGTACGATACCCAAACTTCACACGAATAATTTCCAACAAAAGAGAAAAACTCGAGCAGAGAGAAAAAGTTCTCTCTCTTCGGCAAAACCATATATTTATAGGGCGAAGGATATGGTGGCGACTCCTTGATTCTCGTATTGCGCTGTCAGCATTAATTATGATGGTGACGCTTGGTTTTTTCACTCAACTTTATCCTTTAAAAAACTGTCACTTCGGGATCCTTGCTAAGAGATGGTTCAGAATCCCAGAAGATCCACTCAAGGATCGAGCCAAATATCGGCATTTAATGATCTGACAGCCTGGCGGAAGCGCCTAAGTGGCAACATGCCTAGGCGGCATGTCACTCAGATATGGCCCAAGGTCTTCTCCTTCATGCTTCTTATTCAAAGTATTCCAAAACTGAAGGGGGTCTTGTAGAAGTATGGAAAATCTAGATCCATGCACACAACAAATATGCACCCCAAGATCGACTCAGAAGAAATCAGGCCACAGAATGACTATGAAGCCCAGAAAAGCAGCTACCATACGCCAGTAGTAATCAAAGGCAATGTGCCGTAGTGATCAAGCCCTCAGCGCCATAATGATCCAGCGTCATGTGCCGACCGCTTCATAACTAATGTTCCCGTGTGCCATCAGTGCCATGCTCCACTAAGTAACTAGTCTTTCCTTGCGCTAGCAGTGCCATGCGCCACTAAGTAACTAGTATCTGCATGCGCCAGCAGTGCCATATGCCACTACTCCCTCAAGCATCCCTGTGCCCCAATACTGGCCATATAAAGGCCTAACACAAATATTATGTCTGACACAGAATCCTGACAGAAATAACTTTTTGAATGCCTCAAAATACGTGAAGCATGCTAAACGATAGAACCTCACGTCAGCATGAATTTTACTCCTGACAGGCGTGCAGCTCCACGTATAGCCACATGCGTTCCAGACTCCATGCGTCTCTGGCCCCATGTGTTCCAGGCTCAATATGCTCCATGCATCTCTGGCCTATGCGTTGCAGACTCCATGAGTTCTATGCGTCTCTGGCCCCATGCGTCTTATGCGTCCCATACCTGAGATAAAATATTTTTGTTGCGACTGAAATAATTAGCTCCAACTAAATGCGGGTCATGTGTCAAGCTAACCAAGTCACACAAACAAAAGACGAGAAACGCCCAGATCTTCAGCAACAACAAATCGTAACAAATGTTCACGTGGCAGCTCGGCCTGGACTCAACTACATAATGTTAAGGATGTACACGTGGCAGCCTGCCCATAGTATGCGTCTAGAGTTGCAACAACATTCGGTTGAAGAAGCCCCCTGCGTCCACCAAACAGAAGCATATGTGTCACCTATAGCCCACCTACATGATGGCTATAAATAGGAGCAACTTGGACGTTACAAGGGCTGGTTTTTTATGCTTCAAAGACCATAACCCTCCAAGCGAGCTACGTACGTGAACACAAGCTCAGGAGAGATAGGAGAGAAGAGAGCATCCGCATTCCCTCGTCGGACCGTCAACGGAGTAAAAGAGTCGCGGCAGTACTCGATCTTTATCGTCATATTACCCACATCAAAAATATTGTACTTAAATTTTTGTCTAGGATTTCTTTGTACTCTTTTTGTTTATTATTAAACGAAGGTTTCTCAAACTTACTTCAATGGCAAACAAATGCATCAATGTTTGCATGCAAGTTGAATGCATGGATAATATGAACATGTAGGCTGCTTCAGATGATCATAACTTTTTCAATACACCTCCAGATGACCTGATTTGAAGCCTGGATGAAAGAGAAAAATTTTCTCTACAACTTTCATATTGAAGATCAAGCAAATAATGACTAAAATAGCTCCAAAACAGCCTCCCAAAGCTGAATCTTGTCACAGAAACTGCACCCAGAAAAATGGCTAAGTACTTGACCGAACCCAACCATAGGTGACCGATTTACATGGATCAAATCCATATTGTTTCGTCATGGGGATGGATCTCGTTCCCATCAATCTCCCTATCCATCCTCATGAGGAGAAAGTTTTCAAACAGTACTCATATATGCCTTCCTTCAGCAGAAGTCAGGCTTCTCTTTTGGTAGAGTCTTCGTCATCATATCAGACAGATTTTGACTTGTATCAATCTTCTTAATGTGCATAAGACAAATTTCCAAAGAATCTCAGATCCAATGATGGCGTACATCGATGTACTTTTTTCTTGAGTTATATATAGCATTTTTACTCAAGTCAATGGCGCTCTAACTGTTACAATATAGAGTGTACTTCTCTTGCTTGAGAGATAACTCCTTCAGAAAATTCTTCATCCACAAAAGCTCCTTGCTAGATTTTGTAGCAGCAATATATTCAGCTTTTGTGGTCGATAGAGCGATACATTTTTGCAGCTTTGATTGCCATGATATAGCTTCCCCTACAAAGGTAAATAAGTATCTCGATGTGGACTTTCTTTTGTCCAAGTCATTTGCCATGTTAGAATCAGTGTAACCTTCCAAGATAGGTTTGACATCTCCAAAACACAAAAAATATGTAGAGATTCCTCTAAGATATCTTAGGATCCACTTTACTGTTTTCCAATATCGTTTACCAGGATTGGCAACAAAAAAAAAACTTACCACTCCAACTGCATGTGCTATGTCAGGCCTTGCACAGATTATGGTGTCACGCCCCAGTCCCAAAATACCGAGGGACCGGACGCGTGTCAATGGCCAGCAGTACGCACCGATGGACAAACCCAATTCAATGGATCCATCAGGACATACTTAAGCTGTAATATAACAAGTCTACGACAACATGGTACAACTGATCTCATCCACACAACATAATAATTATGATCCACAGAATAAATAAGGAATGTAAATCATCAGCTAGTCTCAACAAGGTACTTCGGGGAACAACCCGATAAATATCTAGTACAATGGTTCAACAGACCAGAAATAAATGACTGAATTAAATAAATAAATACTGAGCATAGAACAAGGATGCTCAGGCAAAGTCTTCAGCTAACACCTCGTCCTCGGGTGTTGGTCCAGCTCCTGCTCCGGTCCCGTAAATCTCGGGATAAACCTCGTCTGCAAAATCTGGGGACAAAATCCGAATCCAGGTCCTCAGGGGACATAGCAAGGTACAAGAAAGCTCATGCCAAAAATGAGTAAATAAACAGTGCAGCAAATAAATAACTAAAAGAAGCAATAGGGTAAATATGTAACCAATCTAAGTGAAATGCAAGTGAGAGCAACACGAGTCTCAGGCTGAGCCACTACAAGCTCTGTGTCGGGGAGCCGGTAGCGGTAATAACCGGTAGTGGGTCTAGCTCTGCTCCGAGAGTCTATGACCTCTCAATAATAGAAGATATATATATATGTAAACAGCCTGTAGCCTGTGTGTCTCTCCCCACCCAATGTAACCACGCATATCATGACCATAACGTCTCATGTCCATGTCAAGCGGGATCATAGCTAATGCAACCAGTCATACTATATCTAAGAATATAATGTCCAAGTCCTGTATCCTATACAGAATCACCACGAATATCTCGGGAAAATCCTGTCTCATGAATAGTGTCAAGTGTCCTGGGTCAAAGTGTACTTGGTAAGACAAGTACGAGAATATATAGTGTCACGAATGTCCATCTCTAGATGACAGTACACAACACCGCGTACGGTGTCGGCACCCGACTGATGATCGGACGCTAAGTACGTCACACGGTCCTAGGTTAAGCATGCACAGCAATATAAATGAAGCAAGAAAAATATATAACAATACTGCAGAGTTTGGCAAGGTACACTTGCCTGATGTCCGAATACCAACAACTGTCCCTGTATCGGTGGATCCGGTAGGTACTACTCCAAAAGCTGTCATAAACATCACCACTAGTCTCAGAAGATGTCAAATAGCTAGAAATGCCTGTCCTTACGTCCAATTTGGACACAGGGGCAAAAAGGTCATTTTTCGGGCCAAAGCGGGTTCCACATGTGGGCCACTTTACACCGAAAAACGCATCAGGGTCAAAGGTCTCCAAATTCCTCAAACTCAGTGTCAACAAGTCAGGAACGATGATACGAACCCAACGGAACTTCCAGAATTGGATTCCGATGAGCCGATCTCAAAATCACCCGTCATGTGGAGCCTGTGGGGCCCACGATACGTGATTTTGTCAACGTTCTCGGAATCGGACCAAACTTGGGTCACAGGACCAGCGTATTGCTACGAGTCCGATGGCGCAAGTTTCGTCTCGATCCGTTGTGTGTACACAAAGTTACAGCACGTTCCAGAAAGGACGGATACGGGGTGTCGTCGGCGGATACGCGTTGATTCCGGGGTGCACGCACCTCCGAATCGACTTCTGCGAAATTCCACACGACCGTATCAACGTCGCGCACAGTTCGGTAAAGACCGCGTGCGACCAAGTCGTCCCGATTGGCAGGGCGAACTCAGTTCCGGGGTGAAACAGGGCGTTGTTTTTCCTATTTTTGGATCGCGGTGTGCGATCACCACAAGACGCGACGCACCGAGCGAGTTGCACGGGCACCGAGAGGGTTATACAGTCTACGTGTAGCAACTGACGGAATTGAAATTGAAGCTGCGATGAGGGAGAAATCGGTACCTGAACAGGGCCCCGTGAATCTGTTTTTCATGTGTCCGTGAGTCACTTTGACGCGAGCTGAGTCCTGGTCGAGGATTCCCGTGTCCTCGCGAGTCTGGGCTAGGGTTCAGATCAGAGGTCAGCGGAGTCCCGCCGAAGTGGTCGGGCTTGGGTGTCGACGGCCTAGCGGCGGCGAGGTCCTAGGGCTGTCGTCGGTTCGGGGAGGACTGCCTCGGTGGTCGATTGTCGGGTCGACTCGGGGATGCGGCTGAGCGGTGAAGTCGGCGGCCTGGTCGACGATGAGAGGGATCTGGAGGCGGCCTGAAACGAAGAGCCAAGGGCTGACGCGGTGGCGCGACTGCTCAAGGCGACGCGTCGAGGGGCGGCTCGATCGTTCGAGCAAGGGAGAGCGGTCAGGCGCGGCTGTCGGCGCTGGACTCGGTGGATGGGGGAGTTGTCGTGAAGATGGCGGCGGAAACTTAGGGTTTAGGTTAGGGCTAGGCACGAACGCCGAGGAGGAGCTTTATAGGGCTGCTACAGGAGTTTTCGACAGCCTAGGGTTTGCAGCGGGTCGGGTTCCGCAGCGGTTCGGGTCTGACCCGTTCTGGTGGGTTTGATCCGGGTTGGGTCGAGCTTGGTTTGGTTCGGTTTAAAAACCAATAGCTTTTAGTCCTCAAATCGTTGCTCCGGAGTCCAATAAATTCACCGAAAAATGCCATGCGTCCGATTTTCCATTTTACCTAATAAATTATTATTTCCAGAATATTTTAACCCCAATAGGCCACACTTAAAATTCTTTAACCCACAATTACCTTTGTTATAAATTCCAGAAAAATACCGAAAATACGGGAAAATTATTCTAAAATTTATTCTGAAAATTTAGGGTGTTTACAATCTTCCCTCCTTAAAAGGATTGCGTCCTCACAATCAAAGAATAAGCTACTCAAGAAAGAGTTATGGAAATACAAGGTGGCCTAGTTTACAACTGCCTCCTCGAACAAGTGGGGGTAACGCTGGCGCATATTATCTTCTCGTTCCCAAGTCGATTCGCCTGGTGAATGATGTTTCCATGCTACACGAACCAGTCTGACCGTCTGTCCCCGCAATGTCTTCTCACTGACGTCGAGGATGCCAACTGGTTGTTCTTCATATCTCAAGCTTGGGCCCACTGCAATCTCTGAATGATCGACTACGTGACTTGGGTCGATCACGTACCTTCGCAGCTGCGAGACGTGAAATACGTCATGCACTCCCTCTAAGGATGGAGGTAATGCAAGACGATAAGCCACCTCACCAACGCGCTCTAGAATGTCAAATGGTCCAATATACCTTGGGCTCAACTTGCCTCTGCTCCCAAATCGAATAGTACCTCGAGTGGGCGAAATCCTCAAGAATACGTGATCTCCTTCTTTGAACTCTAGGGGACGCCTGTGCGTATCTGCCCAATGCTTCTGTCTGTCCTGAGCTGCTCGTAGATGGTTCTGTATCTGCTTTACCTTCTCCACTGTCTGCGTTACCAATTCAGGACCCAGTATTTGACGTTCACCAACGTCACTCCAACATATAGGCGATCTGCACTTCCTTCCGTATAAAGCTTCAAATGGTGCCATCTGGATGCTGGCCTGATAACTGTTGTTGTAGGAGAACTCCACTAAGTGCAAATGATCTTCCCAAGATCCTCCGAAGTCTAGCATACATGATCTCAACATGTCCTCCAATATCTGAATGGTGCGCTCCGATTGGCCATCTGTCTGTGGGTGGTATGCCATGCTGAACTTGAGTCTGGTGCCCAGACTCTCTTGCATGCTTCTCCAGAAATGAGATGTAAATCTCGAATCTCGATCCGATACGATACTAACAGGTACTCCATGAAATTTGACGATTTGTCGCATATACATGTCGGCTAGTACCTCTGTGGACTGTCCCACTCTAAATGGCAAAAAGTGTGCCGATTTAGTGAGTCTATCCACGATAACCCATACTGCGTCTCTTCCGCTGGGGCTCCTCGGAAATCCTGTGACAAAATCCATCGTGATGTGCTCCCACTTCCATTCTGGTATAGGAAGCGGCTGTAACATACCTGCAGTCCTCTGATGTTCGGCCTTTACTTGCTGACAGACTAAACATTTGGCCACAAATCTCGCAATCTCCCTTTTCATTCCATGCCACCAGTAATACTGTCTCAAGTCTCGGTACATCTTGGTTCCTCCAGGGTGAACAGAGTACATAGAGCTATGTGCTTCAGTCATTAACTCCTGTCTCAATTCTCCATTTGGAACATACAGGCGGTTTCCAAACCTCAATGTCCCGTCTTCGTGAATGCGAAGTCCTGTCTGAATGCCTGCTTCTGTTCTCTCTTTGAGTCTTCGGAATCTAGCATCGGTGGGCAATGCTTCCTTGATCTTCTCCACGAGTGATGACTGAATCTCAAGGTTAGCCATCAAGCCATCCTGTCCTGGTAAAACAACCTCTATCTGAAGCTCCTGTAGATCTCTCAATAACTCTGGCTGCATCGTCAAGAAATACGCCGTAGGCTTCCTGCTGAGTGCGTCTGCAACAACATTCGCCTTTCCAGGATGATACTGCAGATCTATGTCAAAATCTACCATCAGTTCCAGCCAGCGTCTCTGCCTCATGTTAAGCTCCTTCTGAGTATACACATACTTCAGACTTTTGTGATCAGTAAAGATTTCTACCCTCTCTCCATAAAGATAGTGCCTCCATATCTTCAACGCAAAAATAACTGCTGCTAGCTCCAGATCATGTGTTGGGTAGTTCTTCTCGTGGACCTTCAACTGTCTCGACGCATAAGCAATGACTTTGCCATGTTGTATCAAAACACATCCTAGTCCACTGCCTGATGCATCACTGTAAACAACAAAACCTCCTGACCCTGAAGGAAGAGTCAAGACAGGTGCTGTTGTTAATCTTCTCTTCAATTCTTCGAAGGCCTTCTGGCAGTCTTCTGTCCATATAAACTCCTGGTCCTTTCGTGTCAGCTTTGTCATCGGTTCTGCAATCCTCAAGAAATTCTCTACAAACCTTCGGTAATATCCCGCAAGTCCGAGAAAACTTCTCACTTCTGCAACTGATGTTGGTGTAGGCCAAGTCTCTATTGCCGCAACTTTCTCTGGATCTACTGAAAGTCCTTCTCCTGAGATGATATGTCCCAAGAAAGGTACTTTGTCCATACAGAACTCACACTTACTGAGTTTGGCATATAACTTCTCCTGTCTCAAGGTCTCTAACACGATTCTGAGATGCTCCTCGTGCTCTTCGTGGCTCTTGGAATATAAGAGAATATCGTCGATGAATACAACCACAAATTTATCCAAGAACTGATGGAAGACTCTGTTCATTAAACTCATAAATACTGCTGGCGCGTTGGTTAAACCAAACGGCATCACCAAGAACTCATAATGTCCATACTTGGTCCTGAAAGCTGTCTTCGGGATGTCTTCCTTCCTTACTTTGATCTGATGATAGCCGGATCGAAGGTCAATCTTCGAAAATACCCTTGCCCCACTCAATTGATCGAATAGATCATCAATGCGTGGTAAGGGATACCTGTTCTTGATAGTCACAGCATTCAGTGCCCTGTAGTCAATGCACAATCGTACTGTTCCATCCTTCTTCGGTACAAATAATATGGGTGCTCCCCAAGGTGAAACACTGGGCCGAATGAAACCCTTCTCCAAAAGATCATCAACCTGTTCCTTCAACTCCACTAACTCCTTAGGTGCTAGCCGATATACTGATGAAGTGATTGGCTCTGCTCCTGGAGTTAAGTCTTGTGAATTCTATTTCCCGATCAGACGGTAAACCTGGAAGATCATCGAGAAATACATCCACAAATTCTGAGATGACTCTTGGGTAACCTGTCTCCCCTTCTACAGATAGTACCCTAAGAGTAGGCTGAACTCCTTGCTCTACTGCTCCTCGAAGAAACTCAAATTCTGGATGCTCAGGCGGTCTAAATATAACCTTTCCAAGCCGACAATCAAGGGTCGCATGATACTGACTTAACCAGTCCATACCAAGTACGACATCATAGTCAGGCATCGAAAAGATTAGAAATTGAGCTCGCATCTCTCGGCCACAAACTACTACAGAACATGATCTACAGACATCACTAACCGGGATAATTCTACCTCCCGTAAGAATTCTCTTCATCTTCGGAAGGGGTGCGGTAGCTACTCTATGGGTGGCTACAAAGCTAGCTGCTATAAATGAATGCGATGCTCCAGAATCAAATAATGCTACAGCTGGTAATGAAGCTACTAGAATAGTACCTGCGATGACCTCGCCTGCTGTAGTCTCCTGCTCAACAGCTAATGGGAATGCCTGTCCTCGTCCCTGAGCTGGACCTCTCTGCTGCTGCTGCTGCTGCTGGAATAGGGCTGCCTGTGGTGCCAGTGGTGGTCTCTGCTGATTCCCTCCTGGGGCTGGTGGCCTGACGCCTCCAACTCCTGCCTGCTGTGCTCCTACCGCTGGATAAACTGGTCGTGGTGCAGGTAATGCTAGTCTCGGTGCTCCCTCTCTGCGCTCGGTGCAGTCCCTGGAAAAATGCTGGTTGGATCCGCAGCTCAAACATAGTCCCAACTTACGCCTGCATTCCTTCTCAATGTGTCCTACCTTGCCGCAGTGGTGACAAGTAGGAAGAGGTCTGTCCCTAGGTGCTGCTCTATCTGGTATACACCTCTGGGTTCGCTTTGCTGAATCCCCATGTGCTGGCCTGGATGGTGCTGATGTGATAGGCCTCTTCAGGTTACTCCCTTTTAGTGACGCGCTCCAAGCGTCGGGCTGCTGCAAGGACTTCGGTATAAGATGTGGGTGCTACCGATCCAATCAATCTCTGAAGCTCGAACTTCAGTCCGTCAAAGAACTTTTCAGCTTTCTCTTCTTCCGTTGAAATCAATGTCGGGGCAAAGCGGCTCAGGCGAATAAATTCTGCGTTGTATTCCTCCACTGACATGTTGCCTTGGATAAGGCGGTTGAACCTGTCTCTGAGCTCTGACCGTGCGACTGCTGGAATGTACATCTCTTGGAAGAGTCTGGAGAACTCTTCCCATGTGACTCGGTCCTGTCCAAGCCTCCTCTCTTCTGCTAACCACCAGTGATGTGCATTCTCAGTTAACTGCATTCTGACGGCAGTCATCCACTTCTCTCTAGGAAGTTCAGCGGCTTCCAACTGATGCTGTATGTTTGTGAGCCACTCATGAACTTCCGTTGGCCCTTCTTTACCAGAAAATGTGCGAGGCTTGAGATGACGGAAATCGGTGATAGATCCCGTCGCTGTTCGCCTTGCTGGTGGATTTGCCTGCTCCAATACGGATACCAGACTGGTCCTCAGATACTCGGCCTCCTGCCGATGGGCCTCTTGCTGAATCTGTTGCTGTGCTTGTATCATAGCATACATCATCTGGAACATCTGTTGTCCGTCCATGGCTTGTCCTGGCGGGAATACTGGCATCTGGGGAGTGAACTGTGGTGGAGGTGGGATGTCATCTCTCCGGAACCTTGGATGAGGCTGTCCGGTTTGATCACTCTGCGATGCTTGTCCACCATCCCCTGGTGTCACTCCGTCTCCATAAGTAACTACAGCGTCGTTTGGCGTATCCAAGGGAATATCATCTCTGTTCCCGGAATCCATTGCTCTGCAACCAAAGGATAAACTGTAAGAACGCTCAGAGGAATTAATACAGGATGCAGTTCAAGTAACAAATTTCGAGTTCGATATAGAGTTCAACAATGGTTAAATAATGGATGAGAACCTAGAACTTATCCTATCCTTAGGGCAGGCTGGTTCGGTCCCTAAGTTGAAACCGAACTATTTAGTCGTAGACCTGCATGGGCCACCACAAAAACCATGTCACGCCCCAGTCCCAAAATACCGAGGGACCGGACGCGTGTCAATGGCCAGCAGTACGCACCGATGGACAAACCCAATTCAATGGATCCATCAGGGCATACTTAAGCTATAATATAACAAGTCTACGACAACATGGTACAACTGATCTCATCCACACAACATAATAATTATGATCCACAAAATAAATAAGGAATGTAAATCATCAGCTAGTCTCAACAAGGTACTTCGGGGAACAATCCGATAAATATCTAGTACAATGGTTCAACAGACCAGAAATAAATGACTGAATTAAATAAATAAATACTGAGCATAGAACAAGGATGCTCAGGCAAAGTCTTCAGCTAACACCTCGTCCTCGGGTGTTGGTCCAGCTCCTGCTCCGGTCCCGTAAATCTCGGGATAAACCTCGTCTGCAAAATCTGGGAACAAAATTCGAATCCAGGTCCTCAGGGGACATAGCAAGGTACAAGAAAGCTCATGCCAAAAATGAGTAAATAAACAGTGCAGCAAATAAATAACTAAAAGAAGCAATAGGGTAAATATGTAACCAATCTAAGTGAAATGCAAGTGAGAGCAGCACGAGTCTCAGGCTGAGCCACTACAAGCTCTGTGTCGGGGAGCCAGTAGCGGTAATAACCGGTAGTGGGTCTAGCTCTGCTCCGAGAGTCTACGACCTCTCAATAATAGAAGATATATATATGTAAACAGCCTGTAGCCTGTGTGTCTCTCCCCACCCAATGTAACCACGCATATCATGACCATAACGTCTCATGTCCATGTCAAGCGGGATCATAGCTAATGCAACCAGTCATACTATATCTAAGAATATAATGTCCAAGTCCTGTATCCTATACAGAATCACCACGAATATCTCGGGAAAATTCTGTCTCATGAATAGTGTCAAGTGTCCTGGGTCAAAGTGTACTTGGTAAGACAAGTACGAGAATATATAGTGTCACGAATGTCCATCTCTAGATGACAGTACACAACACCGCGTACGGTGTCGGCACCCGACTGATGATCGGACGCTAAGTACGTCACACGGTTCTAGGTTAAGCATGCACAACAATATAAATAAAGCAAGAAAAATATATAACAATACTGCAGAGTTTGGCAAGGTACACTTGCCTGATGTCCGAATACCAACAACTGTCCCTGTATCGGTGGATCCGGTAGGTACTACTCCAAAAGCTGTAATAAACATCACCACTAGTCTCAGAAGATGTCAAATAGCTAGAAATGCCTGTCCTTACGTCCAATTTGGACACAGGGGCAAAAAGGTCATTTTTCGGGCCAAAGCGGGTTCCACATGTGGGCCACTTTACACCGAAAAACGCATCAGGGTCAAAGGTCTCCAAATTCCTCAAACTCAGTGTCAACAAGTCAGGAACGATGATACGAACCCAACGGAACTTCCAGAATTGGATTCCGATGAGCCGATCTCAAAATCACCCGTCATGTGGAGCCTGTGGGGCCCACGATACGTGATTTTGTCAACGTTCTCGGAATCGGACCAAACTTGGGTCACAGGACCAGCGTATTGCTACGAGTCCGATGACGCAAGTTTCGTCTCGATCCGTCGTGTGTACACAAAGTTACAGCACGTTCCAGAAAGGACGGATACGGGGTGTCGTCGGCGGATACGCGTTGATTCCGGGGTGCACGCACCTCCGAATCGACTTCTGCGAAATTCCACACGACCGTATCAACGTCGCGCACAGTTCGGTAAAGACCGCGTGTGACCAAGTAGTCCCGATTGGCGGGGCGAACTCAGTTCCGGGGTAAAACAGGGCGTTGTTTTTCCTGTTTTTGGATCGCGGTGTGCGATCACCACAGGACGCGACGCACCGAGCGAGTTGCACGGGCACCGAGAGGGTTATACAGTCTACGTGTAGCAACTGACGGAATTGAAATTGAAGCTGCGATGAGGGAGAAATCGGTACCTGAACAGGGCCCCGTGAATCTGTTTTTCACGTGTCCGTGAGTCACTTTGACGCGAGCTGAGTCCTGGTCGAGGATTCCCGTGTCCTCGCGAGTCTGGGCTAGGGTTCAGATCAGAGGTCAGCGGAGTCCCGCCGAAGTGGTCGGGCTTGGGTGTCGACGGCCTAGCGGCGGCGAGGTCCTAGGGCTGTCGTCGGTTCGGGGAGGACTGCCTCGGTGGTCGATTGTCGGGTCGACTCGGGGATGCGGCTGAGCGGTGAAGTCGGCGGCCTGGTCGACGATGAGAGGGCTCTGGAGGCGGCCTGAAACGAAGAGCCAAGGGCTGACGCGGTGGCGCGACTGCTCAAGGCGACGCGTCGAGGGGCGGCTCGATCGTTCGAGCAAGGGAGAGCGGTCAGGCGCGGCTGTCGGCGCTGGACTCGGTGGATGGGGGAGTTGTCGTGAAGATGGCGGCGGAAACTTAGGGTTTAGGTTAGGGCTAGGCACGAACGCCGAGGAGGAGCTTTATAGGGCTGCTACAGGAGTTTCCGGCAGCCTAGGGTTTGCAGCGGGTCGGGTTCCGCAGCGGTTCGGGTCTGACCCGTTCTGGTGGGTTTGATCCGGGTTGGGTCGAGCTTGGTTTGGTTCGGTTTAAAAACCAATAGCTTTTAGTCCTCAAATCGTTGCTCCGGAGTCCAATAAATTCACCGAAAAATGCCATGCGTCCGATTTTCCATTTTACCCAATAAATTATTATTTCCAGAATATTTTAACCCCAATAGGCCACACTTAAAATTCTTTAACCCACAATTACCTTTGTTATAAATTCCAGAAAAATACCGAAAATACGGGAAAATTATTCTAAAATTTATTCTGAAAATTTAGGGTGTTTACATATGGAGTACATCAAACTTTCGACGGTCGAGGCAAATGGAATACTCTTCATCTCATCCTTCTCCTTCTCACTTGAAGAACTTTGTTGTGCACTTAGCTTAAAATGAGTTGCTAGCGATTTGCTGACTGGCTTAGAGTTCAACATATTAAACCTCTCTAGAACACGTTCAATGTTTGTTTCTTATGATAGCCACAACTTTCTCGTACTTCTGTCCTGAGAAATCTCCATTCCCAATATATGTTGTGCTACTCCTAAGTTCTTCATGTCAAAGGACTTGTTCAACTCTTTCTTCAACCGGTCAATCTTAGACATATCTTTTCCAACAAGAAGCATATCATCAAAATATAAAGAAAGAATAATGAAATCATCATCAGAGAACTTTTGGACAAAAACACAATGATCTGCAAATATTCTTTTGTACCCATGGTCAAGCATAAAAGAATCAAATATTTTATACCACTGTCGCGCTACCTGCTTGAGCCCGTACAAGCTCTTCTTCAATTTGCAAACTAAGTATTCTTTGTCCTTTACCTTGAAACCCTCTGGCTGCTCCATATAGATTTCTTTCGCCAAATAACCATGGAGGAATGTTGTCTTCACATCTAACTGCTCCACTTCAAAATCTTAAGAAGCAACAAAACCAAAAATAACCCGAATAGAAGGCATCTTCACAACAGGAGAAAATATTTTTTCATAATCAATACCTTGTTTCTGACTGAAACTTTTTACCACGAGGCGAGCTTCTACTTGACTTGGTCATTTCTTTCATTCTTGATTTTGAACACACATTTGTTCTTCAAGGATTTTCTGTTCTTTGGTAGCTCCACTAAGTCATAAATGTGGTTCTATGCAAGGAATCCATCTCCTCTTGTATAGCCTTCTTCCACTTGGCACGATCTTCATGAACTTGTGTTTCATGGAAACTTTTTGGTTCACATGCATATGTCACCATAGTATACTCTGAAGCAGGATATCTAGTTGAGGGTTGTCGATCTCTCTCCGACCGTTTCAACTGAGGTACTTATGGCTGATCCATATGAAGTGGCTCTGCATGCTCATGCTCCCCCTGATCAAAACCTAGGAAACCTGTAATTTCTTCTTCTTCCTACACATCTTGAAAATTATTATTTTATTACAAAGGAGAAGGAATAACAATAGGTGTGAAAATTGGATCTGGAACGATGTGAGTGTTTTGTGGCTCTTCTTCTTTTTTAAAATCAGAAAGTATTATATCTTCACAAAATACAACATCCATGCTCCTCACAATTTTCTTGTTTATAGGATCCCACAACCTATATCCAAATTCATCATTTCCATAGCCTAAGAAGATGCATGGAATGGCTTTATCATCAAGCTTGTTCTTTTCTCCTTAGGTACATGCACAAATATCTTGCACCCGAACACCAGTAAGTGGTAATAGAAAATATCATTTACATTCCAAACTCTTTCTAGAATATCTTCATCCAAAGGAACATAGGGGACAAGTTTACCAAGTAGCAGGCCGCTCGTACTACTTCTCCCAAAATATTTTGATAATTTAGCTAAGGATAAAATACTCCTTATCATTTCCACAATTGTGCGGTTCATTCTTTCTGCAACCCCATTATGTTATGGTGTGTGTGGCACGGTCTTTTGGTGTCTAATGTCATATTTAGAACAATAATCTTTAAACATGCTTGAAGTATATCCACCACCATTATCCATGTGAATACACTTTAAGAGTTGCCCGGTTTCTCTTTCAACTTTGGTATGAAAGTATTTGAAAACTTCAAAGACTTGATCTTTGGCTTTTATAACATATACCAACACCTTTCTAGATGCATCATCTATGAAGGTCATGAAATAGGAGGCACCACTAAAGATTTTTACATTTATGGGTCCTTACACATCTGAATAGACTAAGTCCAATATGTCGGTTTCCTTTTTGTTATAATTTTTAACAAAAGCTACCCGACGTTGTTTTCCAATCAAGCAGTGATCACAGTGGGATAATGTTGTGCCTTGCATGGATGGAAGAAGTTGTCGTCTTACGAGAGTTTGTAGTCCTTTCTCGCTCGTGTGGCTAAGCCGCTTGTGCCATAAATCCATAGAGGTACCTCCCATTGTTCCAAGTTTATCATTCTCTAAGTTGAACTGGGTCTTGTAGAGAGTGCAACACTTCTTTCCTCTCGCCAGTACAAATGATCCTTTGGTAAACTTCCAACACCCTTTACCAAAGTTGCTTGTGTATCCTTCTTCATCAATCTTGCCGGTGGAGAGAAGATTGAGAGAAAGATCGGGCAAAAATCTAACATCTTTTAGAACCATCTTTGTTTCAAGGTTAGTGGTATCACAAATATTTTCAATGCCAAGAATTTGAGAAGAGTTTTTGTTATCCATTTTTACTATTCCAAGGTTACCTTGACGAAGCAAAGTGAAGTAGTCCTTCCGAGGAGTAGCATGGTAGGAGGCACCAGAATCAATCACCTATTCCGAGTCTTGGCAAGTGAGATTTGCACAGTCTTCTTCACATGCCGAGAAAAGTATAATTTAATTATCACTGGCAACGGCTGCATTTTCATTCTTTTCTTGCTTCTCATTGGCCCTTCCTTCCTTTTGTTCTCGCTTGAGTTTGCGATATTTCCATATTATGTGTCCATTCTTCCCGCAGTGGTAGCAACTAATGTCCTTCCTAGCCTTTGATTCGGTCATGCGCCAGTCCCAAAATACGTAGGACTAGGAATACGTAACATGCCAGCCGTATATATATGACACTCCAATATGTTGGAAAATCATACCACATACTTACGTTGTAATATGAATAAATAATTCACAAGTGGTACATATATTGTCAACACAAGTCACAGGCATCTATATCTCATCCACAAACATAAATAAATAAGTACCAAAATAAATAACTACAAGTCTCAAGTACGAAGTAATAAAAGAATAATAGTCGGATGGAGACAAATCCACTACCAAACGACTATATCAACTAAAATGATAGAGGAGAACGAAACTCCAATATAAGATAAAACTTCAAATAAAGAAATAACAGCAAAAAGATACATCAGCTATGAAGTAGTCATGGGTACTCAGAGGGTAAGACCTCCTCGACAGAGAATGATGCGTCAGGTCCCGGTCCATACTCCTGCGGATAATCCTGATCGTCTATACCTAGAAAGGGACCAGGTCCTCAGAGGGACGTAACAAGATACATAAAAGCATGTCAATAATATACTGAAAGTAAACATCTAACATGGTCGCCTAACCAGTCTATGTGATATGCAATTTAAGAACAATTTTTCTGCATATGGACTATCTGGCTAAAATAATGGGATGTGCGTAGTTCTCTTGGAGATCCAGGGACCTCGGGGATAACGCCTTTCGATCGTCATAGGCATGTAGTATATATAAGGAGTCATAATGTCTCGCGTCTTCAGCAAAGCTTATGGGCAAATAAGAAAATGTGTAAAGGAGCCACATACTCTTACTCATTGTTCTCCCCACCTAATGGTACTAACGTGTCACATCCATAACACGCAACCACCTCTAGTAACTGCTAAGTCCGCTAAAATATAATATTTTTATTAGCAATTATTCTTTATCCGTCGCCACGACCTTTACGTATAGGTGGCCAGCCTAATACGTAAGTCCGTGTCCAACATGAGACTCACAACTCGTGTAACAAATGTGTCACGGCCAAATGAAATATAATGATGCCTCAACTCATCGGGTGGTCTCGTAAAACTAGATCAACATGCATAATATAAATAAAAGATAAAAGACGACGCAACCGTCGTTGCACCCAAGTCTTTCTTGGACATGCAGTTTTATATAGCAAAATAAATGGAATGAACAACAGAAAATAAATATGCAGCAAATGAATGTAACTAAACAGTACTGTGGCAAGGTATACTTGCCTGGCAAACAATCTGTGGAGTATAGATGTCCAGACGACAAGCACAAGAAATCAGAAGCTACGAACTCTGAACAAACGTCTCTGGATGCTGAAATAGACATCACCAACGTTTCCAGAATCAACAAGATAGTCAAAAAATACTACCCTTTCGTCCGATTTGGACAGATGGGCAAAAAGGTAATTTCAGGTCAAGGCGGTATCCATATGTGGCCCACTTTGCACCGAAATGCTTGTCAGGGATAAATGTCTCTAAATTGGATAAATTATAGTCAAACAAATCCTAAATGATGATACGAACTCAACGGTATGTCCAATTTTGGATTCCGGTGAGCCGATCACAAAATTGCTCGTTAAGTCAAACCGTAGGATCCACGAAACGGTGGTTCGGTCAACTATCTCTGAATCGCGTGAAACTTGGGTTACAGGACCAGCATGATACCATGGATCCGTTGGCGCAAGTTTCGTCGTGTTCCGACTAGCTGTTACAAACTTCTAGGATATTTTACAAAACATCGATAAAGGAAACTTTTGACTGATATGGGTTGATTCTGGCGTGCACACACGTCCAAATCAACTTTCACGAAAGCCCACACATCAGGATATACCATACGCGCCTTTCAGTACAATTATTACGCGATGAGGTGGTCTAGTTTGGCGGAACGTACTCCGTATCACAAGTTTTTCAAGTTGTTAAAAACTATTTTTCTCATAATTTTTAACTGATTAATTTACACAGAATTAACGTCCAATTATATGCAACAATAGGTCGTTTTGAAGTCGTTTAGGTTGTCTTCAAAACTGTGTACTTAGTTGTCTAAATTACCTAGTATTCTGGAGGTTATTCGCCTTTGAAAACGAGGTCTTAAAACATAAAACTGTCGTATAAATACATACTTGAAATCAATTTTTTTCAAGTATTGGCACCTGATTTTCACCAACTAAAACATCATATTAATTACAGAAAACCAAAATTTCCTAGAGTGGGTTAAGTAGGCTGCCCAGAAAACTTTACGGATCACGAAACGGTCAAGTAGATTGGGAGATACAAGCGAGGGAAGTTGGGTACCTGGGGTTTTCGTTCCTGGGTTGACTGTCGGGTTCATCAGTTCGGCGAGCGTGCGACGGCGGGTCTGATGTCGGCGGAGAGGTGGTCGGGCGACGCAGGGGTAGGGAAGGTGGAGAAGAGAAGAAGTTAGGGTTAGGGTTAGGATTTGTTGCTATATATATATATATATATATATATATATATATATATATATATATATATATGGGGGGAGGGAAGAGTTGGTCGTGAGTAAGGGAGAGGTCGTGGGAGTCGGGTCTGGACTGAGGGGAGTTGGGATTTGGTTATTTTGGTTAGTTTAGGATTAGTGTTAGATTAAGATTTAAGGTTAGGGCTTTAATCTGTTTTTCTTTCTTTCTATTCTTTTCTTTATTCTTTTTATTTCATTTCATTTCTTTTTCCTTTAATAACTATATATTTTTTCTTTATTTGTTTTTACTTCTTATATTTTTCTTTCTCATTTTCTTCTTATTATTATTATCATTATTAATTATTATAATTACTATTATTTCTATAAAATAATTATTTTATTTTAATTATTATTGGTATGTTGTCAGTATACTTATTATTATTCCAATTATTAAAAAAAATTAGAAAATTAGGGGAGGTTACAGATTTTTTTTCTCGACTTGTCTCGGTTCTGTGGTTGTCGGCTTTTGCTCCTCCTCATATTCTCGGTGACAAGGGCATAAGAATAGGAGGATCCAGAGGACTTTCTCCGAATTTCTTCATTCAAAAGGCTGTTTGTAACTTGGTTCATAGATACAACTCTGTCAGGTGCAAAGTTGCTAAGAGACACCACCAGAGTCTCTCAACTATCCGGTAACGAGCTAAGCAAAAGAAGGACTTGAAGCTCGTCGTTCAACATCATCTTCATGGCTGCAAGTTGATTAACAATACTTTAAATTTCATTCAGATGTTTATATTTGGAATCACCTTCCTTGAACTTGCGATTGACAAGCTTCTGAATCAAGAAAGCTTTCTTGCCAACGGTCTTCCTCTCGTAGAGATCTTCAAGTTTCTTCCACAAGCTGTTCGTCGAAGTCTCATTTGATACATGGTGGAATACGGTGTCATCCTACCATGCTAAATAATGACTGCAACAGCTCCAAAACAGCCTTTCAAAACTGAATCTTGTCACAAAAACTATATCCAGAAAAAATGGCTAAGTACTTAACCGAACCCAACCATGTATGATCGATTTCCTTAGATCAAATCCATATTGCTTCATAATGGAGATGGACCTTGTTCCCATCATCATCGATAAAAATAGTTTAATACAGCAATATGCAAACAAGGAAAATTCAGGATATCTACATGCAAATTTAGTCATATCTACCCACTTCTCCCGGTACATTCCACAAAAGCCGGCTCAGGTAGTTGTGGTTGTACATTCAGGACGAAAAGTCAGCCTATAAAACAAGGGTATAATATCTACCCATATCTTCTGTGACCAAAAAAATCACAATATATCAATCCATGTTAAATGCATGGCCTTTTTGAACAATTTGAGAATCAGATTAAGATCTCATCAAACTTCTTAACCGTCATAAATTCACAGATCCTAAATTATTTTACAAAATCAACAAGGAGTAGAAAAGATGGACACACTTCTCCCTTCGATTAGGCTACATACTCAGGAAAGCAACAACACAATGTGCATTTAAGAGGTACCTCTATTCTGTCACCAATCGGCATTAAAATTAAGTTCAGATCCAACTGTCTTCTTTTCCCCTGTCTCTCTCTGTCATAACTGATCTCTCTCTCTCTCTCCCTCTTATTTCGTCTACTTCTATTTAAGGGTGAGAAGAAGACTGAGAGAAGAAAGAGGAAAGAAGAAGAAGAAGAAGAAGAAGAAGATGGAGAAGGAAGTAGAGTACTCATCTGCAAATGGTGGTGATGAAAGTGAATGGAAGAAGGTGGCCCTCATGAGAGTCCATGTTGAAGGACAAGATCCTGCAGCTAAGGTTAGATCAAATCTTTCTTGGATTTTGATTTTTCTTGGGCTCTGCATGCATTTACTACTGTGTTGTCAATTACTTTATAAATAATATTTATGTTTTGGGACTCTCCCCTCTGGTATTTTAAGTAAACTGTTAAATTTGTTGAGCTTGAGATACAAATTTTTTTTTTGGTCAATTCTTTTGTGAAGTTTACTTGTGCTCAGTAACTTAATCAATCGTATGACATGACAAGAGAAGTACTTACCATGATGATTAGAGACGGATCGAGCTAGAATTTGACACTAGTGGGGGCAAAATTTTTAAAGATAATTCAAAGTACTGGAACGAAAAAAAAAACAAAAAAATTTCTTAGCTAACTTAGGTAGGTACAAGGCCGCACTCAAGTAAAATTAAAGGGGCTTTTGGTACGCTATAATAATATATATAGAAAATTTTACATTTTCGAAAATAAATTTTTTAGTAATTAAATGTTCTAAAAAAAATATTTTTTTCAGGTTTGGTGAATAAATAAATATTTTCCTAAAAAAAATTGAAAAAGATAAGAAAACTGCAAAAAAGAGTCCATATTTTGTCACCCACAAAAAGAGTCTTGCGCATATTCAGGATTTCAAAAAAAAAAAAATTCAGTCCTTTTGTTATTTTAGGACTGCTAAACTTTTGGCAATCATGATTTTAATAAGGTTCAAAGTATCGGTATCGGAATCGGCATCGGACCATTCCTATGAGTATCGGGATCGGCGGTATCGGTAGTATCGGCGGTTTCAGATCGGAGTATCGGATTTTTTGGTATCGGAAAGCAAACAACTATTAGTAAATTACTAACATTTTAGAGAATATATTTTATACATTTATGCATAATTTAAAGTATTTTCAGTATTGTTTCTTAGTATTTTTGATATTGAATGAAATAGTAGTCATCCTTGTCGATTGATTTATATGCGATAGATAAGTTTTTCTCTTTTATATGTTTTTACAACCTTACTATGCTTTTACATCCTTTCTAATTGGTCTTTTTAATTCAAATTTTTTTTGCCGAATTGACTGGAAAAGAGACCTCTAATGTCGGTATCGGTCAGTATCGGGTATCGGTCGGTATCGGATCGGGACATGCCAAACTGTATCGGTATCGGCCGTATCGGATCGGTATCGGCCGATACTTTAAACTATGGATTTTATATGGTCAGTCAAAATTTTACCAGTTTGGATACACACATGATTGCCAAAGCCTTTGCAGACTATATAAAATCAGGACTAAAAAAATTTGGCAGTCATAAATATACACAAGACTCCAGAACTTTGGTAGTCTTAGGACTTCCAAAAGTGAGTTCTCCCGGTAATTCTTATAGTACCCTTAACATTTGCCTAATTATAGAACAAATTTGGTACGGTCCCCTTCCACCTGGAGGCGCCATTGTGGAGGCCCCTCCAAAACTATTATTTTTTCATAATCCTTATTTTCATATACAACCATATAATCCCACTTTTTTTGTACATAATGTACGTACATCATACTAAATGTTAGCACAAGACTACAATGACATTCATACAAGACAAACAAAAATTTTAATATGGAGGGGAGTAGTTATAATAATTGCATAGAACATAAGAAGTTTTAACAATTTGCATATGAAGGAAGTATATGCCAACTGATTTGGCATTTTGAAAAAAAAAATTTATAGGATGCCGAGTGAGTGTGGAACCGTCAACTCACTTGGCATTTTGAAAAACAATGGGACGCCAAGTATAAAATCAGAACTGTAAAATTTTGGCAGTCCTAAATATGCACAAGACTTCCAGAACTTTGGCAGTAATAGGACTTCCAAAAGTGTGTTCCCTTTAGTAATTCTTGTAGTACCCTTAACATTTGCCTAATTTTAGGACAAATTTGGTATGGTTCCCTTCCACCTGGAGGCGCCATTATGGAAGCCCCTCCACAACTATTATTTTTTTCCTAATCCTTATTTTCGTATACAGCCATATAATCCCACTTTTTTGTACATAATGTACGTACATTCATACTAAATGTTAGCAAAAGACTACAATGACATTCATACAAGACAAACAGAAATTTTCATATGGAGGGAGGTAGTTATATATAATTGCA
The DNA here is from genome assembly GCA_036927795.1 of Iris macrosiphon. Taxonomy (NCBI): domain Eukaryota; kingdom Viridiplantae; phylum Streptophyta; class Magnoliopsida; order Asparagales; family Iridaceae; genus Iris; species Iris macrosiphon. Next base: position 105,959,740 of record JAYESA010000014.1, on the reverse strand, counting down.
TAGAACATAAGAAGTTTTAACAATTTCCATAGGAAGGGAGTAAAAAAATCATGGGATGCCGAGTGAGTGTGGAACGCCAATTTACTTGGCATTTTTTTTAAAAAATGGGATGCCATGTATAAAATCAGGACTGCAAAATTTTGGCAGTCCTAAATATACACAAGACTTCCAGAACTTTGGTAGTCATAAAACTTCCAAAAGTGTGTTCCCTCTAATAATTCTTGTAGTACCCTTAACATTTGCCTAATTTTAGGACAAATTTGGTATGGTCCCCTTCCACCTGAAGGTGCCATTGTGGAGGCCTCTCCACAACTATTATTTTTTCCTAATCCTTATTTTCGTATACAGCCATATAATCCCACTTTTTTGACCATAATGTACGTACATTCATACTAAATGTTAGTAAAAGACTACAATGACATTCATAGAAGACAAACAGAAATTTTCATATGGAGGGAAGTAGTTATATCTAATTGCATAGAATATGAGAAGTTTTAACAATTTGCATAGGAATGGAGTACACGCCAACCGATTTGGCATTTTGAAAAAAAAAATTATGGGATGCCAAGTGAGTATGGAATGCCAACTCACTTGCATTTTGAAAAAAAAGGATGCCAAGTATAAAATCAGGATTGCAAAATTTTGGCAGTCCTAAATATGCACAAGACTTCCAGAACTTTCGCAGTCCTAGGATTTCCAAAAGTGTGTTCCTCCTAATAATTATTGTAGTACCCTTATTATTTGCCTAATTTTAGGACAAATTTGGTATGGTCCCCTTCCATCTGGAGGCACCATTGTGGAGCCCCCTCCACAACTATTATTTTTTTTCTAATTCTTATTTTCGTATACAGCCATATAATTCCACTTTTTTGTACATAATGTACGTACATTCATACTAAATGTTAGTAAAAGACTACAATGACATTCATACAAGACAAATAGAAATTTTCATAATAAGGTAAGTAGTTATATATAATTGCATAGAACATGAGAAGTTTTAACAATTTGCATAGAAAGGGAGTACATGTCAACTGATTTGGCATTTTGAAAGAAAAAAATTATGGGATGCCAAGTGAGTGTGGAACGCCAACTCACTTGGCATTTTGAAAAAAAAAATAGGATGCCAAGTATAAAATCAGGACTGCAAAATTTTTGCATTCCTAAATATGCACAAGACTTCTAGAACTTTCGCAGTCCTAGCACATCCAAAAGTGTGTTCCCCCTAGTAATTATTGTAGTACCCTTAACATTCACCTAATTTTAGGACAAATTTGGTATGGTCCCCTTCCACCTGGGTGCACCATTGTGGAGGCCCCTCCACAACTATTATTTTTTCCTAATCCTTATTTTCGTATATAGCCATATAATCCCACTTTTTTCTACATAATGTACGTACATTCATACTAAATGTTAGTAAAAGACTACAATGACATTCATACAAGACAAACAGAAAATTTCATTTGGAGGGTAGTAGTTATATATAATTGCATATAATGTGAGAAGTTTTAACCATTTGCATATGAAGGGAGTACACGCCAACTGATTTGACGTTCCATACTTGGATGCATGCATGGTGTATATATATGGGACGCCAACTCACTTGGCATTTTAGGAAAAAATACGGAATGCCAAATGAGTTGGCGTCTTCCTTAGTGAAGACGCAACTGACTTGACGTCCCTTAATTTTTTAAAACATGCCAAATCAGTTGGCTTGTTCTATCTTCCTACACAAATTGTTACTTGAATAAATCTTCGTGGAGAATTCTGAAAACACAATGAAAGATAGAAGAAAATAACACAGACTCCAATAAGATTAAACAAACAAACCTGCCGGATAGTCATAAGTTTGCCGCAGCTAGAAACTATTGCAGTCGTGGACCAAAACTGAATGCACATCCATTTGAGGTGTTACTTGATAATTTTCCATATGCTTACCTACAATCAAATACAACTTCCAACCGTGCCATCCTAGGTTGTTCTTTTACTTAGCTGACTCTTCCTTTATGTGTCTGGGAATATCTACTCAAGAGGAATTCAGAGACATTTAGCGCATGAAAATACTTTTAAGGTTGCACATTTCTCTTTTACCATTGTTTTACTATCAATTTGTGTTACTACCATACTCCGTATACCAAAGGTTTTCTTCTCTTCTATGTGCTACATTTACTAACAATTGTAAATGTTTTCATGACAATTAATCCTTTCTCGACCAGTAGATCCACATATTGCATTGTTTATGGAGCTTTATAGTTGATATGTATTGCTCACTTTTTTTTTTCGAATCTACAAATCTTTTATTCCCTGTGTAGGAAGTAGACAATTTCATGATCAGAAGATTCTTGCGAGCTCGTGACATGGACATTGAAAAGGCCTCCACTATGTTTCTCAAACACCTCAAATGGTGTAAGGAAGCTGTCCCCAATGGTTTCATCTCCGACGAAGAAGTTCAAAATGAGCTTCATCAGAAGAAGATGTTCCTACAAGGAAATGATAAGCAAGGTCGCCCAATAGGTGTTGTCTTTGGAGGTAAACACTACAGTGCAAAACGACAGTTGGATGAATTCAAACGTAAGTACTTTTTCTTATAATTAAGGCTTGCTTCAGTTCTCTTGCTCGATTGCATTCAAACTACGAAGTGTCAATGTTTTCTTGTACTTTTACAGGTTTTGTCGTGTATGTCCTCGACAAAATGTGTTCCAGGTACTTGACCCTTAATATCTTTGTTTATTTAACCAAAACATACTGTTTGGAAAGTATCCAACCAACCTTTCAGTCATTGATATGATTGATATGGAGAGAAAATAAACACTGCGAAGAGTTGCCCTAAAGCCCATAAGGTTATTTACGTCATATGCTAATATGCTAACACTCCCCCCTCAAGTTGGAGAATATATATGAATCATGCCCACCTTGTTACAAAGAAATCCAAAACGAGAGATATAAAGAGGTTTGGTCAAAAGATCTATCATCTGGTGACCGAGTAAATGATGTGCAAACTAAGTTACTCATCACAACATCATGAATAAAGTGACAATTCAACTCAATGTGTTTGGTCCTCTTGTAGAAGACCGGGTTGCTAGCTATAAAGATGGTAGCTTCGTTCTCTCATTGCATAGAAAATGGATTGGTATACTGGACACCAAGGTTAGCCACTAATGTCTTGAGCTACATCATCTCACATATTGTATGAGCCATCACATGTACTCTACCTCTGCACTAGATAAGGCCACAACCGCATGTTTCTTACTGTGCCAAGTGACAATATTTCCCTAACATAGGTACAATATCCATAAGTAGAAAGTCGCTCCTTTTTTGACCCAATATTGTCAGTATCTGAACATGATTCAATCTAGAGATGGCCATGACGTTTGTATAAGAGCCCTTTTCTTGCAGATTCCTTCACATATTTCAAGATTCTAAGAAAACGATTTCCTAGTAAAATTGTTTGGGATGTTCTATGAACTGACTAATCAAGCTTACTGCAGAGGAGATATCTGGACGAGTCACGGTCAAATAGATCAACTTCCCAACAAGTTTTCTGTATTGAGACTTGTCCTCAATATTCTCATCATTATTGGGCCGCAAGTTCATATTGGGTTCCGTAGGAGTATGGGCTGGTTTAGAACTGAGTAGGCTAGCCCTGGAATAGGTCTATAGCATATTTCCATTGGAAGAGAACTATTCCTTAAGGGCTCCTAGCTATCTCAATTCCAAGAAATTACCTCGACTGACTTTGTTCATTAGTAATAAAGTGCTTGTGAAGATGGAGCTTGTCTCCTCAATGCCTCAAGGTCAGAACTTTATAGCAAGATGTCATCGACATGCACCACATGACTTCGTTTGAACTCGACAACAGAGACAACTAGGCTAAATTTCTCAAACCAAGCATGGAAACTCTGTTTGAGTCTATCAGTGGCCTTCTTGAGTTTGAATACTACATTACCTCCTGAGCAACAAATCCAAGAGGTTTCTCTATGTAGACTTCTTCAGTAATATCACCATATAAGAAGGCATTCATCACATCCAGTTGAAACATCGGCCAGTCATGATTAACCACAAGAGGGAAGAGGACCCAAATATAACCAATTCGAGCAATTGGAGAGAATGTCTCAAAGTAATCAACTATATAAGTTGGAGTAAACCCCTTCGCCACAAATCTCTCCTTATAGCGGTTAATAGTCCATCAGACAGATACTTCAAAGTAAAGATCCAACGACAAGAGATAACCTCATAATCAGTAGGAGCCTGGACTAGCTTATAGGTACCACGAGATAGTAAAGCATCCATTTCCATCATGGCTTGTTTCCATGTGGGTATGACAAGAGCCTCATCTAGTGTCCGAGGGGTAGAAACAGTAGATAGTGACAAGGCCATCTGACAAAAAGAAGGGACAAGGCGAGCATATGAGACATAATCATCCATAAGATAAGCGCAAGGAGGACGGTTGTCTTTCCATAGAGTAATGGGGATATCATAATCGGAGGAGAAAGGTGGAGGTCAGCAACAAGAGGTGGAATGACAGTAATAGGTAGAGTCATAGTAGTTGGTGCAACAGGAGGTGGAAGACGAGGTGTTAATCGACGATGAGCATAAACTATCAAGGATAGAGATATAGTAGTGGGTGGAGCCGAAGTAGACGTAGAAGTAGGAGGGATGGAAGACAGTAATGTAATACAGATGATCTGTAAGAAGAATTGGCAAGGTCATAGTCTATAGTAGATGAACGAGAAGAACCAAGGTAGGTAAAAGAACAATTGAGATAGTAGTCTGTAGTAGAGGAGCAGAAACGACCAGGGTAGGTAGGGGGACCTCCACATGAGGAGCAAGGAGAGGACGAGCGAATGTAGTAAGACATGGTGGATCCTCAAATAACGTAACATCGGTAGACGAATAGTAGCGGCGAGCTACATGATCAAAGCAACGGGTATAAGGATATCCAAGGAAAACACACTTGATCTACCGAGGGATAGCTTGTTGTAACAAGGTGTCAAGTTGTGAACAAAAGTAACAGAACCGAAAATGCGACGAGTCAAAGAAAATATGGCCTTATCTGAATAAAGGCATGAGAATGGAGTCTATCTGTCAAAAATGAAAAGAGGACAACTGGTTCACGAATCAAAAATAAAAGAGGGCAAACGGCTCACAAATCAAAAATAAAAGAGGGCAAACGGTTCACGAGATAGACTGCAGTAAGAACTGCATCATGCCAAAGGTACTTTGGAATGTTCATATGAAACATCAAAGTGCGTACGATATCCAGTAGATGACGGTTCTTTTGCTCTACGACTCCATTTGCTGAGAAGTATTAGCATAGGAAGTGTAATGAATGATACGTAGAAGAATGGTGTCTCTTATACTCAAAGGCATTATTTGTTCGAATAACTTTAATGTAATGAGAAAATTGAATTCTTACTTAATGATCAAAGAGCTCAAATATGTCGAAGGCTTCAGATCGAGTTTTATACAATAATCTATGTAAGCCGTGAGTAATCATTGATGAAGGTTATAAAGTAACAAGGACCACTAACAGACAAAACTAGGCTAGGACTCCAAATATAAGAATGAACCAAATTGAACATAGTCAAATTCCTCTTGTCAACTCTAGGATGAAAGATGCGAGGTAATGTTTTTCCAATTCGCAGGCTTCACATCAAAGTTGCGAGAAGACGACATTAGTGACATAAGTTTTTCAAGCTTATCCAAAGGAAGAGGGCCAAGATGTTGGTGCCACAGTAGACAAGATATTGAGGAGGCAGAAACGACTGCAGAAGCTGGCAAAGCTGACAGAAATGACCTGTCTAAGTAGTATAAGTTCCCAATGCGAGAACCTCCCCTAATCTTTCCTCATGTCCGAAGCTCCATAAACTCACAATTGGAAGAGAAGAGTATAACAAAGTAGTATAAAATCCTATTTATGCAGCTAATAGATTGAAGATTCATATGAAACTTCCGTGCATAAAGCACGCGATCCAAGGTAAGAGAAGGAGAAACGTGAATGACTCTTGTCTCGGTATTGGGGGAGGCCTAGCCATATGCAACATAGATAGGCGAATAGTAGACGAAGACTGGATCTGAGAAAACTATCATTGATCACCTCTAACATGTGAAGTTGCACGAAAATCTAATATCCAGAGGTGGTTTTGAACATCAAAAGTAACATTTGGATGAGAAGTAGAAGATAGAACCGTAACACAAGTCGGCATAGCACAAAGAAGGTGGTCATATTCATAGCAAGAAATCACCACAGAAGAACCAACTCGAGAGCAAGTAGTAGAGGACACATGGGGAGACGTGCCCAAACAAAGATGCCATACTTAAGCCAACAATAGTCGAAAGAGTGGTAGTGACCATAATGTGCACATAGACGAGTATGTTGATATGGTATGTTGGGTGTCATATTTAAGTATAGTATAAGCACATGGGAATATCCTGAGGACATATTTGGGATGCCAGAATATGTCACAGGATATTCCATTATGAGATTATTGTCATAATGATTGAGATCATTGTATTAATGACTGTAAGGCTATATAATGCCAATGAGACAATCAATAAAATCATCAACTAATTTCAATATGGTATCAGAGCCAAGTTTCCACAAACCCTAGCCGTCACCAAACTTCCACAAACCCACAGGAGGATTTCCTAGATCTTCTCCACCGAACTCTTCCACGCCCCCCCTTCTTCCCTTCTCCGCCCTTCGCAGGCCGCCCTTCGCTGTTGCTGTCCCGTCCCGCTACTGCTGCGGCTACTACTGCTGCGGCTGCTGCGACGGCGGCTGTGACATGCGTGCTACCGTCTCCTCCGCACCAGCACGAGACAACGCCTAATAGGGATGCCTAGATTTGAAAAAAGGGGGGACATGTTCGGATCTAGGAGCGGACGACGAGGACGAGCGTGAGTCGTGGAGCGGACGTGATGTGATTGGATAGACGATGCATCGATGGAGGAGATCATCAAGAAGCTAGATTTTGCAGAGGTGGCGACGTTGATGAAGTTGTTGACGATGTCGGCTGATGAGAACACGACACGAACGTCGCCGAAGTTGAAGCTTCCCTCCATCGATCTGAAATTAGATGGACCAGCCACCTATCTGAGTTGGTCACGGCGGGTGAGAAGAACCCTTGCAGGAAAAAACATGGAGGGGTTCCTGACGGACGAGACAGAGCCGGACGAGGGCTCAACAGGACGCGATGAGTGGAAGTCCACTCATATGGTGATCTACATCTGGCTTCTCAACTCCTTAGTCCAGTCTATTGCCGCTACAGTAGACGGTATTGAGATGGTGAAAGATGTGTGGGAGAAGTTGAGAAGGACCTATGATGGTGTGGGGAACAACTTACGGGTCTTCCAGATAAAGGGGGAGATTGATGACACCGTACAGGGAGAGAAGACGGTGCAGGAGTATGCCACGGAGTTGGAGCGTCTGTGGTTGGATTATGATCACTCCTCAGATCGGGCGAGCTGCGGGGACCCTAAGTGTAAGGAGAGACAGGTGTGTCTGCAGGAGAGGACGATGAAGTTCCTCAAAGGGCTGACTGCAGCTTTCGCACAGAGGACGGCCCTACTTCTAGCCCAACCAAAGATCCCTAGTCTTGAGGAGGCTATCTCAGCCATGATCCAGGAGGAGACACGCATCATGCTGCAAGCCGGGACAGGTGGTCCCCCCGAAGCAAAGTCAGCACTAGCGATCACCAGCTCAGGTAACACAGGATCTAAGGGAGAGCCCTGGCAGCATAACCGACAGTGCTACAACTGTGGGGAGATGGGTCATCATCGGTATGCTTGTACCAAACCACCTAGGGAGGGAGATTCAGGTGGTGGACGAGGACCGTTCGGCGGACGAGGATATAATGGAGGACGTGGTCGTGGTCGAGGGGGTAGACGAGGCGGCCGAGGAGGTTATCGGACGAACCTCCTGATATCAGAAGGGAACGGAGAAGCTGATGGCACCTTTACTGTGGAGGACCAGGCACTGGGAGACATGAGGAGTAGAACAGAGGAGGCGTCCACCTCATTCTTTGTTAGGGGCAATGCTGCCATGTATGCCCATCCATCAGAAGGTACTGACGAATCACTTGCCCTTGCGTCTATCTCTTCCCTTAAATTATCAGACTGGATTATCGACTCGGGAGCATCTCGGCATGTAACGGGGAATGCTAGTGAGTTTTCTTCCTACACTCACCTAGCATCAGCAGACAACATTCAGACAGCTGATGGCACTTTCCAGCCAGTGGTCGGTAAGGGTACTGTTAATTGTACAGGTTCAGTAAGATTATCCAATGTTTTACATGCTCCATCATTTCCAGTCAGTCTCTTGTCCATTAGTTCTATAATCCTCCAACTTAAATGCATTGTTTCTTTTGATATTCCTAAGGTGACCTTCCAGGAGAAAGGGACAGGACGAAGACTTGGGACTGACACTTGGCATGAGGGACTGTGGTACCTAGATCGAGAAGGACTGGACTCGGCATTGGTATCTATGGCAGAGAAGGCTGGCATGGAAGGACTGCAGCAGAGGACTGAGGATACCTTGATACTCCATCATCGGAGGATGGGACATTCTTCCTTTGATACTCTAAGTAAGTTGTATCCAGAGATTTATGCAAAAACAAATAAAGAAAAATTAGTATGTGATGCGTGCGAGTTAGGAAAACTTACTAGGAGCTCCTATGTTGGCACGGGTCATAGGAGCACTTTTGCTTTTGAGGTAGTACATTCTGATGTCTGGGGTCCATGTGCTACTAACACTATGAATGGTTATAAGTACTTTGTTTCTTTCATTGAGTGTGCCTCTCGTGTTACCTGGTTATATTTGATGAAAAATAAGAATGATGTACCTGCTTGTTTTCGGGATTTCCATAAGCATGTCCAGACTCAGTACAAAGCAGTTGTGAAGGTATTGAGGTCTGACAATGGAACGGAGTATACCAACATGAAGCTTGCAGAATACTTGTCAGCACACGGAATACAGCATCAGACCACCTGTGCATACACACCAGCACAAAATGGAGTTGCAGAAAGGAAAAACAGACACCTTTTGGAGGTCGCAAGAAGTATGATGATCGACATGAATGTCCCACAGAGTCTGTGGGGGCATGCAGTGTTGACAGCAGCTCAACTCATCAACAGAATGCCCTCGAAGGTCCTCGGATGGAAGTCCCCATGTGAGGTATTGCAAGGCAATAATAATGGGATACTCCCACTGAAGGTGTTTGGGTGTGTGTGTTTTGTGAAGGACAACAGGCCATCAGTTGGGAAACTTGACCCTAGAGCGGTCAAATGCATCTTCGTAGGCTACTCGGCGACCCAGAAGGGGTATGTGTGCTGGAGTCCAGTAGAGAAGAAGAAGTTTGTCAGTATGGATGTCCACTTTCGGGAGCATGAGCCATACTACCACCAGGACGGAACTTCACACAACACGCCTAATACTGCCAGTATTAGGCGAGAGGGAGAGATGGAGAACTTGGTGGTAACCGATTTAGAAGTTTGGCAAGGAATTCGAGGTGAAGGATCTCGGCCTTCTTCGGTACTTCCTTGGGATTGAGATTGCACGAGAAGCAGAGGGGATTGTTCTCTCTCAAAGGAAGTATGCACTGGACCTTCTCACAGAAACTGGGATGTTGGGGTGCAAACCTGCAGCGACACCAATAGATCAGAGGTTCAAGATTGATGCTGAGGCTGGAGAACCAGTTGATCGGGACAGATACCAGAGACTGGTTGGCAAGTTGATCTATTTGAGCCACACACGTCCTGATATCTGCTTTGCAGTAAGTGTGGTGAGCCGCTACATGCATGACCCACGGAAGGGTCATATGGATGCAGTGTACCAGATTCTGAGGTACTTGAAAGGTGCTCCCGGGAAGGGACTAATATTTAGGAAGAACAATCACGTGAGCATCGAGGGCTACTGTGATTCTGACTGGGCTAGTTGTGCTGATGACAGGAGGTCTACCTCGGGATATTGCATATTTGTAGGAGGTAACTTGGTCTCCTGGAGGAGTAAGAAGCAGTCTGTGGTGGCCAGATCGACAGCTGAAGCAGAGTACAAAGCTATGGCCTTGGGAGTTGCAGAGCTGCTATGGTTGAAGAATATGCTGGTAGAGCTGAAGCTGGATCAAGGAGCCAAGATGAAGCTGTGGTGTGACAATCAGTCAGCTATTAGTATCGCCAACAATCCAGTACAGCATGACAGGACCAAACACATCGAGATTGATAGATTCTTCATCAAAGAGAAGTTGGATAGTGGATTACTGGAGCTTGGCCATGTTCCAACCAGGAATCAAGTAGCAGATGGACTAACCAAGGGACTCGCCTCAGTGAGCATGATTAGAGGATGTGACAAGATGGGCTTAGTGAATATCTTTCACCCATCTTGAGGGGGAGTGTTGATATGGTATGTTGAGTGTCATATTTAAGTATAGTATAAGCACATGGGAATATCCTGAGGACATATTTGGGATGCCAGAATATGTCACAGGATATTCCATTATGAGATTATTGTCATAATGATTGAGATCATTGTATTAATGACTGTAAGGCTATATAATGCCAATGAGACAATCAATAAAATCATCAACTAATTTCAACAGAGTATGTCGAGAGAAGCCAGTATCATCCCCAATAGAAGAGTAACATTGGAGCCCCCTTGAATCATGGCCACTGTTGAAGCCCTGCAACCGAGCATATATACTAGAGATTGAAGTGGGAAACGCCATCATAAAATAGTAGAAAAAAGCAAGAGCATACGAAAGAACCAAAAAGCAAACTATTACGTAGATCACAATAGACAAAAGAAAAAGAACTCATGAAAAGAAATAACCAACATAGTAAAAGTCAAAAATTAGAGAGAATCGGGAGAGCCAATCAACATGCTCCAATATCTTGATATGAGAGCTAATAGATATCACCAGGCAGAAATATAGAAAACTAAAGAATCAAAGTGGCTCCAGACAAGTGCAATGCCACACAATAAACGAGTTTATTAAAGATAGCATTGAGAAATAGTAGTAGAAAGAATCTATATCACGAGAGTATCCAAAACAGTCGATGCAATACAATAGCTGAAGTAGAAATGAGTGCTCAAAACACATCAGGTAGTAGTAATAGCAGAAGTGCTAAACAACGTCAAGTAGTAGACTGTATATAGAGTAATAGACACAAGCATCAGTGGTAGAAGGAATCTCCAAAGGGCATAGATCAAAAATTCCAAACACATATAACGCGAGGGTGAAAAGCTGTGGCATCCCAATCACAACACTCCAAGTACACACAAGAACAAACAAACAACCCGTGCAGCCTAATCACAATGCTCGAATCCGCACAACAAAAAGATCTCTGAAAGTTTAAGCATCCAAGAATAGAAGGCTCATAGAAGGTATACACATAGAGGGAATATATCTAAAAGCATAAGCAAATGAATGGAATATAGACATTGAGAGAACAAGGACTTTTTTTAAGAGAAAAGAAAAGGAAAGAATTACTTTTTTTCCCCTCTTTTCTATATATTAAAAAAAGAAGGGTTAAAGGGGTAAGTTTACAGTGGAGGGGTCCAAATATAGAAACCCTAACAAGTGGCGGCCATAACAGTCATATCTCGTCAAAAACAGTAGCGACCGGCGTGATAGATATCAGGTAGTGCTCTAGCGAGGTGAGGACGACGAGGTGAGATGTCTGGCGTCAGTGAGGCATCAAGATTCTTCGGTGGTGGTCGAAGACAACAGGGATGAGGTTGGGTAGTTCCCGATGGTCCAGAGAGGGTTGGGAAGAGATCTATCAGGAGAGAGGTCTTGAGCAACGTGTCACAGACTTATACCTACACCTCGCTTTGTGTGTTGCACAAACTTCATTTTCGAATACCAGTGCAAGCCTTATCTAACTCTTAGTTAGATTGTTAAGACATAATAAGAAAATATGGATCAAAAGAGAGAGATTTGAATGTTGAAAGCTTTATTATACTAGAGAGCTTACAATTTCTTAGATAGTGAGGAACAAATGAGGCCTCCACCCTTTATATAGCCTCAATGGCTCTACATGAATGACTAAGATTATGTTATGTGTCCACCCTCTAATAGTTGGAACCATCTGAAACCTAGATATTTACAATAAAATATTTACAACCAAGAAAATACTTAGCCATCTAGAAATGGTAGGAATCCTCATTAAGCTTCTAGATGCAAGAATATCCCAAAAAATCTTTTAAAGAATATCCAAGAAATATTCCCAAAGACTATACAATTCTAGAGTATTATGAAAGCTTCCATCAAGTAACCCCTCGCTTAATATGTTGTGTAATATTGTCTTGGTAGAGCAAAAAAAAACTTGTGCTTGGCATTCTTCTCCACCTATTACATAAACATCCTCGTCAACGGGCAACCTTCTCTAACTCTTAGCTAGATCGTTAAGGCAGAATAAAAAAAATATAGATCAAAAGAGGGTTAAATGTTGAAAATTTCACTATACTAGAGAGCTTATAACTACTTAGATAGTGAGGAACAAATGAGGCCTCCACCCTTTATATAGTCTCAATGACTCTATGAATGTCTAATATTATGTTGTGTCTACCATCTAATGGTTGGAACCATCTGCTAGATATTTACAATAAAATATTTACAACTAAGAAAATATTAGCTATCTAGAAATGGTAGGAATCTTCAAAAAACTTCTAGATGCAAGAATATCCCAAAATTCTTTTAAAAAATATCCAAGGAATATTCCCAAAGACTATAAAATTCTAGAGTATTACGAAGGCTTCCCTCAAGTAACCCCTTGCTTAATATACTGTGTAACATTGTCTCGGTAGAGTAAAAAGTCTTGTGCTTGGCATTCTTCCCTACCTATTAAGTAGACGCCCTCGTCGACGGGTGTACCAATTCTTCAAACGATTTTCACTTCTTTGTTACTTGTCGTAGTCATGGTCACCTCGTGTCAAATATTCTTTACCTTTTCTGTGCGGACCTCCCCAGATTTTCCTATATTCTCCTTAAGATCGAAAGTAAATTGGTCCACCACATCACTTTTTCACGTGTCATGTACCCTCCTTGGCACGGAAAAAGGCTTGAGCTGGATATCAAGTTGCCGATCCACTTTGTCTCCTGGCTACACATATTCCTCCATACCTTTAGGCATGTGAGTGCTATTGCAACTCTGTCGAGATGAGTTTTCACCTCCTTTTGTATTACCACGATTCTTGGGCAACTTCTTGCACGAGCGACTCCACTTTTGCCCTGTGTGATCCATGACTATGCCCTTATTAAAATAATGGATGTTATCCCCCTTTTGCACACATGTCCTTGTTGCCTATGCTTTCTTCCAGCCTATGACATGCTTCTTCCCCGTGCCTAACTCCCTCTACATAAGTGTCTCCTCTTAAAAGTCTTTTACAACACCTTCGGTCTCGTTTGAAAGATCTTTCTCCTCGAACGGTCTCATTTTAAAGATCTTTCTTCCCCCTTCGTCACGACCACCACCAAGTAGGTTGTATCCCCTTTGTTACCTTCCTTGAGTTGAATAGTTGAGAATTGATTTTCCCCTTGATTGTTCACCTTGTACAACACTCACCATGCATGACGAGCCTTCTACCATAAACTTGACTACTCCAAGTGTGGCATGGGAACCCTCTTAGTCATGATTAAGAAATCTATACCAAGTATCATCTTGAAGTCATCCAATTATATAGTGATTAAATTGGCAATATATGACTGATGTCATATCTTTATGCGAACTTCCTTGACTACCATGTGCACGAGATACTCCTCTGAGTTAACTGTCTTCATCTTGCTTGAATTATTTTTCAATGCTAGAAGCAAGTGACAGACCTTTGCATATGAGATGAAGTTATGAGTGGTGTCTGTATCAAGCAATACCCGCATTGATTCAGCACAACGCTCCTATGTGTACTCCTATTTCGTACTCGTCATCCTCTACCTCCTTGTTTCGGACGACATTTGCATGTTTGCTCTTGTTCTGGTAATCCCAAGCATAGTAATTCTCTCCACAAATGAAGCATAAAACTATCTGTTCGGGTTGGGCCTTCTCAAGCTTCTTTTTCGCGGATGGACCCTCTTTAGGAGAGCTCTACTTCTCTTCCCCACAATTCTCCTTGGTGGGCGTTGGCTTGGCTTTTGTTGTCATTCCACCTATATTAACGAGCATCTCGACTTCTTCCATGATGACGTTCAAGTCTTGCTCCCCTTGTCGCTGCAATTCTTGAGCCACTTATAGTTGAAGTCCGTGTAGGAAGAAGAACAAGCGATCCTCTTTGCCCATGCTAGATATCGCGAGCATAAAATGTGTGAACATTGCAATGTACTCTTTGATCGTTCCGTTGTGCTTGAGTTACCGCAAGCTCCGCATCGCCACAATCTCCATGTTCTCTGGGTAGAACTTAGACTTGGTCTCGTTCTTTAGATCATCTCAAGTCTCAATTGAGAGACCATTCTCCATCTCTGTGCATCGACATGGCATCTTCTTTGAAGTAGAGACGAGGTGTTCACCCTCTGTGACTCTTCCTCGATGTGTAACACCTTGAAGTATCGATCCACGTTCCATAATAAGTTATCTACCTCTTTGGCATCTTACATTCCGCTGAAGGATTTTGGCTCGAGGATCTTTCTTTTCGGTGCCTTCCTACTCGAAGACTATTTACAACGACCTCTAAAATGGCAATTATGGTCTTTAGTTCTCAGCAACTTTCAACCAAGGTCGTTAGCTCCTTGTAGCCTTGGACCTTCTCATAAAAAAATTTAGTCTCCACATGATGTGCCTTAAGCTCCTCCTCAAGTGCGGATCAGATCTTTTGGATTTTCTCCTAGAATATTTTCATGAACGAAGCGACAACACTCTCCAGCCTATTGTAGAACTCCTCTAGCCTCGTGTTGCTTTGCTTTCCCGAGCCTATGCGCATCTTTATGTTCCTCAAACCCATCTCAAAGATGTCAAGGTGTTATGCAAGGTCAGCAAGGGCATGATATGCAATAGGCTGCTTTTTCTTGTCCCTCTTGTTGATCTTGATATTCCTCTCCTCAGGTCATATGAGACTCTCTTGGACGATCTCGTATGTCGATAATGCACCAACCGACCTTGGCTCTGTTATCACTTGTCACGGACTTAGTATCTTTACCTATACCTCGCTCCGTGCAACGCACAAACTTCCTTCTCAAAGACTCATCTGAGCCTTGCCCAGACACGTAGCTCGATCGCTAAAGCCAGAATGAGAAAATATAGAGAAAAAGAGATTAAAATGTTAAAATTTTTACTATACTAGAGAAAATTTTCAACTTCTTGGGTGGTGAGAAACAAATGAGGCCTCCTCTATTTATATAGCATCAAGGGTTCTACATGAATGGCTAAAATTATGTCATGTGTCCACCATCTAATGGTTGGAACGATCTAGAATCTAGATATTTACAATAAAACATTTACAACCAAGAAATATCTATTTATCTAGAAATGGTATAAATCCTTATGAAGCTTCTAGATGAAAGAATATCCAAGAGGAATATCCAATGAATCTTTCCAAAGACTATACAATTTTAGAGTATTCCAAAGGCTTCCCTTAAGTAACCCTAGCTTGATAGGTTGTGCAACGTTGTCTTGGCAGTGAAGGTGGTTCCTAGCGCAATGGAGATCGTAGTGGCGGGGGGATCTGGCATGGCGGAGGTCGTGTTATGAAGATTATGGTGTAGCGAGCTGATCGACACAAGTTGTGAAGTTGGCAAGGATTTCAACAGTTGGTGAGGAGCGGTGGGCAATGGACGATGTGAAGTGGTTGCTCTGATTGTGGGCTGTTTGAGGTGAGAGGAAGAGACTTCTTTTTGGAGAACCTAGAGTTGGGGCTAGTTTATGGTGACTCCGATACCGATACCCCGTTGTTTTTGGAAATATCCCAACCTATCTTTCATTCATCCATAAGAAGAATATACAATGCTGAGAGTTTCCCTAAAGCCCATAAGGCTATTTGGGCCATATGCCTCACATACATTATCAGAAAAATTGATTTACAGAAAACAGGGTTACATGTTAATTTGCATTGTTTTTCCTTTCAAATTATCTCCATAAATTTGGGATAAAGACTTTATTGTTGTTGTTGTACAAAATTTAAGAATGGGATGAAAAAATGTAACGGCTTTCGCTATGCAAAGAGACATCCATCTGTAGAAGGTATATATATTTAGGAACTGGTAACTATGGCGAACGCCCTACTGGGAATCGATCTCCTGGCCACTCCTGCATGCTTCACCACTACCACTAGGCTAGAGGGTCATTGGCATATATATATATATATATATATATATATATATATATATATATATATAATATAAAATATATAAAAAAAAATACACACATTGATTTGTAACATGTAAGGTTATCGACATGAAAGTTGCAAGAAATCTCAATTTGACTCCATTTCATTATTGCAGAATGCCAAGTGGGCAGGAGAAATTCATTGCCATTGGAGATTGTCAAGGATGGGGATACTCGAACTGCGACATCCGTGCATATCTTGCAGCACTAGAAATCATGCAGGTTTGTGCCGTTCAATACCATGTAGATTGAAAAACTTTTCTAGTCCATATCAATTATTTTCTTCTAGTTACATATAGGGTATACAATAGTCTTCAAGTGAGACAATCAGCTTGATTAAACAAATTATCTCGCAAATCTTAGTAACCCCTAAGCTACTAACTGTTGATCCTTGTTGAATGAGGCTCAACTCGAAAGGTAGATTCATTGACGTTGTGTGAGTATATACATGGTGAATCCCCCTTTTTAGTTCCTATCAATGTGGGACTAAAGGAGTACAAAGAGAAGAGACTATAAGTATGGACACAAGAATAACAACTGCAACTATTCTAACTATAAGTATGGACACAAGAATAACAACTGTAACTATTCTAACACTCACCTCAAGCTCAAGCTGGAGTACATATATCACGCATGTGCATGTTGATACATAAGGTAGGAAACCTGACAAATTCTAGCAATTTGTAGATAAATTGGCAATCTGATCTTTGAAAGGAGGTGAACGGAATGCAAATCTTCTTGTTTGTAAGTGTATCTCGAACGAAGTGGCAATCCACCTCAATGTGTTTGATCTGCTTGTGGAAAAACCTGATTGCTTGAACGAAAATAGTAGCTTGGTTCTCAAAGTACATAGACAATGACCTATTATAACTACTGCCAAGGTTGGCCCTCAATATTCTTAGCTATATCATCTCACAAACAGTATGGGTCATAGCATTGTATTATGCCTCTGCAACCGATCTGGCTACTAATGTCTATTTCTTGCTCCTCCAAATGACAAGATTGTCATCGACATAAGTAGAAGAGCGAAGTATAGACTCATGTGTATTCAATATCAGAATAAGACTCTGATAAGGGGTGATCATGGTGTTGATATAGAAGGTCTTCCTCCATCATTGCCTCTACCTTGTACATTGGGAATTCGCCAAACCCAATGTAACACAATGTAACAGATACTGTTACCATGTTGAAGCCATTGCACCTGCACCAAAACTCTAGGCCTCGTTTGGTTCGTAGAAAGGAAAGGAAATCAACTCTTCGCTTTTCCTTTGGGAAATTGCAATTCTCATCAATTTTCCTTTTCGATGTTTGAAAAGGCCAAGGGAATTGGAAGGAAAAGTGAATCCTTAGGGTGGAAAAGTGAATTCTTGGGTGGGTGGGGGGAACCATTTCCCCCATGTTTTTCTTTCCCTATTTTTCTTTCCTTTGAGAATCATTTTCCTTTCCTCCTCCTTTCCTTTCGCATCCAAATAAAGGAAAGGACCCAAGGCCATGATTCAACGAACCAAACGTGGCCTAAGAGTTGGGGCAATTGTTGAAGGTTTTATTTTATATTATTCAACATAACATGGCACCATTTTCGCATTTTGAGTTTGGATTCTGCTCATCAGTTGAATGAAGCATTACAAGATGTTCGCCATGTTTCGTCTCCATTTTGTGATTATCTTACATATTTAAGGCTTTATATTAAGATACTCCCATCAATATACAAATATTTTATTATAGTCCAAAATGTTTTGATTCTTCGAAAAGAAAAAGAAAATTCTGGTAAATGTCTTTTGGTTCTTTTTGTGATCATAACAGAACCACTACCCAGAGAGGCTTGGTAAGGTGTTCCTCATCCATGTGCCCTATCTTTTCATGAAGGCATGGAAGATAGTATACCCATTCATTGACAATAACACCAAAAAAAAGGTAATCTTGTCAATTTAGTCTTCCCACATGGTGAAACATTGTCATCTATTGAATCTTCACCAATCTATCTTCTTGCAGTTTGTGTTTGTGGATGACAAGAATCTGAAATCAACACTCCTGGCAGATATAGATGAAAACCAGCTCCCAGATATTTATGGTGGAAAAATGAAACTGGTACCTGTTGATGCTTAGAAAGCCATTTCAATCCAAATTCTAGATCAGATGTAACTGATTTGGGGCAAAGATTTTCAAGTGCAATGTATGATTATAGTTCTTGTTTAGTAAGGACTTTAATATAAAGATGTTGCAATTTCTTTTCTAATATATTATCTTATATGGATTTAGAGAAAATTACTATCTAGTTCCTAGGGGTGGCTGTCACGCCCCGGTCCCAAAATATCGAGGAACTAGACACGTGGCCAGCAGTACACACCGATGGGCAAATCCAATTTAATGGACTCATCAGGGTGTACTTAAGCTGTAAAACAACAATATGGGCAATAGTACTAATCTCATCCACAGAAATGAATACAAACAACATCAGAAATATAAATCAATAACAAGTCCCAATAAAATATATCTCGGGGAACAACCCGAGGATAAGTCTGATACAATGGTTCAACAGACAAGAATAAAGAGTAAACAACAGCAAATACTGAGTATAGAATAAGCATATACTCAGAAGAAATCCTCGGTGATCACATCGTCCTCGGGGATCGGCTCAGTTCCAGTGCCTGCTTCTGTTCCTGCTCCATATACCTCTGGATAGAACTCCTCTGCTATATCTGGGGACATAATCCGGATCCAGGTCCTCAGGGGACATAACAAGGTACAAAATAACTCAAGCCAAAATAAATGCAGTGCAGCAATAAATGAATCAATAGGGTAAACTATATAACCAGCTAAGTGATATGCAAGATGGGAGCATTAGTCATACTCAGGCTGAAACTACCATAGGCTCTGTGTCAGAGAAACCCATAGCAGCATTTATGTCGAAGGGCCAGAACTTGTGCCAAAGCTCTGTGTCAGAGTCTAAGGCACCTCCATAAAACTATATATATATATAATATAATCAGGCTTTAATATGGTAATACTCTCCCCACCCAATATAATCACACGTCTCATGTCCACGATGTCTCATGTCCATGTCACGCAGGATCATGACCTCTAACTGATGCAACAAGTCATAATGATAGCTATGAATATAATGTCTATGTCACAAATCCTGTAACCTATACAGAATCACCATGAATATCTCAGGAAGATTCTGTCTCATGAATATTGTCAGGTGTCCTGAGGTATCACGTACTTGATAAGGCAAGCACGAGAATGTATAGGGTTTCAATAACCATCTCTAGGGTTACACAACTCCGCGTACGGTGTTGACACCCGAATATTATTCGGACGTTAAGTAATATCACACGGTCCTAGGTTGAACAGATACAACATATAAATAAATCAAAGAATATTATGAACAAAAATACTGCAAGTGTGGCAAGGTACACTTGTCTGGGATTCTGATTCCAACTGTTGCTCTGGTATCAACGGAATCTACAAGTACTCCTCTGGTTGTTGAAATAAACGTTACTATTAGGTTCAGAAGATATCAAATAGCTAGAATTGCCTGTCCATAAGTCCAATTTGGACACAGGGACAAAAGTGATAGTTTCTGGTCAAAGCGGGGTCTACATGTGGCCCGCTTCGCACCGAAAAATGTGTCAAAGACAATGTTCTCCAAATTTGTCAAACTTAGTGTCTACAAGTTCAGAACGACGATACGAAGCCAACGGAATGTCCAGAACTGGATTCCGATGGGTCGATCACAAAATCGCCCGTTAAGTGGAGCCGTGGGGCCCACGATACGCGATTTTGTCAAAGTTCTCAGAATCGAACCAAACTTGGGTCACAGGACCAGCGTATTGCTACTAGTCCTATGGCGCAAGTTTCGTTTCGATACGATGTGCGTACACGAAGTTACAACGAGTTCCAGAACAGGTCCGATACGGGGTGTTGTCGACGGATACGCGTTGATTCCGGTGTGCACGCACATCCAAATCAACTTCTGCGAAATTCCACACGTCCGTATTAACGGCGCGCACCTTTCGGTGAAGTCAGCACACGACCAAGTCGTCCCGTTTAGCATGGCGCACCCAGTTCCGGGGAAATCAGGGTATTTATTTTCCTGATTTCGCGTCGCAGTTTGCGATCGCCACATGATGCGATACCCGAACAAATTGTATGGGGTTCGAGAGGGTCATGTAGTCTACGCGTCACAGCAGACGGAAAGAAAAATGGGGCAGCGAGGAGAGAGAAATATTCACCTGAACAGGACGCCGAAGATGACTAAAATACGCGATTCCGCGAGGTGGCGCAACACGGCACGGCCGGCGGGGCACGGCGGCGGCTAGGGCACGGGGTCAGGTGGAGGGAAGTCGAGGAGGACGGGCGTTGTCGAGATTCTGGTCGGCCGGAGGGTGGTGGTTCCATGGGGGCGGCTCGAGTCGTGGGTCCACGGCGGAGCTGGAGAGGAGACGTCGGAGGCGGTGGCAGCGGGGAGATCGGTTGGCCGGAGAAGAGAGGTGGTGGATGTGGTGGTGGTTGGGGGTTGCCGGGTTTTATAGGCGAGGTTGGGGGAGTCAGGCGGTCGGCTGACGGCAGTTGTACGCAGCGGGGAGGAGAAGGGGTAGAGGAGGACGGTTATAGGAGGTGAGCGGGAGGCGGTTACGGCCGGCGGATGGGAATCGGCGGAGGCGGAGAGTTGGGGTTACTACTGTTACTGTAGCTGACCTAACGGGGCCGGGTTGGCGGGTTCGGGTCAGGTATAGATCCGACCCGACCCGCTAGGGTTTGGGTTTATTTAGGGTCGGTTCAGCATGGTTCGGTTTGGTTTATTTTAGGGTTTAAACTGGTTTAATTGGTTTAAGTTTGTTTATTTAAAATATTAATTTTTTTAGGTCTTTAAAACTAGTTCTGGGGTCCAATAAAATTCAGAAAAATTGTTGTAAGTCTAATATTTTATTTTACACCCAAAAATATTATTTTCATACTATTTTAATATTTATTAAAAATATTTAAAATTATTTAATACCAGAATACCTTGATTTTAATTAGTTAAAAATTCTAGAAAATTTTCGAAAATTTGTTTTTAAAATCCTGAAAAATCTGAAGGTTTACAATCTACCCCTCTTAAGAGGATTGCGTCCTCGCAATCAAAGAATAACGAAACATAACCGGTCAGAAGAGATGATAGGGTTTGCAAGCATTGTGTTTGTAGTACGACACACGGGATAAAGAATCAAAATCGAGAAAATGTGGGGGTTAAGCAGAATACATCGGGAAAGAATAAAAATATTTTCCTAGACAATGAGAGAGATGTAATTCAAGAGTGAAGAAATCTGGTTAGAGCAAAGAAAACTACAGTTTTAGAAAAACTAGGTTATCAATTATTAATAAGTTCAAAATACTAGGTTTATAGCTAAGGTCATGAACTAACAGGCACGTGCTAAAACAATACTAGGAATAGATAGCTATGAATAACTTACGCGCATTTGCTACTCCACGAGTCTACGCGTCCTCCATTGTCATTGCAAAAGCTTGTCCGCGTCCTTGCAGTGGTGCCCTCTGCTGTTGCTGGGCTTGCTGGATGGGTGCTGCCCGTGGTGCCAAGGGTGATCTCGGTTGATATCCTCCTGGTGCTGGTAGAGCTTGTCGGATTCTCATTGGTGCTCTTTCTCGATACTCAGGGTAATCCCTTACCGAATGCTGACGGGATCCGCATGCTAAACACAATCCCAATCTGCGTCGGCATTCCTTGGCGAGATGGCCTGCTTTGCCACAGTAGTGACAAGTAGGAAGGACTATTACTAGTGGTGTAGATGGTCTATGTTGTCGCTTTGCAGACTCCTCTTGTGATGCTCTGGTTGGTGCTGGCCGTTTTAGGTTGGACTCCCTCCTGGTGACGCGCTCCATGCGTCGGGCTGCAGCAAGGACGTCCGAATAAGAAGTAGGTGCAATGGATCCGATCAGTCTATGTAGCTCGAAGTTTAGTCCGTCGAAGAACTTCTCAGTCTTTTCTTCTTCTGTCGGGATCAGGGTTGGGACGAAGCGACTCAGACGAATGAACTTCGCATTGTATTCTTCCACTGTCATATTGTCTTGAGTGAGGCGATTGAACTTGTCCCGAAGTTCTGATCGAGCAATAGCTGGAATATACATCTCCTGAAAGAGTCTGGAGAACTCCTCCCAAGTGACTCGGTCTGGTCCGAGCCGTCTCTCCTCAGATAGCCACCAGTGATGTGCATTGCCCGTCAATTGCATCCGAACGGCAATCATCCAACGCTCTCTTGGAAGCTCAGCTGCTTTCAACTGGTGTTGTGTGTTTGTGAGCCACTCATGAACTTCAGTGGGCTCCTCCTTGCCAGAAAAGGTACGGGGCTTCAGCTGGCAAAAATCGGTGATAGAGCCCGTCGTTGGCCATCGTGCTGGTGGGTTCGCCTGCTCCAGTGCGGTTACTAGGCTGTTCCTCAAGTTCTCCGCCTCGTGACGCTGAGCCTCTTGTTGAACCTTTGTTGGGCTTGCATCATTGCGTAGATCATTTGTAATATCTGATGCCCGTCCATAGCCTGCCCTTGTGGGAATACGGGCATTGGTGGAGTAAACTGTGGCGGAGGTGGAATGTCATCTCGCCGAAATCTAGAAGCATGCTGATTTGCTTGGCTGCTTCGGCGAGTGGAAGGATCTCCACTCAATAGCGTCACTTCATCTTCTCCGTAGGTGGCTACAACACCTATTGGTGTTCTTGCAGGAGTTTCATCGTTTGCTCGTGAATCCATTATTCTGCATCAAAAATAAACTATAAGAGGCGCACAGAGGAATCGATGCAGGATGCAAGTCAAAAAAATTTGAATCCGATATAGAGATCAAGAACGATTCAATCAAGTGGATGAGATCCTATAACTTATCCTATCTTTAGTGCAGGCTTGCTCGGTCCCTAAGTTAAAACAGAAGCAATTTAGTCGTTGACCTGTATGGGCCACCACAAAAACCATGTCACGCCCCAGTCCCAAAATATCGAGGAACTAGACACGTGGCAATGGCCAGCAGCACACACCGATGGGCAAATCCAATTTAATGGACCCATCAGGGTGTACTTAAGTTGTAAAACAACAATATGGGCAATAGTACTAATCTCATTGTAAACCCCCTGAATTTTCAAAATTTTAAAAACTGGATTTTTCACAATTTTCTGGAATTTTTTGGGATTTTTCTGTAATTTAAAAACAGGGTTTTAATTTTTAAATAATTTTTAATTGATAATAAATGATATTAAAATATTATAAAAATAATATTTTTGGGTGTAAAATGAAAAACTGGACTTAGGACAATTTTTCTGGAATTTATCGGACCCCGGACCTATTTTTAAATGCCTAAACAGTATTTATTTATTTAATTATTTATTTATTAATTATTACTGATTTTGTTATTATTATTATTATTATTATTATTATTATTATTATTATTATTATTAGTATTTTTTTATTATTTCCCAGCCCGCGGCCCGTTGGGCCGGCCCGGCCCAGCCCAACCCGAGCCCAGCCTTAGCGGGTCGGGTCGGATCCGCCAGACCCGACCCGCAACCCGCTAGCCCGACCCCCCCTCTCTCCCCACGACTCGGCCAGCCGCCCGCGTTTCCCGCCGCCTCCGCCGCGCCCTCCGCCCGCTCCGGCCGCCCACGACCTCCACGCGCCGCCCGTCTCGGCCCCGACCCCCCCCCTCCGGCCACCCTATATAAACCCCCCCTCGCCGTCTCCAGCCCCCACGACCACCACCACTCGCCGCCGTCGACCCACACCACCTCGATCACCGCCGACGCCCTCGCCCCCTCCTCCTCCGGCCAGCAGCGCCGCAACCCGCTAGCCCAGACCCCCTCCCTCCTTCCTCTCTTCCTCCTCGCCGACGACAGCGGCCACCGCAGCAACAGCGGCAACAGCAGCAGCCAGTGCCGCCGTCCCCGCGCCGCCGCGCCGCCCCAGCGCCGCCGCACCGCCCCGACGCGTGCCCCCGGCCCCTCCGCCGCAGTCCAGCCGCCGCCCTCCGCCGCATGCTCGCCTGAAACCCTAACCCTAACCCTAATTTGGTCCCCTGTGTCCGACACGAGTCGGACACGTATCGGACACGGCTCGACCCTGTTTTTCGGGTCCCCTTTAGGTGCGTGTAACTTTTTGCTCTTAGCTCTGTTTTCGATTCCGCAAATTGCGTTACGAAGCCTGTATGACCCTCTCGGTGTTCGGACAAACTGTTCGGGGCAACGCGTCCTGTGGTGATCGCACACCGCGATCCAAAAACAGGAAAAACCAGACCCTGTTTCACCCCGGAACTGAGTACGCCCCGTCAAACGGGACGACTTGGTCGCGTGCGGTCTTCACAGATACGTACGCCTCGTCGATACGGACGTGTGGGATTTCGCGGAAGCTGATTCGGGTGTGCGTGCACACCGGAATCAACGCGTATCCGCGGACATCGCCCCGTATCCGTACTTTCTGGAACGCGCCCTAACTTTGTGTACACACGTCGGATCGAGACGAAACTTGCGCCATCGGACTCGTAGCGATACGCTGGTCTTGTGGGTCAAGTTTGGTTCGATTCTGAGAACGTTGACGAAATCGCGTGTCGTGGGCCCCACAGGCCCCGCTCGACGGGCGATTTTGTGTTCGGCTCATCGGAATCCAATTCTGAAAGTTCCGTTGGGTTCGTATCAGCGTTTCTGACCTGTTGACACTGAGTTTGGTGAATTTGGAGACCGTTGACCCAGACGCGTTTTCGGTGCAAAGCGGGCCCACCGGTGGACCCCGTTTTGGTCCGAAATTACCGTTTTTGCCCTTGTCTCCAAATTGGACCCAAGGACAGGCGTTTCTAGCTGATTGATATTTTCTGGATCTGATGGTGATGTTTGTTTCAGCAACCGGAGTACCGCCTGCAATTTCCGCCGAAGTCAGAACTGCAACCCGAGTCGGAACCACAGGCAAGTGTACCTTGCCAAAACTTGCAGCTTTGCTACCTATTTCCTGGACTTAGTTATACATCAGTGGGCAAGTAAATCTTGCCAATTCTCAGATATCTCTGGTTATAGTATTTTACTTGATTTCTGTAGCTTCATATGTGAACTTGTTTAACTGCTCAACCCAGGACACCTGACACTCTTCATATGACGGAATTGCCTGAGATATACCTGGTGATTCCGTATAGGCTACATTTTCATGTCATTTCCAGTTTACATGCTTAGATTCTAGCCTGACTCATTGCATTAGTCCAAACTTGCGTGACTTGTACCTGATATTTTCTGGAACTGTGACGTGAGATTACATGGGGTGGGGAGAGTATTACCATATCAAGGCTGAATATAATGTAAATAATGTTATCTGGAGGTGTCTTAGTCTCTGATACAGAGCTTTGGCACAAGTTCTGGCTCTTCGAGAAAATACTGCTATGGTTTCTTCGACACTGATCCTGTAGTAGTCTCAGCCTGAGTATGACTAAAACTCTCACTTGCATATCACTAGCTGGTTTATATATTTACCCTGCTGTTTATCTTGTTGCTGCACTGCATATGTTTTGGCTTGTATTTTCTGTACCTTGTTATGTCCCCTGAGGACCTGGAATGGACTATGTCCCCAGGTATAGCCGCAGAGAACTACCCCGAGGTGTACGGTACAGGAGCACTCCTTGGAGCAGAACCCGGAACTGAGGACGAGATAGTGGCCGAAGACTTCACCTGAGCACCGGCTTCAGCTACACAGTATTTCCTTTTCAGTATTTTATTTCCAGTCTATGTTTCCTTAATTGTAACAAAATAATTCTCGGATTGTTTCTCGAGATAACCTTATTTGATATTGCATATTTAATTCCATTGCATTATTTTTGGCAATTAATCTGTGTTTATTTGGTGGATGAGATTAGAAATACCTGAGACTTGTAACATATTACTGATAGACTACAGCTTAAGCATGCCCTGATGGATCCATTAAATTGGGTTGTCCATCGGTGCGTGCTGCTGGCCATTGCTCACGTGCTCAGTCCCTCGGCATTTTGGGACTGGGGCGTGACACTCATCCACAGAAATGAATACAAACAATATCAGAAATATAAATCAACAACAAGTCTCAATAAAATATATCTCGGGGAACAACCCGAGGATAAGTCTGATACAATGGTTCAACAGACAAGAATAAAGAGTAAACAACAGCAAATACTGAGTATAGAATAAGCATATACTCAGAAGAAATCCTCGGCGATCACCTTGTCCTCGGGGATCGGCTCAGTTCCAGTGCCTGCTCCTGCTTCTGTTCCTGCTCCTGCTCCTGCTCCATATACCTCTGGATAGAACTCATCTGCTATATCTGGGGACATAATCCAGATCCAGGTCCTCAGGGGACATAACAAGGTACAAAATAACTAAAGCCAAAATAAATGCAGTGCAGCAATAAATGAATCAATAGGGTAAACTATATAACCAGCTAAGTGATATGCAAGATGAGAGCATTAGTCATACTCAGGCTAAAACTACCATAGGCTCTGTGTCGGAGAAACCTATAGCAGCATTTATCTCGAAGGGCCAGAACTTGTACCAAAGCTCTGTGTCAGAGTCTAAGGCACCTCCATAAAACTACATATATATAATATAATCAGCCTTTAATATGGTAATACTCTTCCCACCCAATATAATCACACGTCTCATGTCCACGACGTCTCATGTCCATGTCACGCAGGATCATGACCTCTAACTGATGCAACAAGTCATAATGATAGCTATGAATATAATGTCTATGTCACAAATCCTGTAACCTATACAGAATCACCATGAATATCTCAAGAAGATTCTGTCTCATGAATAGTGTCAGGTGTCCTGAGGTATGACGTACTTGATAAGGCAAGCACGAGAATGTATAGGGTTTCGATAACCATCTCTAGGTGACGTTACACAACTCCGCGTACGGTGTCGACACCGAAATATTATTCAGACGTTAAGTAATATCACACGATCCTAGGTTGAACAGATACAACATATAAATAAATCAAAGAATATTATGAACCAAAATACTGCAAGTATGGCAAGGTACATTTGCCTGGGGTTCTAACTCCAACTGCTGCTCTGGTATCAGCGGAATCTGAAGGTACTCCTCCGGTTGCTGAAATAAACGTTACCATTAGGTTCAGAAGATATCAAATAGCTAGAATTGCCTGTCCATAAGTCCAATTTGGACACAGGGACAAAAGTGACAGTTTCTAGTCAAAGCGGGGTCCACATGTGGCCCGCTTCGCACCAAAAAATGTGTCAAAGACAATGTTCTCCAAATTCGTCAAACTTAGTGTCTACAAGTCCAGAACGACGATACGAATCCAACGGAATGTACAGAACTGGATTCCGATGGGCCGATCACAAAATTGCCTGTCAAGTGGAGCCGTGGGGCCCACGATACGCGATTTTGTCAATGTTCTCAGAATCGAACTAAACTTGGGTCACAGGACCAGCGTATTTCTACGAGTCCGATGGCGCAAGTTTCGTTTCGATACGACGTGCGTACACGAAGTTACAACGAGTTCCAGAATAGGGCCGATACGGGGTGTTGTCGACGGATACGCGTTGATTCCGGTGTCCACGCACATCCAAATCAACATTCGCGAAATCCCACACGTCCGTATTAACGGCGCGCACCTTTCGGTGACGTCCGCACACGACCAAGTCGTCCCGTTTAGCGGGGCGCACCAAGTTCCGGGAAAATCAGGGTATTTATTTTCCTGATTTCGCGTTGTAGTTTGCGATCTCCACAGGATACGATACCCCGAACAAATTGCACGGGGTTCGAGAGGGTCATGCATTCTACGCGTCACAGCAGACGAAATAGAAAACGGGACAGTGAGGAGAGAGAAACAGTCACCTGAACAGGACGCCGAAGATGACTGAAATACGCGATTCTGCGAGGTGGCGCGACACGGCACGGCCGGCGGGGTCAGCCGGAGGGAAGTCGGGCAGGACGGGCGTCGCCGGGGTTCTGGTCGGCCGGAGGGTGGTGGTTCCATGGGGGCGGCTCGAGTCGAGGGTCCACGACGGAGCTGGAGAGGAGACGGTGGAGGCAGTGGCAGCGGGGAGATCGGTTGGCCGGAGAAGAGAGGTGGTGGATGTAGTGGTGGTTGGGGTTTGCCGGGTTTTATAGGCGAGGTTGAGGGAGTCGGGCGGTCGGCTGACGGTGGTTGTAGGCGGCGGGGAGGAGAAGGGGTAGAGGCGGACGGTTATAGGAGGCGAGCGGGCGCCCGTTACGGCCGGCGGATGGGAATCGGCGGAGGCGGAGAGTCGGGGTTACTACTGTTACTGTAGCTGACCTAACGGGGCCGGGTTGGCAGGTTCGGGTTGGGTATAGATCCGACCCGACCCGCTAGGGTTTGGGTTTATTCATGGTCGGTTCAGCATGGTTCGGTTTGGTTTATTTTAGGGTTTAAATCGGTTTAATTGGTTTAAGTTGGTTTATTTAAAACATTAATTTTTTTAGGTCTTTAAAACTAGTTCTGGGGTCCAATAAAATCCAAAAAAATTGTTGTAAGTCTAATATTTTATTTTACACCCAAAAATATTATTTTTATACTATTTTAATATTTATTAAAAATATTTAAAATTATTTAATACCAGAATACCTTGATTTTAATTAGTTAAAAATTTCAGAAAAAATTCGAAAATTTGTTTTTAAAATCCTGAAAAATATGGGGGTTTACAGTGGCCCAAGGGGACATCATGGGTTCGAGCCTAGACCTAAGCATACACAAACACAAAAATATGAAAGCTTTCTAGGTAGTTTATGTGGTGGACTTGAAGAAAAAACAAGTATCTACTTATTATATTAAGATCATTAAGGATATGTATGATAGATTTACGATGATTGTGCAAACTATTGGACGAGAAAGTAAACAATTTTTTAATGCAATTGACATCCATCAACGGTTGGGGTTAAGTTCTTACCTTTTCGATGTAGTTATGGATGAAATTACTAGGTGTATCCAAAAAGAGGTTCAATGGTGTATGACGTTTGTTAATAATA
The DNA here is from genome assembly GCA_036927795.1 of Iris macrosiphon. Lineage (NCBI taxonomy): Eukaryota > Viridiplantae > Streptophyta > Magnoliopsida > Asparagales > Iridaceae > Iris > Iris macrosiphon. The sequence continues at coordinate 105,930,434 of JAYESA010000014.1, read as the reverse complement.
TTGTATTGGTCGATGAGAGTGAAGAATGGTTAGATAATAATATATAAATATGGAGAGAAACTTTAGAATCTAAGGAATTTTAAATTAGTATATTGAAAACAAAGTATATGAAATATAATTTCGATCATAACTCAAAGAGAAATGAGGGGGGAGTCCACATAGGTGGAGAGAAGATACCTAAGGGGCGTTTGGAACACGAAATTTATTTTTAAAGTCCGGACAAATTTATGTTGAGAAACATATTCCCATGTTTATTTTAGGTTAAAAAACATATTTTCGGAAATTACGAATACCGAGACAAATAATTTACCCACAAAACTGGGAATCGTATCCCTTAAGAATAGGTAGATATATTATTTTTTGCCCAGATTTTTTTTTTCATTTTTTATCCTTCTCATTTTTTTAGAATTTTTTTGTTTCAGCTTTTTTTTTTCTTTCGTTTTTTTTTCTTTTTCAATTTTTTTTTCCCCGGAAAAAAAATTGTACAGTCAACAAACATGGGAATATAATTTTATAGGAAGTTTAATTACTTGGAATTTGATTCCAAAAAATATAGAATATTCGGCTATATAGTATTACGCATACCAAACGTCCCCTAAGAGATATTTTTCGTTATTTATGATCAATCATTCATTATGATGGAGAGATTAGAAACAAAGGATGTCATGTATAAAAGTAAAACAATATGAGATGAGTTCTTTTATGTACTTTGTGATCACAAGACCATCTATGCTTTGTGGATTGAGTATTGGAAAATTAAGAAATTAGTATATTTGTGGAAAGTTAGAGACGGTTCGATTGAGGGCAAGATAAGAGAGAATAGTCTCAAAGATAGATTGGATGTGTGTAACGCAACGCATATCAATAGATGTTCTCCTAAGGAGGAGCAATAATATAGTACTATTAGAGATGCTAGGATGCATAGACGAATATAGTTAGAAGTGTTAAAGAAGTATATGGTTTTTGTTAAGAGTTACATATGACATGGAAGGAGAATTCAACCAACGGACTACAAAAATTGGGATAAATACTTTGTTGTTATTTGTTAAATATATGAACAAGTGATGAAACACTAGTACAGCTAATCATTACCAAATTCTCTCTAAGTAAAATTTAGAGTCCGATCCAATTTTTGAATATTTTAGTCTGTTTCGATTGGTAGATTAGTTAGGTTTATTGGATTTTGCCAAAGATTCTGTCTATATTTGTTTCTTGACTTAATCTCTTTCTATATTTTTTAAGCACGTCCATTATTTGCTCCACAATTATTATTCCCCTTTACCTAATACTAGTTTAGCTCTTGTATTGATCTTAATATCTATTGTTTTCTACTTTATTCAAAATATATATATATATATATATATATATATATATATATATATATATATATATATATATATTGTTTTCTACTACTCGTCAACAATAAAAAAAAGTGTAACTGGTTGTCAAATGATTAGTCATCAGAAGGGAATAGCTTTTGGAATTTGATGTATAGGTTGGGTTGATGGATGTGAAAATGAAATTTTCTTTGTGGGGATAATATGGAGAATGAACTTTATATGGAGCAACATGAGAGGTTTTAGGATGAAGTGTATGAAACAATTCGTCTGGGGTTAAAGAAGAGCTTGTACATATGAACTAAATCAGGCTCTGAGGCTGTTGTACAGAAAGTTCAAAGTTCAAGTTGTTAATGGGAGAGTCACTGTGTTGAAGAAACTTTTTACCAAAGAGTTTTGTCATTCTATTACTGTATGTTGACAACATATTGATCATCGATCGAAATGCCTCAAGTATCGCCTTTTGTATGTTGACAACATATTGATTATCAATCGAAATGCTTCAAGGATCGAGCATTTGAAGCACCACCTAAGCAAATAATTTTGTATTAAGGATTTGGGGGTGGCCAAAACTATTCCTGTAACGCAAATTAGCTGCAAAAGCCGATCAATTTGCTTTTGTTTGTCCCACGAGAGTACATCGACGAGGTACTTAAAAGGTTGGAATGGATAGTTCAAAGAAAGTGAGCACTCCTCTTTGTAGCACACTCCAACCTGAGCATTGACTAGTTTCCATCTACTTGATGAGAAAGGAGATGTTGAAGGAGCTGTGTGCGGTTTGGCATACGCTATGGTTTGTGTAGTAGGATGTAGGCAAACCTAGAGGGGACTGAATATGTTTTAAAATAGACTTGGGTAAATAAAATTATATTCAAGCAATACAACAAACAACTTGTGTGCCCAAAGAGTATAATGAAGATATGATGAATAGATCGAACTTCTACCGCAATGTCATACGCAAGTTCAATGCACAATATAGATGGAAAAAAAATATAGAACAAGTGCAATTTAGAGGAGAAGGATAAAGAGAAATGTACGCAATGATGTATATGTTGGTAACGAACACAGAACAAAGTGGAACAACTGTCGTTCCCAAACAGGAAGATACCTGTCGAGGACCAAAAAAAGCGTACAATCTACACACAATGCAAAAAAATCACACAACGAGCACAAACACAAACACAAGTGATTTTTACATGAAAAATCATGGAGAAAAAAAATCACCGGATGATCGGATTCGAAAAAATTTACTAAGGAATAAAGAAGTACACCGACTCCTCTACAAACTTCTCTATTGATCCAACACGGATTACCTCAACTCTTCAAAACTGAACGGAAACTTATCACATTAAGAATAAAGGATTACCGAAAACAAGATGATGAGAATGAACTCATGTAGAACTTTTAGAATCGGTCTCTCTTAAAAACATGCCCTAAAACTTTGAATCTTCTCTTCCCTTTGATTGAAAGTTGTAAACTTTAATAACACCTCTCCCCTTGATGATTACTCATGTGATTAGGGTGAAGTCTCTATAATCACCAAAGGATCATGGTCGTTCAGATTGAACTAATAATGGCCATGATTAAAACGTAAAATCTGCTCCAGTCTGACGCATCAGTATGTCGGCGGTATACTATGAGAATACAAATTTCTCACAGAGTAGGTTCTGGAACACAATGCTGCTTAGCAGTATACCGACCGACGTATACTACCGGTATACTGCCAACTCTGATACTACTCTGGCAACCTCCAATACTATCTCAAATCAAACCCAAATTGTCGTCCTAAAAACTTTCAGAGCTTCTCCGACACACGGATGATGTTTGTTGCAGTAAGGAGTATTCTCTACATAGTTTGGGAATCCTACCCAACCCGGCAGTATGTATCATGGTGTCTCTGGTATGGGGCAATATCTAGTCTTGGGCATCTCGCTGAATTCAATCCACTATTGTCCTTCAAATAGTATACGGAATCCTCGCTCCTATCATGAACTCCTACGGAGATATAACAGTTGGCAATGAAATTTTGGGAACTAAAAGAGAAGTTTACTTCCAAGTCTCAACACATGAGAGGGAATTATTCTCCTCTCATGCGCGTGTGTTCGTGTACTCAACACATGAGCAAAGAGACCCCAAAGATTATCCCTACCATATTGTTTGGGAAGCAGGTAGACATACATACCATGAGCAAGAAGTTAGTTCTCGCCATTTGAAGGAGGAGAATTCCATTGACCAATACTTTCTGAGGACTCTAATGATAGTAATAATAATACATCATCAAATTGATGTGCATATATAGTGGGACCACGATCACAAGCCTAAGCGCAATGCGCCCCCCTTCTCCACTCTTATTATTTGCATTGGTAGTGCTCCATCAGTTGAGACTCATTCCGAATCGTTCCAAGCGCCATGAGCCAAATTACGAGAATGAAGGCAAGGTTAGGTTCGGTCTCCGTAAGGCGGCTTCCGGTCCCCTCACGGCCCCTCTTCTCCTTCCTTCTTCTTCCGGAGAGAGAGTGGGAATTGGAGATCCGGAGCTCTACATGAAGGAGGAGTTGGAGGCGGTGCTAGCAGGACTCGTCAGAGTCTTGAAGTCGAAGCAATTGGGATGGTGACAACGCTAAGCCATCGGACAAATCTGTTGATGGCTGAAAAAAAGTTGGATCGAAAGGCTCGTAGATTCATCCGCCAATAACTGGATTGTCGGCACATTATTAATTTTGATAATTTACATTATCGACTATTTGTCCTGTTTTAGTCTAACTCCTAAATGTAGAAATCTCATATTTATCAAAGAAGCGCAAAACGCAACATACTACTTCAGATTTACCGTGTTCAAGATTTTATGTGTTACGAAAACAAGTTTCAAGACTCCAGACAAGCAGGCACCAGCTACAGTCCTTCAAGAGTCTTTAAAGTGTCTTAAAAAAAAAATCTTGAACACGATAAATCTTTATTAATTCACTCACCATGATCTTTGACAATTTTGATTCTTCAAATTATTTTCCATTTTTCTACCTTTACTTCACTCTTTGGATTTTATTCTTTATTTCTCCCCTCTAAATAAAATAGTTTTGTTGAACATTTCTCATGAAATTTTGAATTGTTTTCCCTAACAACCTTGCTTATATTAATTCAATTATTGATTGTTTGGATTTCATATGAAAGATATTTTTTCTTTCAAAATATGGCAATGACCTGGTAATCTAATAAATGATCTAGCGAGTGAGTAAGAACTATAGTCAATTGTCATGAAACAAGGAATTACTGCAAATATCTGAACTAGACTGTAGCTATCCAAACTAGCAAGGTAGTAAGTACTTGTAACACGATTTCAGGATTACGTAAAGATTATAAGGATCAAAACCATAATTTATATATTTGATTTTTAGTACTTAAAATTTTAAAAGTGAGTTTTGTATCGTATTTTTATAAACTAGTATAGATTAGTCTATGTGAAAGCGAGATTTGAAAATGTGGAGTTTAAATTCTTGTTGTACAAAATGAAATAATTTTCCTTAGAACGCTACTATCCAACCAAACTTTATTCATAACTAGCTTTTCTTCATCAAATAGATATTTATGGCATGGTAGCAAGAGCTGCAACCGTAAGATCTTGTCAGCAAAATGGTATATTGTTTGCAGTCACTCAACATAATAGTGGGGCATCAATTTACTATAATGCAATCAAATATGAATAGAAAGGAATCATATGACTATAAGTTAAGATCGATACAAATCTAGAACCGCGTATCAATCAAATTATTATTAGTGGATTAAATTGTATATATTTTCTAAAGCTCTAAGAGCAATTATAAAATTTTAAGCTTTTGAAAACTCTTTATATATGTCAAAAGTTTTCTTTTTTTTTTTGGAATATTCTTAAGACAAGTTTCGAATTGTCATACTGAAACATTACTTTATTTTTCTAAGGCAGGTAGAATATTTTGTTTGTTGTTTATGTTAACTAAATTTTGAGGATAAAATTCTTCTAAAGTGGTTAGAGTGTCATAACAGTTTCCAAAAACTTTAACATAATATTATTATTTCTACAAAAAATATTTTTAGAGAAAATAACTTCTACAAGAAAATAATTTTAAGAGAATTATTTTATTATTTTAATAATATAATTTTTACAAACTCTCGATAATTTAATATAATAATAATATTTATATATTTTTTAAACTTTTATATATTATTATATTAGAAGTGCTAGCTTGTCATCGAATAACTTAGTCATCATGTGGATTTGTCATCTAGATAGCCTAAGAATCTAGATTAGATTAATTATTAACTTGGTTTAATTAAACCCTTAACCAAATTTAGTTAGTTAACTACCAAATCACCATTACCAACTAAACCTTAGTTTCCTAAGGAAGCCAAGTTAGGGCCGACCACATCTCCCCCTTCACCTTTCTTATTTTCACTTCTTTTACCTTCTTTTGATTTCTTTTAGTTATTTAGTTACTAATATAAGGTTTTATATAAAAATCTTTATTATTTTTTCTTTTATTCCTTATCTTTTCACTTCACCTCTCTCCTTGCTTCTCTTCTCATACCCGACCAGATCTCCTCCCTCCTTGAACCCTAAAACACCACCCCTACCATCTCATCTTCTCCTGCTCTATTTGCTAAACTCAATGTTCGCCATGGACAAAAGTTGCGCTGAACTTTATATTACGAACTTTTGAAATTGTTTACAAGGTACAAAGAATCATATAGAAGAATGTCTAAGTACAAGTAACAAAAGATTATGGAGAAATAGTAGTTGTGGATCTGATCTGTGGCCGATCACTTTACTCATTGGACTACCTGAAAATGAGCACGAAAAACTTGCTTAGTCTCAAACACTGGAGAATTCGGCAGTAAGAAGTCTCTAGCACAAGACAAGATACTTTCGATCCTTTAGGACTGCACTGATCCTATGATATTTATAGTCGTTCAACATTGGAACTGTTAGATTAAGATTGCACAAAAAAGGCAATATCCACTATATTTGCCATTTGTCACACCCAGTCCCAAAATATGTGGGACCAGACACGTGACAATGGCCAGCTGGTACGACTCCGTAAGATTTTTTAATTTAATGGACCCGACGAAGTGCACTTACGTTGTCCATGGTCAAGTGATCAAGCTATTAATCTATATCTATCAACTATCTATATCTCAATCCATATGACAAGAATAAAAGAAAGGTAAATATGACTGCTAGTCTGCAGACTAATAATCATACTTTCTGAATAGACTCGAAGAAAATAGTATGAGTCTAGAAAAACTATGCAAACACAAATGCCAGAATGAAGCATAAACATAAACACGGAAGGATAATACCTGCGAGAAAATGAGCACTCGTCAACCATTCAACAAAGGATCTTTGTGTCCAACTCAGTTAACCTGGCAGGGAACCAGGTCATCAGTAGAACGTAACAAGATACTGTCACGCCCCAGTCCCAAAATACCGAGGGACTAGACACGTGGCAATGACCAGCAGCACACACCGATGGACAACCCAATTTAATGGACCCATTCGGGTGTACTTAAGCTGTAAAACAACTATAAAGGTCTATGATACTAATCTCATCCACAGAAGATAAATACAATCAATATCGGATTCATCAAGATAAAATAATAATCAACAAGTCTCAATAAATATCTCGGGGAACAACCCGATGCAGTTTAATAGACAGAAAATAAGAGTCTAACAATAGAAATAACTGAGTATAATAAACCAAATACTCAGGAAAAAGCATCGACGATCACCTCGTCCTCTGGTATTGGTTCAGCTCCAGCGTCTGCTCCTGTCCCGTATACCTCGGGGTAGAACTCCTCTGCTAAACTTGGGGACATAATCTGAATTCCAGGTCCTCAGGGGACATAGCAAGGTACAAGAATAACTCAAGCCAAACTAAATGCAGTACAATAATAAATGAATCAATAGGGTAAACTATGTAACCAACTATGTGTTATGCAAATGAGAGCATTAATCATACTCAGTCTGTAACTACTAAAGGCTATGGGAAACCCATAGCAACATTTATTATCTCGAAGGGCCAGTACGTGTGCCAAAGCTCTGTGTCAGAGTCTAAGGCACTCCCAGTAATTTATTATATATATAATCAGCCTTTAGTATGGTAAGACTCTCCCCACCCAATGTAACCTCACGTCTCATATCCATAACACGCAAGATCAAGCTAATGCAATAAGTCATAATGATAGCTATGCATATGTAATATCTATGTCACAAATCCTGTAGCCTATACAGAATCACCATGAATAACTCAGAAGATTCTGTCTCATGAATAGTGTCAAGTGTCCTATGGTATGACGTACTTGATAATGCAAGCACAAAAATTATAGGGTCACGATATCAATCTTTAGTGACGTTACACGACTCCGCGTACGGCGTTGACACCCGAATCTTATTCGGATGTTAAGCAATGTCACACGGTCCTAGGTTGAACAGATATATCATATAAATAGATTAAGGAAATAATATAAAGCAAGTACTGCAAGTATGGCAAGGTACACTTGCCTGGGGGTTTGGTTTCCAACTGTTGCTCCGGTATCCGAGGGATCTTCAAGTACTCCTCCGGTTGCTGAAATAAACATTATCATCATGTTCAGAAGATATAAAATAGCTAGAATTGCCAATCCCTAAGTCCAATTTGGACACAAGGGCAAACTTGACAGTTTCTGGTCAAAGCGGTATCCACATGTGGCCCACTTCGCACCGAAAAATGTGCCAGAGACAAAGTTCTCTAAATTATTCAAATTTAGTGTCTACAAGTCCAGAAAAATGATACAAACCCAACGAAATATCCATAACTGGATTCCGATGAGCCGATCACAAAATCGTCCGTCAAGTGAAACCGTAGGACCCACGATACGGGATTTTGTTAACATTCTCAGAATCGAACCAAACTTGGGTCACAGGACCTACGTATCACTACGAGTCCGATGGCACAAGTTTCATTTCGAAACGACGAGCATACAAAATGTTACAACGAGTTTCAGAATAGGGTCGATACGGGACAATTTCGACTGATACGTGTTGATTCTGGTGTGCACGCACATCCAAATCAACTTTCGCGAATTCTCACACGTCCGTATTGACGGTGCGCCCCTTTCGATAAAATTTGCACGCGACCAAGTCACCTCGTTTAGCAGAACGCACCCAATTCCGGGAAAAGCAGGATTTTAAAGACCAAGTTTTTGGTCAACTTTACCCTCGAATAAAACACAAACTACAGCAAAATAAATTAAACTAAATACAGGGTTGTAATCTTGGTTATATGGTCTAAATTACTGTTCAAGTGAATTTTTGAATAATTAAACAGGTTGTACGTAAAACAGTCGTGAACTTGTGAGTTCGGGACCAATTTCTAATTTTTTGAAATAGAGGGTTTTTTTCTATTTTTGCGTCGCGATTTGCGACCGACATAGGACGCGATACCCCAGTCTAATTGCACGGGGTTCGAGAGGGTCACACAGCGAACATGTCGCAACAGTCTGTTCAAAAAATGATGCGATAAGGAGAGAGAAATTCTTACCTGAACCGGGGTCAAAAACGACTATACGTCATGTACACGCGGTGGTGCGGCACACGTCGACAGCGGGTACGGGTATTGCGGTGGCGGTGCTCCTCGGTCGTCGGTGGCGGGGTCACGGCATAGGTCAGGCTCGCGGCGGAGGGTCTTCGCCGGAGGTGGATGGGTCGCTCTGGTGACGGTGGTGGACGAAGAGGGTGGCCGAAGGATGGTTGCTGTGGTCGTTGCTAGCGGCATCGACGTCGTCGGGGTATGGCCGGGTCGGCTGGGTCAAAGTCGGCCGAGGAGTTGGGGTGGTGGAGAGGCGGTGGCGGAGTGGTTGTGGCAACGGTGGCCGGGGGTTTGAGGGCTTTTATAAAAGTGGGTGCGGCGGCCGTTGGCGGGAGGCAAATCATCGGGACGGCGGTTGGACGGCGGGGGAGTCGGTGGGTCGTAACGGCAGGGAGGCAGAGCGATGCGGCGGAGGAGAAGGGCCACGGCCGGTGTGGGAGACAAGCGGGCGCGGCAGCCGTTCGGGGAAGGGAAAGGTCGGCGGCGGCGGAGACGAACCGCTGAACCGTCGGGGATCTGAAGGGTTACTGTAGCAGGGTAACTAACGGGTCGGGTTTCGGGTATGCGGGTCGGGTCAGGTTCATATCTGACCCGATCCAATAGGGTTGGTCCGGTTCGGTTTATTTAGTTTGGTTCAATCCGGTTCAAGTTGGTTTATTTTGTTTTATTTAAACATATTGTTTTAGCTATTTAAAAATAGTTTTTGGATCCAATAAATTCTAAAAAAATTACAGTATGTCTAATTCTTTATTTTACACTCAAAAATATTATTGTTATAATATTTTAATATTTAATAAAATCATAAAATTTATTTAATACCAGAAAATATTTATTTTAATTATTTAAAAATCACAGAAAAATTCCATAAATTCATATTTTAATTTCTGAAAAATTTAGGTGTTTACAGATACAAATGGTACAAGCCGAATTTAATATTGTGCAAATAAATAGGATAACATAATCATCTATGTGAATGTTAGTTGAGAACAACATTGGTACGTATGGGTAGGCGTAGGCATAGATAACAACCATAACGTCCCGTCGAACGCGGCATCTGCTAAATAAACTACCATAACGTTCTGAAGAACGCTGGTCATCTAAATATATCTATATACAAGCCTATATCTCCGTCGAAAGTGGCATATGATAAAGGGATATCATCAATCTCTGTAGATCCATAAACACTACAGTTATTGATGTTGTGTGTCCCATACGCCTACTAGTTGTCCTTCCCGTCCAATACATGTCCAAGTCGTGTACACAACGTGAACATCATGTAACTACAATGTCAGTCAAGTATTCTAATGCAATAACTATGTACGGTACTGACGTACGTGTCGAACACACCGATAGCCAGTAAGATACGATAACACGCATCAAACATGAATATGTCATGAGTAAGACGTGTAAGGGTCTTGGGAAAATATTATAATACCACCCAAATTTTTGGTATGTCACTATGTCTAGGTTAATGCATTATCTATTCATCAACGCATTCGTCGATTGCACCAGAGTCATACTCAGACGCTCACAATTATACTGTATTATCTATAGCAGAATCATATAATATAAATAATTAAATTTGTATAGTAAAACAAGGTGGCAAGGTATCTTGCCTGGAACTCCAAGTTGTAGATGTAAAGTGCATGCTCCTGAGTCCGCGCCAGATCGATCAAACAAACCTATAGGTATAATATTAAGTTAGTCTTTATGTTAATGTAATCTAAACACATACAATAACGCAACTAATGTGACATCCTAACTAAGGTTTATGGTTACTAAGTTGTTTCTCAAACACATAGTTACTAGATTTTGCACTTTCTAGTGTTGCCTAACATGTAAGGGTAACAACTAGCACTTAAACTCTACTTTCATCACATCTATCTTACAATTATAATATTACCAAGTTCATCATCTAATAGTTAGAATATCAACTAGCGTGGCATATTATACTCCCCAACATAGTGTTTATAATAATTATTTTTTAAAGTCAAAACTAGGTAATGTGTCCAACATGTTGTATAACAAATCTTCAAAGTTTAACCAAGCACCATTTTACATATAATCCATCTAATATCCATTTAATATCAAATATATATTCTAAAATTTTACTCTATATTACCAATTAATATGGCATAACATTCCTTCTTAACTCAAGAGTTTTATGTCAAAACTATCTCTAACAATACTAAGTAAAATCCTATCATACATATCCATGCAAATCATCATCAAATTAAATTTATAAATTCTGGAATTATTATTAAAAATATCATGATTCCCTTTTTATCATGAGATTTTAGGCATCACAAGTCATCTAAAAAAATACTAGTTAGGCACACAACTTTCAACAACTTCCTATTCATGAATTCCCATTATTTCAATCCTCAAACAACTTATTTATATTCTAGAAATTTACTTAAAATAGGGTTTAAATTAGAGTTTAATCATGGTTTTATGGGTTATTTATCATATCAAAGGTGATACACAAGTTGGTGAACACAACACAATCCTATATTGATATTGAAGATCACCTAAAGGATCATGCATAGTTTATCTAAAATGGTGTAGAAATATGTAAAGAACATAAAGGAAAGTATTTAGAACATCAAGATAGGTTCAAGTAGGAGAGAATTGATCACTTACCTATGAGAAAAATTGTAGAAATCAGTCCCAAAATTCCTTCTTCAAAATAGTTTCAGATTTGACCTTTGGTGCTTAATGCTCCTTGTACGGCTTGTGTGGGCTGTTCTAGGAGTTGTGGTAGCTATGATAGATAGTAGATTAATATAAGAGAATGTTAGGGTAGTTTTAGAGGTGGTTTGGGGACTGTGGAGGTGGTGGGGTGGCCTGAGAAGAGGATTGACTGAATTCGGATTCAGCCTGGATACCTCTAATGGAGGGGCTGTTTTGAGGAACTTAGAGTGAGTTTTGATGGAAGGTTTGTGAATAGAAAGTGTTGAGGACAGGTATAAAAAGAATTTTATAAAATTTGAGAGAAATATACTTAGTGTGGAGAGAGATATGGCTGGATTGGTGGAGACTAGTTGAATTCAGATTCAGCCTGGGTAGGGGTGGAAAGATGGTAGTGTGGAAGAAAATGGAGAAGAATTTTGGAGATGGCTTGTGAAGAGAAAATGTAGGGAAGAGAATTGGAAAAAAAAATTGTTCAGGTGTTATGAGGTAATAACGTGAGAAAAAGTCTATGGGTGGCCGGCCATTAGGAGGGGAGATGAATGGTTGGGAGGAGAGTAATGGTTGGGGTATTTTTGTAAGTTATGGAAAGTGGATAGTTAAGGGTACTTGGGGGTTATGGAAGGTGAACAAGTAAGGAATGTTGGCTGCCCATTTAGTGTGATTGACCACACTTGAGTCCAACCTATAATGGTTAATAGGTGGGGTGTGAAGTTGGGTCAAGTCCAAAGTGTGTAGGGCTGAAATAATTTTTTAATGTATTAAGTATAAGGTTTAGAGTGGTGTATATAACATTTGGTGTTTTGTAGAGTGGACAATGGTATATAATGTTTGGCATGAACCATGTGAGGGAGTTGGAGTGTTTAGGTTGAGTACTTGGACTAGGTTTGGGCTAGGTTAAACCGGTTGCTCAATAGGACTAGGAATTGTGTCATTATGATTTGTCAATGAATTAAAAGTATGTAGAAGTCTATTTGAGTGTGACACATGTCATGGATGTTGTGAGATTAATATAGCATCATGGTCATATATTTATGTCTAGGAACAGGTCAAAGTTAGGTTTCCAAATTCGATTGGGAAGGTCACAAATTCAAGCTTAGGTTTGAATTGGAATTATGTGACGAATGTTGTGCGATTAAATTATAGCACATGTGAGTGACACAAATGTCAGGATTGAAGATTGGCTTGTCTAGGTCAAGGGTGTAAAATTTGTTGGAAGGCAAAGACTAGTATAGTATTTCAAATATTGAAGCAACAGTAAGGTGCACCAAGTGTAAAAAAAATTGAATAAGTGATATTAAACTCAAATTTTTAGTCATAATCAACTCTAAATCAACCATAATCTCATACTAAGGTAAGTATACTTAAAATTTAGGCGAGGGAGTTTATACCATTTTTTGTGCGTATTTTCTATACTTCTACAAGACCCCCTTCAAAGTTTTCAAATTTTTATATGAATTCAAAATACTTTGAACTCAGAAGCATATAAGCCTTGAGTCGTTCTGGTTCTGAGCAATAATTTCCTTTGGTCAGTAGATTTGACCAAATTTTAACTGTTGTGCATATCTCTACATATCTTATTCGTCGCTAGCTGTCAACTTGACTCGATCTTTGATTTGACGATCTTTAAGGCAGACTATTTTCCAAGGCGGTGCATGCAGTTTCATAGGCACCATTACCGAGAACCGTTTGGCATTTCTTTTTACTCGAAATGTCACCCTCTTCCTTATAAATAGAGAGAGAGAGCTCCACCAAAGATTTTCAACTTGCCTCTTTCTTCACACGGGAATGAGCATGGCTCTTTTCAGAGCAAGTCTAAGGTTGCAACATGGCGTGGCTAGTTACAAAGTAAAAGAAGGAACTCTATTCTGGAAGAAGAAAAATTGAATGGTTTTACTATCCATAATGTACCCATGATTAAGTACGGATTGTAAAGGAGAAAAAACTTGTTGGGGAATGAAAGAAGAGAGAGGATTTGTTATCCTTTACGAATTAAAAGGAAAACTAGCAAAGCTAATATGGACATGATAGTCAGGGATTGATAAAACAACATATTTTTGCTCAGAGCTAGTATGGACATGGCAAATTTAGCATAATAAAACTTTGTGGAGATTTCTAGAAAATAATTCAGAGATAATATGGACATGAATATTTTTTGAAAATATTACCAACTCTACGCTAGATTGGTAATAAAGTTAGAACATAGATTATTCCTAACCCGACTGGAGATTACGAATAAGAAGCCTTCAAATTGGTTGGGATCTGAAGACACGTTTTCAATCTTTTTTTGTGGAAAAAAAATGATTGTGTGATCTCGAAAGGGAATATTCTGTTGGATCTGAGGACAATTCCAATGTGATTTTTTTTGGATCTACTATCAATTGCATATCCAAGACTCTTGGGTACGGATAGTAGCTTAAGAACACCATTACTATAAATTTTATGAATGTCACACTGTACATTCTACACTACCATGCAATCCAACCAGGAGAAAACAGGGTACTTTTTCAAGAATTTTCTATTGATAGGCATCATAAGCATGTTGCCATTAGATTTTGCAAGCATGTAGGCTCCATTGGAGTGCACTGACTCCACAACAAATGGGCATTCCCATTTAGGTTAGAACTTTCCTTTGCTTTTATGTGTCATGACCATTGGTCTTCTTATTGTCAAGACAAGGTCGCCGACTTGAAACACCATTTCTTTTACTTTTTTGTTAAAGGCTTTGGAAATGCGGGATTGGGGTATAGCTCAATATGCTGCTGAGATTGAAGAAATTTTTCATCCAGTGCTTCCAATTCTTGTAACCAAAGGTAGTCATCGTTTTCGATTGTCGACTTATTGAAAAGAGCAATTCTGAGAGAAGTCTGGATTTTGAGGTAAAAAACCGCCTCACACCCGTATACCAGAGAAAATGGTGTGCACGACTGTTTGGTAAGCCCACATGTATTCACCAAGTTTTTTGTTCCAATTGCGCTTGTTGGATGATACAAACTTTTTGAGAAGTTTGGTGATTGTCTTGTTGAAAGTCTCAGCTAACCCATTGGCAGACGGATTGTATGCTATAGAAGCTATGTTTTGAATTCAAATTTTGTCGCATAACTGGTAGAATGTATGGCTTGCAAACTATAGACCATTATCATAGATAATCCTCCGAGGGAGCCCAAAACGGTAAATAACATGATGCTTGCCGAAGCTGATCATATTGGATGTTTTCACTTCAACAAGTGGTACAGCTTCTACCCATTTGGAGAAGTAATCTGTTATAACAAGGATGAACCTATGTCCTTTTTAATAAGGAGGGCCGATGAGGCCGACGACATCCATACCCCACGCTTCAAACGATCATGAAGTGGTTGTTAGATGAAGAAACTACGATGGTTGATGGATAAAGTCTACGTGGATTTGACATGCTCTACATTTTCTGACGTACTCTATAGCATATGCCACCATGGTGGGCCAATAATAACCCATTCATCTTAGACGATCTTACAACTTAGAATATTATTAGTAAGGTCCATCCCAATTTCTAGATTCTAGATTCAGAATGTAGGAGCTAATTTGGTAGAATAGTAAGACCCATCCAAATTTCCAATTTTTAGATTCTCAGGTCCAGCCCACCCACATGAGCTATATGTTGGGCCTAAGAATTTCTAGATTAAGAATATAGAAACTCATTTTGCAGAATAGTAAGTCCCAATTTGGAACCCCAATTTCTTGATTCTAAATTTTACATTTCTTTTTTTCACATTAATTTTTAACCACACAATCTTTGGGACCAAAGGTCACTTTATCATTTTATATTTACTTTTTTTAAAATCTAGGACCTCAAGATGCAATTTTGAGCAACAACTACTAAGGATGCTCTTAGGACCAGGTTGATGCGCACTACAAGTACCGTCGTGAGCTTCTCGAAGGGCTTCTTTTGCTTCTATATCTAATAAGCAATGTAGCAGGAGCTCGTTATATGGCTGATGATACAACACTTTAGTTGTTGTATTACAATAGAATCGAAAAAAACTTTTTTTGACTGAAACTGCTTCCTTCGGCTCATCTGGGAGAATTTCATAGACATCATAGTCTATAAAAGGAATCTCCAATCACGGACTTCGATACTAGTCTATGTCATATAACTTCGATAAATTTTAAAGTTATTCTTAGCACAGAACAACTCCTGGGCCATTATAATGACCGATTGTTGTGCTTTAACCAAGATTGCGAGAGACGCTGCAAGTTCGGCTAAAGCGTCTGCCTCAGTATTCTGCAATCGAGGCACGTAATCATATAGAACCCTCTGAAGGTATTGGATAGATCAAGTATGGCTTGATAATATGGAATAAGATCCTCAGGCTGAACCTCATATTTTTCTCGGACCTGACTGACTATCAACTTGGAGTCATCGTAAGCTTCCATGTATTTCTCCTAGCCCCCAACTATCATACTAGCTGATGTCCGATAAGTAAGGCGTTGTATTCCACTACATTTTTTGAACATGGTTCCATGAGAGAATAGGTATGGTATATGATGAGATTATCAGGAGAGACGAGTACTACCCCCACTTCTGCCACAATATTGCCTTTATGTCCTGTCCTTGATGCACCATCAAAGAACATGCACCATATGGTATTTTTGTCAGATACTGCATTAGATTCTAATACTTTATCTAGAATGTCTTCATATAACCATGATATTTTTGGGACGATGTGGGCTGCTAGAAAATTAGCCAATTCCCAGCCCTTGATCACTTTTTATGGGACAAACATCATATCATACGAAGACAGTAGCATTGCCCATGTAGTAAGACGAGAATTAAGAGCACTCGACTTTGTCATAAGCACTCGAAGGGGAATAAGTCTGAAAATAACATGAATCATTTGGCCGGTCACATAATGACATATTTTCTGGATTGCGAATACCAAAGCAAGTCACCCTTTCTCCATCGAATTATATCTATGTTCGGCACCAACCATCATTCGACTAAGGTAATAAATAGCTTGCTCATGACCTTCGATATTCTTTTGGGCTAGCAAAGCACCTAAAGAATGGTCCATTGCACGGACATATAATAGAAAAGGTTTTTTAACAACATGAGCCACCCTCACTAGGGTATTGGTGAGATATTTTCTGATGTCGTCAAATGCATGCTGGCATTCTTCATTCCAAATAAAAGTGGCTCATTTCTTCATCAGCTGAGTGAACGGGTTACATCACCCGAAAAGATTCGATTTTAACCTTCTTATATATGCCAATCTTCCTTGTAGACCTCGTAAATCCTTGAGATTCTTTGGAGGGAACATTTCAAGTATTACTTTTACCTTATGAGGGTCAAGGTGAATAGCTTTGGATATTATAACGAACCCAAAAAACTTGCCACTTGAGACTCCCAGAAAAGATTTGGTAGTGTTTATCTTGAGTTGGTATGTACGCATCAGTTTGAACACCGTTCTCAAATCTTGTAGGTGATCGCCCCTAAGATGGCTTTTAACAGCGATATCATCTACGTAGCATTCTACCATTTTTGCAAATATTTACGAAAAATCATGATCATAGCTCTTTGGTATGTCGCACCTGTATTTTTTTAATCCGAAGGGCATCACCATATAGCAGTATACCCCCGTGGTATTCGAAACGACGTGTATTTCTTATCATTCGGGAGCATCTTGATTTGGTTAAAGCCGAAGAATCCGTCCATGGACATTCGCTCGAAGCTGCATTTGTTATCAATCATCACGTCAGTAATTGGAAGAAGAAACTCATCTTTAGGTCAAGCATCGTTCAAATACCTGTAGTCGATAAAAACTCGGATCTTTCCAGTTTTCTTAATGATTGGAAAAATAATGGTCACCCAATCAGGGTGCTGCTCTTCATGAATGAAGCTGCTTGCTAGCACCTTCTTAACTTCAACTTCGAAAGCTTCCATGACAACCGGGCGAAATAAGCGTTGTTGTTGTTTTACCGGTTTAGCAATCGATAGAATATTCAACCGGTGCATTGCTATCTAAGGATATAAACCAGGCATATCCTCATAACTATAGGCAAAAACATTGATATATTCTCTTATAAGCTCTATAAGAGATTGTTTATCTTCCTTGGAAAGGGTTTTGTTGATGAAGATGGGTTTAGCGGACGATATGTTCCCAAGATCAGCCTAAATGATTTTGTCCTTAATTGGTGGCTCACCTTGCTTGAACCTCAGTTGTCATTGTGATTCGATTTCCTGAGCCCATGGATCAACTTCGAAGGGTTCGAGTAGTTGAACATCTTGTTCAAGTTGGTCCACTAACACCATTGACAATGCTCGTTTGAAGATTTTATCGATATTGTTGTCTGAGTCCCAAGCGGAGGAATCAGATGAGTGTGAGTAAGTTTCTTCCTCTGTTTCTGAGATTTCAAGAGTTGTGGGAGGAGTGACATAGCCTAGACTACTATAGGTACATTGGTAATAAGTTTCAAGTTTCCCTTTCGGAGCAAAGTGGAATAGCGGTAAGCGTCGTCCCTTGCCGAAGTTGAGACATGTATCACTTTTCAGGTCGTAACTCATTCTCTGAATTATGTCCTTAGTTAGCTGACTGTATCGGTAAAGTTGTATCTTGCTCGAGTCTTTATCTAGCTCGTCATCGAATAACTCTTTACGATGATTGGCCCTTCTGAAGATTATCGATTTATCTCCCCTTCTTCTTACTGAAAATTGAAAGTACGAATCCCGGTAAGGGAGATATTGAGTTCTTATCTGGAAAACTGGCACATAAAGGTTTGTGACAATGTTGAACATGTAGGAAGTCCTCTAACGGAAGACTAAAACCAGAGTAGTTTGAAGCAGTTCCTTTATTGAGAAGGTACATGATTTCTTCCTCGATAATCACATCCCTGAAAGGATAAGCATTAGGTTGTACCAGTACATCTTCATGACTTGCTTCAACTGCAACCTTGGTGATATTAATCATAAGTGGTGGGTCAGGATTAGAATAATCCTTAAAATGGAGATTGATAATGAAAGGCTTCGTGGCGCGATACGGAATATATAGGTTTATAACAAATGGGTAATCAGACTTCTGAAGGTCTACCACCAGTGGTTCCTCTTTGTTGGTACGACTTTTTATGTGTATCACAAGCGGTTAATCTTAAACTAAGTCAACTTCTGCTTCACCATCAGGATCTTCTTTGGGATAATCCAATTTGTATAGGATCGAGTCAGAATAGCAGGCTTCTACTCCTTTGAACGGATCGACGTCTACAAATTTCGTTCAGACTACCCCCTGTCCGTCTACGTACTTGAAGCATTGATGCAAGATGGAGGGAACGATCATATTTTCATGAATCCAAGGTCGCCCCAACTGAACGTTGTAAGAGACTTCAACGTCTATAATGTAGCAAGTGACTTCGTTGTGGTGATCGCCTATTTGACATTTAAGACATCTTTCCGAGAGGAAGTCTCTTTCCAGTACTGAACCCCAAAATTATAGTATAGTGGTCAAGAACCAATTCATTGGAATCCCTAGAACTTGTAGAAGACTCCTTGGAATGATACTCAATGAAGAGTCTGGGTCAATGGGCATGTAATCCACTTTGCTGGCTCCGATATAGCCAGTGTAATACAACGAACAGTCATATCGATTATTCTTTAGCAACATATCCTCTTGTGAAAAGGTTATGTTGGGTATCCTCTCCATTACGCTGTGACAATGAGGACATTCAATTGGGTCTTCTGTAGATGACTTTATATGTTTCAGGTAGGAGTCAGCATGGAGTAGTGCTTCACTCATGGCATCACGAGTTTTATTAATGTGTCGAAGAAGCTCAAAGATAGACAGTCTTGTCGGTGTGTTAGCAAGTTGTGCCAAGATATCGAAGTTATATGGCTTATCAAGTCCTTAAGGAGTATTCTTCTTCAAAGACTTGTCGAACCAAACTTTCTTCTGCTTGGCTTTTTTTTGTACATGTAGGCTTTGAAGGACATGCTTATGTATAGCATGCAGAGCGGCATAAACTAGGCAGGGTCATAGACCTAGAGATAGGTCTTTCCAGAGTTGGTTTCAACAGACAAAGCTTCATCAACGGCTACAAAAAGACTACGTGGCATGGCCTGCACTTCTTCCCTTTTGATTTCTGTTTAGAGTTCGAAGGCACTGCTTCTCGCTCTATGTCCTGCAGCAAGTCAGGATAAACCCACATTATCTCACCACGTAGAGTAGTGAGTGATATTAGCCTGATTACTTGATTATGGATTGGTGGAAGATTGACAACTTCCAGGGTTGCTCTAGGGATTGGGACCACACCATCTTAGACTTTTACTGATATTAAGTCACCGATTGAAGTGACACCATATTGGCCGTGATTATCTTCTTGTCAAAGTAGAGTGAGATAGATTTAGAGTCTATCAACTATTGGATCTTTCGCTTCAATACTGTCACACCCTAGTACCGAAAATCAGAGATGGATATGGCCAACTACCCCGTACAAGGTGATATACGTCGTACAGCGGTCACGGTTATATAAGATAAGGGGGTGCATGCTACAATCAAGTCTCCTAGGGTCAAGAACTTCTATATCTCAATCATTCAAACAAGAAACAGTAAGCATAGAGCATATATGATAAAGCAATAAGACATCACAAATGCTTTCTCAAAATATTTTGGAGACCAGCTGTGCAAAATAAGAAGCTGAAAGAGTAACAATAGTACATGACAGTGATTAGCTGCAGTCTGATTTAATATAATCATGTAAGGAGACTAATGTCCAGATGAGCCGGCTAATAGGTACCGGTGGCTAAACGCCCAAAAGAAGTAAATGCACAATGACGAGTAGGGAAGAAGAAAACCTACTCATTATCCTCTGCGATCATGTTCCCGATACGCGCCATGAGTTAGGAGAAAGAACGTCGGATCCTCAAGTGCTGGCTCAAAATCGGGTCATGCAAAACCAGTGGGGTTAGACCCCAAATAGCAAGTACCACAAAGAAAGCACAAATAGAGAAACAAAAACCCAAGAAAAATAATCACATAATAATACATAGATTCAGTGTCCTAACTTAGGTCCATGGCATATCCTAACGCAAAGGCTCAACCCTACAACCAAACAAGGACAATGGTTGAACCATCGCACTATGATAGTCCATCTCCCTAGGCTACTAACCGAATAACACAATAATAACCAAGTTTATTTTCTTTATATCGGCCAATCACTTGTACGGCTTGCTATTTGTGGAGTTTGAGGTTATATCAGAAATAATGCATAATAGGTCTTCAGATCACGCAGTTATAAACACCCAATTTTTTTATTTTAATTTTGTCTTTTTTATATTTTAAAATTTTGAGAATTCTACTTAGCTAATTAGAAATATATAATTTATTGATAACTTGTATAAATATTATTTAATTTTAGTAATTAAAATAAGTCAGAAAACTAATTTTTGAATGTAAAGGTATTTTTAAAGTATTATAAAATTTTCCTACAATTTATTTCCTGTGTAAACCTATTTTTGTACAAATATAAATCTATATATATATATATATATATATATATATATATATATAAGAGAAGAAAAGAAAAGATAATAAAACAAACCTAAAACCCAAACCCGTTACCCCTTTCCCTACCCTCTGTTCATAACTGTAAACCCCTTCTTTTAATTTAAAAGTCATTCCCACTCATCCACCATATTATTATTATTTGTTTCTTCTTTATTCCTTCCTATTCATATTCCCTCAAATGGAACAATAGTCCATCAACCCCGGGCATAGAGGCACATATACGCCTTTCTCCCTCCGAGCAGCAACCCATGGCCATACCGCCGCTACCGAACGTGCTCCTCTTTCCAGTCACGACCATAGACCAGCCGTACACGGGCACCACCTTCGAGCAACCACTAAACCTAGTGGTGCCGCCCCAGCGTATGCCACCACCGCCATCACCTTCAATACCTTGTGCCACCGCGAGCGCCGGCCTCCGCCCGCGCGACCACCACCCGCGCGCCTGAGCTCTCCCATGGGCGAAAGCATCGGTAGCAGCAGCGACAATCCTAGCGTCGCGTCGACGCCGTGGAAGAGTAGCACCATCGACCCTCGTATCCTTGCATAAGCCCCTGAAGCACCATCGTCCTCCATGACACCCACCGTGGACGATTTCTGCGTTTGGTAGTCGATCCAGTCGTGACGCGCGTGATCATAAAGTCAGAATTTTGCGTTCGTTGCAGCAACTTTACACATAGTTTTTGAGCAATCCAACCATTGGATCGACGATCCAAAACCTCCAATGCAATCTCGGTATATAGATCTTCACCCATCTTCATTTTCAGCCGTTAATTCAATTGATTTATAGATCAAAACAGGCCTCCAAGTTGTGCGTTTACATTAAAATTATTCTTACAGTTTCGTGGTGCCAACTTCGCGGATTTGTTTCTCCCTCATCGTAACTCCGTTTTAGGAACAGTTTTCTCCGACTCACAGCAGGTATAACCACATTCATGCTTGTATTAATAGTTGAGAGTACTTTATAGATTTTATTGACTAAACCTTTGTTCCAAAAATCTAGAAAAAGATAATATTTTCTAAATTTTGATACAGGGTGCATCCCGCCAAACGAGGCCACATCATCGCGTGCAGGTTGTACCGAATGGTGCATAACATAAATGCGGATGTATGGACTTTCGTGAAACTTGATTTGGACGTGTGTGTACGTCGGGATCAATGCGTATCCGTCAAAAAATACCGTATTGGTCTATTTTGACATATTAGCATAACTTCGTGTGTGTTTGTTGTTTTGCAACGAAACTTATGACATAGAATTCGTAGCGTTACGTTGGTCCTGAGACCCAAGTTTGGTTCGATTTTAAGAACTTTGACGAAACACCATTTTGCAGGCCCCACAGTTCTGCTTGACGGGTAATTTTGTGACCGGCTCACCGGAATCCAATTTCGGACACTCCGTTGAGTTTGTGCCATCGATCTGGACTTGTGGACACTAAGTTTCTTAAATTTGGAGAACTTTATTTCTGGCATATTTTACGGTGCAAAGAGGGCCACAAATGGATACCGCTTTGACAAAAAATTATCATTTTTGTCCCTGCGTCCAAATTGAACTTATGGGTAGTCAATTTTAGATATTTATTATATTTTGGAAATATTGGTGATGTCTGTTGCAGCATCCGAAGACGTTCGTGTGGATTCCACCTTTTCGGGAGCAGTAGATGCATTGAGCTCGCTACTTGGACCTCGCTATATCCAGAATCCAGGCAAGTATACCTTGCCTTGTTTACAGTAGATTGTGCTCTAGTTATGTTATATTTGATGTTTCTTTTATTGCTTGTAATTATTATGACCTAGGACCATCACGATACTTAGCTTTCGGATTATATTCGAGTGTCGACTTCCGTACGTGGAGTTCGGATATCGTTAGTTGCATTGTCAGCGCTTACCTACTCTACTCTTTCATGATTTATCCTAGGATAATGTACTCGACTTTCATGCACATGTACCGCTCTTGAGATATTCAAGGATCCCGGCTTCTGTTTTAGGACAAGACTGGAGACTTGTACTAGTGCTATTATTTACGTATTGACTTGATAGATAGAGATTATCTTGCGTTTCGTGATATGAGGCGTGAGATACATGGGGTTGGGGAAAACTTATCGTACCACTGGGCTACCAAAACTCTACTAGTATTATAGTACTGTAGGTACCTTAGTGGGGCTTGTACGTACCTACTACTATTACTACTACTATCACTAGTACCCTAGTATATGTATGAAACCCGATGGTTTAGCGTACGAGTACGTTCTCACTTGCATTCACTTAGCTGGTTATGATAGATACCCTTGAGCACATTGCTTATTATTTTACTGTTTTACTTTTGCATGTTATTTCTTATACCTTGTTATGTCCCTCTGAGGACCTGGTTCTTTGCCAGTTTTGCAGCATAGATACGTTATGGAGCCTGCCTGGAGTTGCTAATGTATGTTGCTTTGTTATGTGGACATTGGTACCGGGTACTTATATCATTTCTACCAGAATTATGCTATTTATTTATTCATATTGTTGATTTATCTGTTGTTGTAGCCTAATTTTTATAGACTCATATTTCTTTCTCTAGTCTATTCGAGCTTATGTGTTACTGGGGGGGCGACTTTACATATGCTGTTCATTCTAAATATTTTGTTCTTTTGTGGATTATGACATAGATATTATCAGTATTTCTTAGATAGTTATCCTTATTATACAGCTTATACACATTTGAGTCAGACCGGAGTCTGGTCGAATGCGTAGCTGGCATGTTACGTATTCCTAGTCCTACCTATTTTGGGATTGACGTTATATATTTTTATGGTGGCCCATGCAGGTCAGATTAAATCATTTCGGTTACTTTTCGGTACCGAGCTAGCCTGTAATCAGGATTAGCAGTATTAGTATCTCAATCCACAACTAATTTAAAATTCTTTAGTATTTAATTATCGCCCTTAGACTTCATAATTATACTCTTTTATTTCCCTCGACATCATTATTATTCTTTATCATCTTTCCCTATTTCAGAGAGATTGACGCTCGTGCGCGTTGTTTCCTCTAGAAGCAGATCGTTGTCAAGGTAGAAGAAGACATGCTGGATATACATTTTTGAGAAGATGGTTACCCCTAGTAGGGTAGGTAGATAGGTTATTCCTATATATTAGAGCTACTGTAGATTGTTAGCATGAGAATTGAATATAGTATTAGAGGCCTAGAACTAATAAAACCAATTAGAGGCCTAGAACTAATAAAACTTTACCCTTGCTTAAGGTAGCAGTAATTTAGAAGTATTAGAAGTTAGAAAGATGGTTTGATTCTAATGCTCTGAATACTTTATGAAATACATAGCTAGATACTAGGAATTTGATGTGGCCCATGATGGTGATACAAGAAATTGTATTATGACCTCAAGAAATTAGAACCTTACATAGCAGGCCATAGTGGTTAAATCTCTAATTTTCTTGTGACTTTTAGTATCAAAACTAGATCTTATGACCCCTTAAATTATTGATGACTATAGGTCTGGACTAAATAAATATGTATATTGCTAGACCAAATATTTGAGTAATTAGATAACTAGAGTACTAAAGTATAGCTTTCAAAAATTAAACTAGATGTACTTAATTATTTGGGTTGTCTGTGTTAATTGAACAAGTGAGTTCCATCCGTGATTACTTGGGTAGATAAGCTAGTATCAGTGATAGATCAAATATGATAAAGGATGAGAGTTTTGGTAGATGTTATAGTCTTGAGTTAGATATAATGAATTGCCTATAATAAATGACAAGCTATAACAAGATGGTAACCATGTAGTTTGTATGAAGGGTATACATGGAATAAACAAGAAGAAATCTCAGGCTCAAGGTAAAGAAGGTAAAATGGTAACAAGAAGATATTCACGAGGAGTACACGACCTTGAGCTTTTTAAATTAAGAGAATGATCTATGAAGGACTAAACATTTTATCACTCGGTAGTTGCCTAGAAGATCTATACTACGAAACGGAAAGTACTGGGCCATGATTGGCAAAGCTTAAAGTTGAAAACAAGATTAACATACTAAAAGGATATGAAGGTGAGTAAAAAACAAATGATAAGGGAAAGCTATTATGGTCGCATAATCCAAGGAGAATGGATTGTGGTATGGACTTGAGGAATAATAATTTTAGTATTTATGAAATATAATACTTTTAAAATTTTGAAAACTTAGTGCGAGTAGAAATTGTCTATCAGTCTCGAAGTGATACGAATTTCAAGAAATTAAACACAGGTTCAGAACCATATACTGACTTGTTGGTTATTTTGTAGAGGATTATCACAAGACCCTTAGATTATATATTTACACATTGTAGGAAAGTGTATATGAAAGATGAAAGCCTTATAGGAATGATAGCTGAATATTGTGGGTTACACGTAAATTGATTAGGGCCAAAAATTTAGATTTTTGACTAATAAGGGTATGAGCTTGCTGGACCTATCCTTAATAGTAGGTGATGAGAACCTATTAATAATCTACCATAGCCGATGGATTTTTGGATATTAGAAATCTTATCATCTCATTGAGTTCGAAGAATTTTCACTCAAGATAACCATGACACCATGCTTGTGTAATAGGGTAGTAGCCTAGTCGGAAGATTCTCGTAAGGAAGATAGATTTTAGATGGCAGAGACTAGACGAACAACAGTTCAGAAAGATAGACAATAGAATGGAGTAAGTTGTACAAAAACGGGTAGGCATTCCAATTAAAAATTAGATGAGTATTGAAGAGTATCATTAACGAATAGTATGCCATGAGTGATAGACCTAAGTACATTCTTAGTTTAGACCTTACCTACTAAGTTAGGAATATGCGAGGAAGACAAAGTTGTAAAAATTGTATATTGTTTACCTATGGCCAGAAATAGGTTACCAATAGTATGAGAGAGGTTATATAGAATATAACTTATATGAATATATTATTGAGTTTAAGGATTAGTTTATTACTCCCTCGACTGCATTCATATCCTTCCTATCAAATTCTTATATTATTTTGCATATATAGCCTCGTGCTTTTGCAACAAGAATCCTTCTAATTATAACAACTGAGTATATCCTTCTTCCCTTCCAAGTCGTGCTCTAGTAGCAAATTAATCTTTTAGTTAGTACCCTCTTCATG
Source organism: Iris macrosiphon (assembly GCA_036927795.1). Taxonomy (NCBI): domain Eukaryota; kingdom Viridiplantae; phylum Streptophyta; class Magnoliopsida; order Asparagales; family Iridaceae; genus Iris; species Iris macrosiphon. Next base: position 105,904,157 of record JAYESA010000014.1, on the reverse strand, counting down.
GTGTTAATATCCATCTCACTGTAGGTATCAGTTCTTTTCTATTTTTAATTTCCTGATCTACTTACTGTGACTTGATTCTTCAAGATACTTATCTAATCGTACCTTATTCAATCCTGTGAACATACTCCCTAAACTTATCATAAACTTCTCTTGTCTTAGTCTGTAGATTCCTCCTTTCGTGATTCCCTCGATTAGTCCCTTACTCATCAATGCCATGCGATGATCAAAGTCTCCATACCACCTTGTCCTAGTTATACCCGACCAAATCCTTTCTTATGTTTTGTTGAAGACATGAACTATATAGGAGCAATATTGGTTGGTAGCAATTTCTCTTATAGAGATGTTGACCAATAGCCCCCTGATAGTATTTAGGTTCCCTTAGAGAATATTTAATTATGACCATTAAACTCTAGATTTTTTGTATCTTTATTTAGGAAGTAGGCTCTTCCAAAAATCTTGTTAGCAGGACCCTGACTATAGTTTTGGATACCAACTTAAAAATTTTATAAGTTGGGTAGATGGTAATTCCCTGGTTTTAGTGTAGGGTTATTTCAAAATTTTAGGATAAATTTAAATTTATTTGGTATCGATTAGAATTAATTCCAAGCGAATTAAATTACCTCCTTAATTTTATATCCTTTGATACCCTTTGTCGTGGCTCGAATAATTGGAGCACAACACTATCATTTTCTTTCCAACAACTTCCACCCTTATGACCTGGACTAGCCACTCTACACCCATGACATGACTATCACTCACAAACTCGTCTTTCCATTTTCGTGTTAGTCATACAATATTCGTGACGCAATTGTGCACCCAAATGATACCTAGATATCATTTTTTGTTGTGGACAATTTTAATACGCAACATCGACTCAATTCTTCCAACAACTTTAAGATTTATGAGCCTAACTGGACCTATTTCACTCATGACCCAGCTGTTATGCCCAAGTATACATTTTCATGCTCCATATAGACCCCACAATATTTGCGGCATATCTTCTTCTAAAAATCTATACTTAAATATTCAATTTCGTTGCAATTAAATTAAATTGTATATCGGCAACCCAATTACCCTAACCACCGATATACCCGTAGCCCACTCAAGCCAAACAACATCTATGACACTTGTGTTGCATTAAGTTGAGCCATTGTAATCTCAACACAAAATTATATCACCTTTTGACGCTTATTGTTGAACCGTTCATCGGCATCCATGATATGTGATAAAGTATTTCTCGGTACCATCTCACCATAGTTGTATTTGGCTACGATATTTTCTATTATCTTGTAGACTCATGACCTAATTAGGAGCAATGAGAACTAGTAAACTTTTTTTATAGAGTTATTGACTCATTAACGTCATGGTAGTACCTAGATTTTCTTTGATAGGCTATGACAACGGTCACAAAATTCTCACCATCTCGTATCCCTCCTTGAAGTTAGACTTTCTAAAACCCTTAGAAATATGATCATGACTATAGTTTCTGCTACCAACTTAATTTCTATAAGTTGGGTAGTGACTGAAACTAAGTGTATCCTTGCTATTAGAATATGACATCAAACTAGGAACCCATTGGTAACTGCGTCTCCCATCTTTTGATAAACAAGTGCAACCTTGCTTAACTAAAATCTTTTCTACCATATTTATTTTTAATTTCGAGGATAAATTTTTTATAAGTTGGGTAGATTATAAACACCCAATTTTTTTTTAATTTTGCCTTTTTAATATTTTAAAATTTTGGGAATTCTACTTAGATAATTAGAAATATATAATTTATAAATAACTTGTATAAATATTATTTAATTTTGGTAATTAAAATAAGTCAGAAAACTAATTTTTGAATGTAAAGATATTTTTTAAGTATTATAAAATTTCCCTATAATTTATTTCATGTGCAAACCTATTTTTGCATAAATATAAATCTATAAATATATATAAGAGAAGAAAAGAAAAGATAATAAAATAAACCTAAACCCAAAACCAAACCTGCTACCCCTTCCTCTGCTCACTGTTTATAACTGTAACCCCCTTCTTTTAATTTAAAAGCCATTCCTATTCATCCACCATATTATTATTATTTGTTTCTTCTTTATTCCTTCCTATTCATATTCCCTCAAATGGAACAGTGGTCCATCAACCCTGGGCATAGAGGCACATTTGCGTCGTTCTCCCTCCGAGCATCAACCCTTGGCCACACCGTCGCTACCGAACGTGCTCCTCTTTCCGATCACGACCATAGACCAGCCGTGCATGGACACCACCCTCGAGCAACCACACTGACCTAACGGTGCCACCCCAGCGTATGCCACCACTGCTATCACCTCCAATCCCTTGTGCCACCGCGAGCAACGGATGTCGCCCGTGCGGCTACCACCCGCGCGTCTGAGCTCGCCCACGCACGAAATCATCGTTAGCAGCAGGGACAATCCCAGCGCCGCATCGATACCGTGGAAGAGTAGCAGCGTCGACCCTCGTGTCCCCGTATGAGCCCCTGAAGCACCGTCGTCCTCCACGACGCCCACCGCGGACGATTTTTGCGTTTGGTAGTCGATCCCGTCGTGACACACGCAATCATGAAGTCAGAATTTTGCGTTCGTTGCAACAACATTACACATAGTTTTTTAGCAATCCAACCATTGGATCGACGATCCAAAACCTCCAACACAATCTCGGTATATAGATTTTTATCCATCTCCATTTTCAGCCATTAATTTAATTGATTTATAGATCAAAACAGGCCTCCAAGTTGTGCGTTTAAACTGAAATTATTCTTACAGTTTCGTGGTGCCAACTTCGCATATTTGTTTCTCCCTCGTCGTAACTCCGTTTTAGGAACCGTTTTATCCGACTCACAGCAGGTATAACCACCTTCATGCTTGTATTAATAGTTGAGAGTAATTCATTGATTTTATTGACCAAACCTTTGTTCCAAAAATCTGGAAAAAGATAATATTTTCTAAATTTAGATTTTTCTATACGGGGTGCGTTTTACCAAACAAGATCACATCGTCGCATGCGGATTACATCGAATGGTGCGTAATATTAACGCGGATGTATGGGCTTTTCCGGAACTTGATTTGGACGTGTGTGCACGTTGGGATCAACGCGTATCCGTCAAAAAATACCGCATCGGCCTATTCGGACACATTGTCATAACTTCGTGTGTGCTTGTCATTTTGCAACAAAACTTGCGCCATCGGATTCGCAGCGTTACACTAGTCCTGTGACCCAAGTTTGGTTCGATTCTGAGAACATTGACGAAATACCATTTCGCGGGCCCCACGGTTCTACTTAACGGGTGATTTCGTGACCGGCTTACCGAAATCTAATTTTGGACACTCAGTTGAGTTCGTACCATCGATATGGACTTATGAACACTAAGTTTGTTAAATTTGGATAACTTTATCTCTGACACATTTTACGGTACAAAGAGGGCCACAAATGGATACTACTTTGACCCGAAACTGCCATTTTCGTCTCTATGTCCAAATTGGACTTATGGGTAGTCAATTCTAGCTATTTATTATATTTTGGAAATGTTAGTGATGTCTGTTGCAACATCCGGAGATGTTCGTATGGATCCCACCTTTTCGGGAGCAGTCGACGCATTGAGCTCGCTACTTGGACCTCGTTATATCCAGAATCCAGGCAAGTATACCTTGCCTTGTTCACAGTAGATTGTGCTCTAGTTAAGTTATATTTGCTGTTTCTTTTATTGCTTGTAATTATTATGACCTAGGACCACCATGATACTTAGCTTCCGGATTATATTTGGGTGACGACTTCCGTACGTGGAGTTCGGGTATCGTTAGTTGCATTGTCAGCGCTTACCTACTCGTGCTACTCTTGCATGATTTATCCTAGGACAATGTCTCGACTTTTATACACAGGAGCCACTCTTGATATATTCAAGTGTCACGACCCGCACCCGGGGTAAGGGTACTAGTCGGAAACAACGCCCAGCCTACGCCGCAGAATCGGCGGTAGAACGCTGTCTAGATAAACTATCTAACAATATAATAAACCACCAATAATGATAGTATACTCAATCACAGAACTAAGGTGGAAATGAGCACGAATCAGATAAAGAATAGAATAGTCACAATACAACTCATGAGTCTAAAATAATACATCAATGAGTCTGAAGAAAATACAAAAATATGCTGGAGACAAATCCAGTACAAAAGAATACTACAAAACTATAAAGCTACAACTCCAGGGTCAACTGTCTCAGTTGGGATAAGTCCCTCTTGAGCCAGGGTCTCAGAATCTAAACTCACAACATCCTGGGGTTCATAATAGGTAGGGTACCCCTCAGTGTCATCTGGAAAAATATATCCAGTCAGGAAAGGAGCAGAGTACAACCCTAACAGCAGTTCTCAATTAATGATAAAAACTATGTAACAGTAAATAGCTATGGATAAACAAGATGCACAATAGGAATAAGAGATATATAGACAATAAGGAAATACTGGAAAGAAATACAATAAGGAACAATATGCTAATGAAACAATAATACTAAAGACTAAGTGTGTGAGTACTAGCTTAACATGTGATCGGCTTGGGCAAGATGCAATGCGGCCTGGCTAATCATACGTGCGGTGCATGATCAACACTATTTGCTTACCAGTACTTTATTCAATAGGGATTTGATCACATATCTATACTAATACTCCCCACCCCCGACTGGTATAATAGATCCAACCACGGTATGCTATGGCACTAGATTCCCCAAGAAGAGAGCGACTCCTCCCGAAAATCGGTATCTGTACATGTACAAGATAACCAATGAAACAATACTTGCACCATATACACCATATACCAAGGAATAACATCTCATGACGAGATTCGGATATACCAATCCGTGTAACCATAGTGTCGAGAGAAACATGTAAATCTACACTAGATACAACGAACATAGAGGATATCATAAATGAGAAACTATCAGAGAATGTACTCGCCTGAAGTCCAATGAACAGTCTCACAGATGTCTGACTCGGTACCTCGAAGACCTAGATATGGAATACCACATTAATACAAGGTCCCGGAAAGAGAACAAGTCAAACTAGTCAACTATGGTCAACTCTAAAGTCAAACATGGTCAAACCAAGGTCAACCTCACAAGACCTCTATATAAAATAATATAGAAATAAAATACAACAATTTAGGAAATCAAAATTAGATCCCAAAAGATACCCACACAAAGTATACTAATAATACAATTAATGCACACTCTAAATAATGTATATACAAACCAATATTTATACAAATAAAATAATATATTATTATTAGTATTATACCTCACAAAAACACCTATATATATACATATATATAAATCAAAATGCATAAATATATATATATATATATAACAAATTTAATAACTATATACTTATATATACATACATATAAACTTACAAAATTAAAATACCAAGCACATGCACATATTAATGTACATATTTTACATGGCTAGAAGCACATATAAAAATACATTCATTAATATACAAATAATTATATAATAATTATAAATAATATAATTACACATTAAAACACATAAATATATTTTATAAAACATTTATGTATAAATTATTTTATTAACATAAGTACATATATAATTGCATGCAAGAAGCTACATATATACATTTATACATCACATTAGAACACATAAAAATATATAGATCTATGTTACAATAAATACCATAATAAATACACTAAAATAATATATAATATCTATATATATTTACTAATTATAAATGAAGAATTTAAAGCATAAATAATTAGATCTACACAAAAACACACCAAATTGGAGAGTATCACACCGTATCCCACTAGATCTAGGATACACATGCGACACGAGTCCAACACACAACCAAATGCACCCCGAAGGACACAAACAAGTCACAAATAATATTTATGAACAAATCAAAGTGTCAAAAGTAGATCTATGTGTCCGTGTCAAAATACGACATGTACAAAGCCCCGTGTCGGAGGAAAACCCCCAAAATGACACGTATCACCAAATAGTTGGGATACGGACCACAAGTATCAAATATGGACACGACACAAGCCCTAAACACATAAGCACATGCCCAATTGATCTATAGGATCAATTGACACACACAACAAAATGTAAATTCGGAATTCCAACAAAATTGCCACAAAAAGCACCATAACTTTCTCCATGGGTCTCCTATGAACATAAAACAAAGTCCTATGGGTAGTACATATATATGGGTTGATTTTACATGATTAAATCTCAGATTTAGAAGCTATTTAAATGGGAAAATCTGAATTATACCTATTGGGAGATGGATTCCCAATGAAACCTCCAATTGAGATGAACTTGCTTCCAAATTATAGATCATTGCTCCTCTTTGTAGATCCTTGCTTCCTTCTTCTAGATCCTTGCTTTCTTCTTCTCTAATGGTGAATTGGAAAGAATTTGGAATGAATTTGGTAGGGAATTGGATTGGGAATGGAGGAAATTTGGTAGTGGGAGAATTCTAGATCTAGATTTGGAATGAGATGAGAGGAGAGAGAAATTTCCCCCCCTCTTTAATAGGCCGGCCATAGCCCCTCCCCCAAGCAATTATAAAATGTCCAATGTACCCCTTGGGGCCTCTCATGAAGAAATAATTAAGGAAGGAAGCTTCTAGTCTAATCATTTAATTAATTTAATCCATCTCCTTAACTATGGGCTTTCTAAATGGGCCAAGTCTAACTAATTAATTCATGTTGGTCCATGGGTCCAAACTAAACTAGTTGGGTCCACTAAAATAAGTCTAAAATAATTAAATAACATCCAACAATAATTAAATAATACAACAAAAATTATTTACCATGCACAATATTTATTTAAATAGGAAATTACTAAAATACCCTTTTTCCTAAAATGTGGTAGTGACAAGTCTACCCTCCTTAAAATAATTTCGTCCTCGAAATTTAAAGATGAAAACTACCCCCAGAAAAATCACAGAACAGAACTAAAGAATCATAATTAACTAATGAACAGAACATAACTAGAAAATAACATACCTCAAGGTACAAACAAATATGGATAACGCTCTCGCATGTCATCCTCTCTCTCCCAGGTAGACTCCCCCGGAGAGTGATGCCGCCATGTGACGCGTACCAAAGGAATAGTCTGGTTCCTCAGCACCTTCTCTCTCTGATCCAGAATCTCAACTGGCTGCTCTGGATAGCTAAGAGTAGGACCCACCTCTATCTCTGAGTGATCCAATACATGACTAGGATCTGCCACGTATCGTCTCAACTGCGACACATGAAACACGTTGTGCACTCCCTCCAATGCAGGTGGCAAGTCTAGTCTATAAGCAACTGCACCGACCCTCTCTAGAATAGTGAAAGGTCCGATGAATCGCGGACTAAGCTTTCCGCCTCCACCAAAGCGAATCGTGCCTCGTGTCGGAGAAATCCTCAGAAACACCAAACCACCCACCTAGAACAAAATACCATCTTAAGAACTTAATCTATAACAAACAAGAACAAGCACAAACAAAATCTAAACTATACCTCGAACTCCAAAGGTCTCCGATGGCTATCGGCCCAATGCTGCTGTCTGTCCTGCGCCACTCGAAGTCTGTCTCTGATCAACTGAACCTTCTCTGCTGCATCCACAACCATCTCTGGCCCAAGCAAAACTCTCTCTCCAACATCGTCCCAAGACAAAGGAGTACGACACCTCCGACCATATAGAGCTTCAAAAGGTGACATCTCTATACTGGCCTGGTAACTGTTGTTGTAAGCAAACTCTACCAAATGGAGATGGTCCTCCCAAGAACCCCCGAAATCTAGTACACAAGTGCGCAACATATCCTCGAGAGTCTAGATAGTCCTCTCTGACTGCCCATCTGTCTGGGGATGATATGCAGTACTGAACTTGAGCTGAGTACCCAAACTCTCCTGCAAACTCCTCCAGAAATGAGAAGTGAAACGACTATCCCGATCTGAGACTATGCTGACGGGAACTCCATGTATCCTAACGATCTGCCTCACATACATCTCTGCCAGCTTCTTCGTAGACAAACCCACCTTGAAAGGCAAAAAGTGGGCCGACTTGGTCAACCTATCAACAATGACCCAAATTGCGTCTTTCCCTCCTGGAGATCGTGGAAGTCCGGACACAAAATCCATAGTAATGTGTTCCCACTTCCACTCTGGAATGGGTAATGGCTAAAGTAAACCTCCTGGCCTCTGCCTCTCGGCTTTCACCTGCTGGCACACTAAGCATCTGGATACAAACTGTGCCACTTCCCTCTTCATGCCATACCACCACACACTCTCTCGCATATCTCGATACATCTTGTTAGCACCTGGATGTATGGAATACTGAGAGCGATGAGCTTCCTGCAATATCTCCTCTCGCAACTCCCCACTAGGCACACACAATCTAACTCCATGCCTCAAAGATCCATCCTCTGCAATAGTGAAATCATCCTCCAATCCTGCTCTCACCTGAGCTCTGATACTCCTCAAAGATACGTCATCATACTGTGCTGCCTTAATCCTGTCCATCAAATCTGAGTGTATCTGCAATCCCTACATCTGCATAGCACCACCAGAAACAATCACCTCAATGCCCAAGCTCTCCAAGTCCTCCAACAAATATCGATCCTGCGTCAAGAATATAGCTACCGGATACCTGCTCAAAGCATCGGCAACTATATTGGCTTTTCCAGGATGATATTGTAAAGAGATATCAAAATCCTTCATCAGTTCCAACCACCGACGCTGCCACATGTTCAACTCCTTCTGCGTGAAAACGTACTTCAAGCTTTTGTGGTCTGTGAAGATCTCCACACGCTCTCCGTACAAATAATATTTTCACAACTTCAGGGCGAATATGACAGCTGCCAACTCCAAATCATGGGTAGAATAGTTCTTTTCATGATGACGCAATTGCCTGGATGCATAGGCAATCACTTTTCCATGCTGCTGAAGAACACAACCTAAACCCTTTCCCGATGCATCACTATAAATAGTGAAACCTCCGGACCCTGATGGCAACGTCAAAATAGGAGCAGACGTCAACCTCTTCTTCAATTCTTCAAAAGCAACCTGGCAATCCTCCGTCCAAACAAACTCCACATCCTTCCCTGTGAGTCTGGTCATCGGCTCGGCAATCCTCGAAAAATCTTGCACAAACTTCCTGTAGTAGCCTGCAAATCCCAAGAAACTCCTGATCTCTGCTACCGAACTCGGAGTCTTCCAAGATTCTACTGCTGAAATCTTCTTTGGATCTACTGAAATACCATCACCAGTCACAACATGCCCCAAGAATTCTACCTTGTCCAAGAAAAACTCACATTTGGACAACTTCCCATAAAGCTTCTCCTTCCTCAGCACATCCAACACAATCCTCAAATGTTTCTCATGCTCCTCCGGTGTCCTCGAGTATATGGGTATGTCGTCGATGAACACCACCACGAACTTGTCAAGGTACTGGTGGAACACCTTGTTCATCAAGTTCATAAATACCGCTGGTGCATTAGTCAAACCAAACGGCATCACCATAAACTCGTACTGACCATACCGAGTTCTAAAAGCAGTCTTCGGTATGTCCTCCGGCTTCACCTTCACCTGATGGTAGCCTGATCTCAAATCTATCTTAGAAAATACCTTCGCACCACTCAACTGATCAAACAGATCATCAATCCGTGGCAAAGGATACTTATTCTTGATAGTGAGATTATTCAAAGCCCTGTAATCAATGCACATGCGCACCGATCCATCCTTCTTTGGTACAAACAATACCGGGGCTCCCCATGGTGAAGAACTCGATCTGATAAACCCCTTATCCTGCAATTCGTCCACCTGCTTCTTCAACTCGACCAGCTCGCTGTTGTTTACTCTATAGACATGTTGCAAAATTGGTTCTGCACCTGGCACCAAGTCTATAGAAAATTCAACATCTCGATCTGGCGGCAATCCTGGCAATTCCTCAGGAAATACATCCAAGAATTCTGCTATCAACGGATACGGGAACTCCTTGTCTTCCACCATAGCTCCACAAATAATGCCTTCTCCCTGCTCCGCAGCTCCTCTAGCAAACTCGAACTCTGGCTCTCCTGGCGAACCAAACAAAACTCTACCTCCTCTACAGTCTATGCTAGCACGGTGCCTACTCAACCAATCCAACCCGAGTACAATATCGTAGCTCGGAAGTGGCATTACAAGTAGACACGCACTCAACTCCCGGCCTCCCAGAGTAACTCTCCGATCCTTGCAAATATCATTAACCAAGATAATGCCTCCCCCGGTCATGATCTTGCAAGTCCTAAGCAAAGACTCAGCTACCAAACCATGCTTCAGAGCAAAAGAAACAGATACAAAACCATGGGAAGCACCACTATCAAACAAAGCTAAAGCTGGAATGGAATCAAGAAGAATAGAACCTGCGATGACATCTCCGGTGGGTTCCTCCTCTTCGACGGTCATAGCAAACGCTCGTCCCTGTCGAGCACCTCCCTGCTGTTGATGCTGGACAAAACGCTACTGCTGTGTCGGAAGCGGTCCCCTCGGCTGTGCTGCAGGTAGTCTCGTCTGTGTCCTCGGAGCTGGAGCTGCTCCCTGAACTGCACGACGAGGACACTCCCTTGATTGATGCCCTTCAGTACCACAATACAAACAAACTCCTAGCCTCCTCCTGCAAACTTCCCAGATGTGGCCGGGCTTCTTGCAAAAGTTGCATAGAGCTTGCTGTAACTGTCTCTGCTGCTGAGGTGCCTGGTGAAAAGGCGCTCTAGCTGGAGCCTGGTTCTACTGTGGCTGCTGGAAAGGTCTGGACTGGAAATGAGGACGTTTGGCAGATACTGCACTGCCGTTGGCCCCCAGAAAAGAATCACGGTCTCTCTTGGTCTTCAAACCCAGATCCCGTTCAACCTTGCGTGCCTCCGCAAGTATCTCCGAGTATGTCTTATAAAAAGGCGGAATGAGAATCAATATGGCACAAGATATAAGACATCAAGGAAAGGACAGTTTAAGGGATCAAGTATCAATGTCAAAGGAGAATAGTTGAATCAAAAGGATTTTCCTAGATGTGATTGAGTATCTCAGCCTATATCCTATATCCTATCACAGGCTCACAGTAGTACAACTAAGTTGTCGCACTACCACGACATCACATACTTGTGAAGCTAGACCTGCATGGGCCACCACCAAAAATGTGTCACGACCCGCACCCGGGGTAAGGGTACTAGTCGGAAACAACGCCCAGCCTACGCCGCAGAATCGGCGGTAGAACGCTGTCTAGATAAACTATCTAACAATATAATAAACCACCAATAATGATAGTATACTCAATCACAGAACTAAGGTGGAAATGAGCACGAATCAGATAAAGAATAGAATAGTCACAATACAACTCATGAGTCTAAAATAATACATCAATGAGTCTGAAGAAAATACAGAAATATGCTGGAGATAAATCCAGTACAAAAGAATACTACAAAACTATAAAGCTACAACTCCAGGGTCAACTGTCTCAGTTGGGATAAGTCCCTCTTGAGCCAGGGTCTCAGAATCTAAACTCACAACATCCTGGGGTTCATAATAGGTAGGGTACCCCTCAGTGTCATCTGGAAAAATATATCCAGTCAGGAAAGGAGCAGAGTACAACCCTAACAGCAGTTCTCAATTAATGATAAAAACTATGTAACAGTAAATAGCTATGGATAAACAAGATGCACAATAGGAATAAGAGATATATAGACAATAAGGAAATACTGGAAAAAAATACAATAAGGAACAATATGCTAATGAAACAATAATACTAAAGACTAAGTATGTGAGTACTAGCTTAACATGTGATCGGCTTGGGCAAGATGCAATGCGGCCTGGCTAATCATACGTGCGATGCATGATCAACACTATTCGCTTACCAGTACTTTATTCAATAGGGATTTGATCACATATCTATACTAATACTCTCCACTCCCGACTGGTATAATAGATCCAACCACGGTATGCTATGGCACTAGATTCCCCAAGAAGAGAGCGACTCCTCCCGAAAATCGATGTCTGTACATGTACAAGATAACCAATAAAACAATACTTGCACCATATATACCATATACCAAGGAATAACATCTCATGACGAGATCCGGATATACCAATCCGTGTAACCATAGTGTCGAGAGAAACATGTAAATCTACACTAGATACAACGAACATAGAGGATATCATAAATGAGAAACTATCAGAGAATGTACTCGCCTGAAGTCCAATGAACAGTCTCACAGATGTCTGACTCGGTACCTCGAAGACCTAGATATGGAATACCACATTAATACAAGGTCCCGGAAAGAGAACAAGTCAAACTAGTCAACTATGGTCAACTCTAAAGTCAAACATGGTCAAACCAAGGTCAACCTCACAAGATCTCTATATAAAATAATATAGAAATAAAATACAATAATTTAGAAAATCAAAATTAGATCCCAAAAGATACCCACACAAAGTATACTAATAATACAATTAATGTACACTCTAAATAATGTATATACAAACCAATATTTATACAAATAAAATAATATATTATTATTAGTATTATACCTCACAAAAACACCTATATATATACATATATATAAATCAAAATGCATATATATATATATATATATATATATATATATATATATATATATATATAATTTAATAACTATATACTTATATATACATACATATAAACTTACAAAATTAAAATACCAAGCACATGCACATATTAATGTACATATTTTACATGGCTAGAAGCACATATAAAAATACATTCATTAATATACAAATAATTATATAATAATTATAAATAATATAATTACACATTTACACACATAAATATATTTTATAAAACATTTATGTATAAATTATTTTATTAACATAAGTACATATATAATTGCATGCAAGAAGCTACATATATACATTTATACATCACATTAGAACACATAAAAATATATAGATCTATGTTACAATAAATACCATAATAAATACACTAAAATAATATATAATATCTATATATATTTACTAATTATAAATGAAGAATTTAAAGCATAAATAATTAGATCTACACAAAAACACACCAAATTGGAGAGTATCACACCGTATCCCACTAGATCTAGGATACACATGCGACACGAGTCCAACACACAACCAAATGCACCCCGAAGGACACAAACAAGTCACAAATAATATTTATGAACAAATCAAAGTGTCAAAAGTAGATCTATGTGTCCGTGTCAAAATACGACATGTACAAAGCCCCGTGTCGGAGGGAAACCCCCAAAATGACACGTATCACCAAATAGTTGGGATACGGACCACAAGTACCAAATATGGACACGACACAAGCCCCAAACACATAAGCACATGCCCAATTGATCTATAGGATCAATTGACACACACAACAAAATGTAAATTCGGAATTCCAACAAAATTGCCACAAAAAGTACCATAACTTTCTCCATGGGTCTCCTATGAACATAAAACAAAGTCCTATGGGTAGTACATATATATGGGTTGATTTTACATGATTAAATCTCAGATTTAGAAGCTATTTAAATGGGAAAATCTGAATTATATCTATTGGGAGATGGATTCCCAATGAAACCTCCAATTGAGATGAACTTGCTTCCAAATTATAGATCCTTGCTCCTCTTTGTAGATCCTTGCTTTCTTCTTCTAGATCCTTGCTTTCTTCTTCTCTAATGATGAATTGGAAAGAATTTGGAATGAATTTGGTAGGGAATTGGATTGGGAATGGAGGAAATTTGGTAGTGGGAGAATTCTAGATCTAGATTTGGAATGAGATGAGAGGAGAGAGAAATTTCCCCCCCTCTTTAATAGGCCGGCCATAGCCCCTCCCCCAAGCAATTATAAAATGTCCAATGTACCCCTTGGGGCCTCTCATGAAGAAATAATTAAGGAAGGAAGCTTCTAGTCTAATCATTTAATTAATTTAATCCATCTCCTTAACTATGGACTTTCTAAATGGGCCAAGTCTAACTAATTAATTCATGTTGGTCCATGGGTCCAAACTAAACTAGTTGGGTCCACTAAAATAAGTCCAAAATAATTAAATAACATCCAACAATAATTAAATAATACAACAAAAATTATTTACCATGCACAATATTTATTTAAATAGGAAATTACTAAAATACCCTTTTTTCTAAAATGTGGTAGTGACATCAAGGATCCCGGCTTTTGTGTTATGACAAGGCTGGAGACTTGTACTAGTGCTATTATTTACGCCTTGACTTGATAGATAGAGATTGTCTTGCATTTCGTGACATGAGACGTGAGATACATGGGGTTGGGGAGAACCTATCGTACCGCTGGGCTACCAAAACTCTACTAGTATTATAGTACTGCAGGTACCTTGACGGGACTTTTACGTACCTACTACTATTACTACTACTATCACTAGTACCCTAGTATATGTATGAAAGCCGATGGTTTAGCGGATGAGTATGTTCTCACTTGCATTCACTTAGCTGGTTATGATAGATACCCTCGAGCACATTGCTTATTATTTTACTGTTTTACTTTGGCATGTTATTTCTTGTACCTTGTTACGTCCCTCTAAGGACCTGGTTCCTTGCCAGTTTTGCAGCATAGCCTGGCGTTGCTAATGTATATTGCTTTGTTATGTGGGCATTGGTACCAGGTACTTATACCATTTCTACCAGAGTTATGCTATTCATTTATTCATATTATTGATTTATCTGCTGTTGTAGCCTAGTTTTTATAGACTCATATTTCTTTCTCGAGTCTATTCGAGCTTATGTGTTACTGGGCGGCCGACTTTAGCACATGTAGTTCATTCTTGATATTTTGTTCTTTTGTGGATTGTGACATAGATATTATCAGTATTTCTTAGATAGTTACCCTTATTATACAGCTTATACGTATTCGAGCCGGACCATAGTCTGGTCGAATACGTAGTTGGCATGTTATGTATTCCTAGTCCTACGTATTTTGGGACTGGAGCGTTACACCAGTGTCGAACATGAGCTAACATAACTAATAAATGAACAAAGCAGGTATTCGCGAGGTGCACCAGTTCCCTGTAGGGCCACTGAGCTAAAAATACGGTATTAGTGGTTCCAATGTTCCTATAGTGAAACAGTGGCCCTACATAATAATAGGTCAGATACTGCACTACACTAAGGTAGATGATATACAGTATCTGTGGTGGTCATCCCACTACACACTTAGAATAAATCTTTATAGAAAGGTTCGTTGGCATAATCACGGGATACCGTTTCCTCCAAATGTTACTACCACTTTTAGTTACCTAATTAGCCATATGTTGTGTTTGAAATCTCAAGACGTGGTCACAAGAGAATTTTCCTTAAGATATCGTACAAAGTACGGGCACGCTAGATACTAATCCATGAAAGTCAAATCTGGATTCACCCGAGCGTGTATATATGCAACATTCAGTCAATTTATATCCTAGCCACGCTTTGGTAGTTGACTCCCTTATTATGTTCGTGCTGGGAAAATTATATATATATATATATATATATATATATATATATATATATATATATAATATCACGCATTCATGAATTTAGAGGCATTCTCGATGCACAACCGAAATATAATCACTTAACACGTGACACGATGTATCGTACCTCGACGCACATTAAATTATAGAAAATTATCATGCAATAGTGGTATCATCATGGATACAGTATTCGAGTCTGATAATCAATTATACATTGGGTCACATGAATCAAGATTATATTGTAACACGAAGGCCTATGTCATGCACATAGTCGGTTAGTCAACATCCAATTAGTCGGGTTCATACTAAAATATCAGTTCAACTCATGCCATGTCCATAGCCAAATCTTAGTTCATGGTCCTGTCTGGCACGAGGTCTGGTTACTAAATACATTCTTTCTTAGAATCATAACACAATCATTAACCCAATATAATTTATAAAAGAATAAGAAAAATATTCAATCAAAACAATCAAGGCCGCATGGGAAGTCCAGGTTGCATATGTATCCAGGCCGCATATGAAGTCAGGGCCGCATAAAAAGTCATGGTCGTATATGAAGTTAGGGCCGCATGAACCACTTGGCCGCATATGAAGTCAGGTCGCATGCTCAGGATTAAAGTCTACTCCTTGGGACAAGTGTTAAAGTGAAGTGCATTGAATGAAGTGTCAGTGATGTGACATAAAGTGATTGATGTGACAAGCCATAAAGTATGACAGACAGAAAAAATAAAATCATAGAAAGATGTGCCAAGGTTTCAGAGTCATGTGTCCAAGAGAAAGTGGCCGCATGGTCTGTTTGTCGCATATGGGTCATTACCGCATAGTGGTCTCTTAGACTAGCAAATTTCTTATTCGTTCAGCGAGTGCACACACACGGAGTTCAAGGATATGCTCCAGAACACTTGTGTGATGGCAGTCATGCGTCCAACAAGATGGATGTATGCTTGTCAGTATGCGGCAAAAGCTCAAGCCACATAGCCCTATCAGGCCGCATAGCACTCTCAGGCGCATAATTCGCTGGCCGCATGAATACTTCATCTTCTCCAAACAGCAGGTTCGGCCATAGCGAAAGCTCCAAAAATTAAAATTTTATTTTGTCCATAAAATTCTTATTTTAAGTTCAAATCAAGTGAACCAAAAGCCAAAATACTTTAAATTAAAATCTCTATAATGTAGCAAAACGGGTTCTCTAAAATACATGTTTAAGAAAAACTCATAAAATCCATAAAAACTCTAAGTTAGAAATGTTGATCTACTCAAAATCGTCCATCAAAACAGAAAACTCCAAGTTCTAAAAGTGCTTAAAACATATAACAAACATAATGAACCAATAATATGAAGGGTTTCTCCATTTCTCATGGAAGATTTACTTGCATATGGAAAAAGGAGAGAAAACACAAGAGAGAAAGAGAATAAAGTAATGAAGAGAGAGAAGGAGATGTTGGCTTATATATGGTAGGGTTGAGGGTTGAACCAAGGGTTCTCATGACTTGAACCAACCCACAAAATAAACCATAAACAAGATTAAACCAAAGAATGGGTCTAGTCTCCATGCACATACAACCAGGCAAAAATAAAATACGTTCCAAATACGTATATCATGAACGGGGAGTGAAATCTCTATCCACCTTAGAAAAAATCCGTCCTCGAAATTCGAATCCAAGCAATAGCTAGAGAAGTCAGGACAAGCACGATACAAATCTACTAGCAACTACACGTGCAAGCAATATCATCATAATATATAGTGATCACCTGATCACATAATTCTATATATGAAGGCGTAAGAAAGAATATACCTTCTGAATCGAATAGGTATGGGTACTGGGATCGAATATCGTCACCGCGCTCCCAAGTCGATTCTCCTAGAGAGTGATGGCTCCAAGCAACCCCGGACAAGATAAATAGTCCGATTCTTGAGCACATTCTCCCTTCGGTCCAATATGGATACGGGTTGCTCCTCGTAAGATAATTCGGTACTAATGACTAATTCAGAGTGATCGAGCATATGACTCGAATCAAAACATACCTACGCAACTGAGATACCACATAATCCGAGATATGAAGGCATAAGAAAGAATATACCTTCTGAATCGAATAGGTGCGGGTACCGGGATCGAATATCGTCATCGCGCTCTCACGTCGATTCCCCTAGTGAGTGATAGCCCCAAGCAACCAGGACAAGATAAATAGTCCGGTTCTTTAGCACCTTCTCCCTTACGTCCAATATGGATACGTGTTGTTCCTCGTAAGATAATTCGGTACTAATGACCAATTCATAGTGATCGAGTATATGACTCAGATCGGAACATACCTACGCAACTGAGATATATAAAATATATCATGTACCTCACTTAGCGAAGGTAGAAGAGCAAGACGATAAGCAACATTGCCTACCCGCTCGAGAATATCGAACGTATCTATGTATCATGGACTAAGCTTTCCGCGAACCCCGGATCTAATGACTCCCCGGGTAGGCAAAATCTGTAAGAACACGTGGTCGCCGACACGAAACTCTAAAAGCCTAGGATGTTGATCTGACCAATACCGATGCATATCTTATGCAACCCAAAGTCGCTCTCTAATCTTCTTGATAACCTCTATTGTCTGTGTGATCATTTCGGGGCCTAACATCTTCCACTCACCATTGTCGTCCCAAGCCAACTGTAATCTATACTTCCTGTCATATAGTGCTTCAAAAGGTGACATCTGAATATTGGCATAATAACTATTGTTATATAAAAATTCTACCAAGTAAAGGTGATTCTCCCAAGATCTACCAAGGTCTAAGGTACAGGCTCGTAGCATATCCTCTAAGGTCTGGATGGTTCTCTCTGATTGTCCATCTGTCTGGGGGTGGTAAGTTGTGCTGAATCTTAACTTGTTGCCCAAACTCTGATGCAAACTTTTCCAAAAATATGAAGTGAACCGAGTGTCTCGATCTGACACGATACTTAATGAGATATATTATTGTCTCATTATCTGTCGCATATATATTTTAACCAATTATTCTGTAGACTCTCCTACTCAAAAATAAAGAAAGTGAGCTACTTTTGTGAGACAATCCACTGTCACCCAAAATACATCTCGACCAGTTGGTGATCTAGGTAAACCAGTCACAAAGTCTATCGTGATGTGTTCCCACTTTCACTTGGGAATAAGAAGCGGCTGCAATAATCATGTCGGTCTCTGTTGTTCTGTCTTTACTTGCTGACATATCAGACATCATGATACGAAGCGTGCTATTTCTCTCTTCATTCTATTCCACCAAAAGTGTTACTTGATATCTTGGTACATCTTCGTACATCCCGGATGAATGGAATACTGGAAAATATGTGCTTCAGTCATAACTTTTTTGTCGAATATCTCCGCTTGGTACCTATAAACGATTTCCAAACCTTAATGTTCCATCCACATGTATTGTCAATTCCTTCCGAAGACCTGACTCACATTCTTCTCGTAGCTTTTGAATCTTCGGATCCTCTGCCTGAGCTAGTTTGATTCTATCTACCAAAGTTGACTGAATCTATAGGCTAGCCTAAACTCATGTACTCTGTGGAAGTACTATCTCGATACCCATCTCTCGTAAGTCCTCTAGAATGTGCTTCTGAGTAGTCAACATAAATTTTCTACCTCGTCTGCTAAGTGCATCAGCTACTATATTAGCCTTGCTTGGATGGTACTGAAGTTTTATGTCATAGTCTTTCAACAACTCTAGCCACCTTCTCTGCCTCATGTTTATGTCCATCTATGTGAATACAAACTTCAAACTCTTATGATCTGTGAATATTTCTACTCGATCACCATATAAGTAGTGCCTCCATAGCTTAATTGTAAATACTACTGCTGCTAGCTCTATATCGTGAGTTGGATAGTTCTTCTCGTAATCTTTGAGCTATCGAGAAGCATACGCTATCACTCTCCCTTGTTGCATCAAAATACATCCAAGTCATTTTCTAGATGCATCACAATACACTGTGAATCCTCCGGAGCCTGCTGGAAGAGTAAGGATTGGTGTAGAAATTAACTTCTTCTTCAACTCTTCAAAGGCTATCTGTCATTCCACTGATCACACAAATTTAACTTTTTTGTGCGTCAACCGAGTCAATGGTGCAGAGATCTTAGTAAAATCTGACACAAATCTCTTATAGTATCCTGCCAAGCCTAGAAAACTATGTACTTCTGCTACTGTCTTCGGAACTGGCCAGTTCTCTACTGCATCTACTTTCTTGGGATTAACTGACACTCCTGCTCCAAAAATAATGTACCCAAGAAAGGATATATAATCCATCCAAAACTCGCACTTACTAAGCTTCGTATATAAATGGTGCTCCCTCAAAGTTTGTAGCACTATCCTGAGATATTCTTCATGCTCCTCCTCATTACGAGAATACACCAGGATGTCATCGATGAATACTACCACAAATTGGTCTAAATAAGGCATGAAAATATGGTTCATCAAATCCATGAATATCGCTAGAGCATTAGTCAGTCTGAATGGCATAACTAAGAATTCGTAATGCCCATATCGTGACCTAAATACTGTCTTCGGTATATCATGCTCCCAGAATCGCACATGATGATATCCTGATCATAAATCTATCTTGGAGAAGACTCTTGCTCCGCTAAATTGGTCAAATAAATCATCAATCCTCGGTAATGGGTATTTGTTCTTCACGATCACTGCATTCAACCGCCTGTAATCCATATATAATTGTGTCGATCCATCCTTTTTCTTCACCAATACCGTTGGTGCTCCCCATGGTGATCTACTGGTCCAAATAAACTTCTTCGCCTTTAGTTCTTCCACGTGTCGATATAACTGATCAAGTTCTGATGGTGACATTGGGTACACCTTCTGGGATACTGGTTCTTCTCTTGGTATCAACTCTATAAAGAACTCTACTTCTCTAACTGAGGGTAATTCGGAAAGATTGTTGGAAAAGACGTCTATGAACTCTTCAACGATCTTGGCAGCGGGTCTTCTTCCTTTGCTACTGTTGCGACTCCTCCCTTATGCTAGTCTCTTGCTATTCTGCTAAGGATAAACTCTTCTAGACCGAGAATTCTAAATAACACTCTACCCTCACGACAGTCTATCGTTGCATGACTGTCTCTCAACCAGTCCATGCCTAAGATAACATCAAAGTTATCCATAGAAAACTCGATCAACTTTGCAGGTAATAAATGCCCACATACTATGATTGGACATGTTAGGCACACCCTACTAACTTCTTCGATCCCATTGCCAGTGAGTATATTCAGCCTCTCTGTCAATGCCTCAAACTTTAATCAAATATGTGTCATATATTGTGTAGATATAAATGAGTACGAATCTCCAGAATCAATTAAAGTTATGGCAAAAAAGATTGTAATGGAAATGTTACCTGCCACTACGTCGCCCGACGCCATAGCTTCCTCCAAAGATAAGGTGAGTGTCTACCCTTGACCTTGTTGAGCTCCCTGCTACTATCTTCCTTGCTGCTGTGGTTGCTGTAAACCCCCTCGACCAGAAATTAGGGTTAATTAATTCAAATGGCCTAATTAGGGTTAACTAGATATAATTAAGATTTATTATATAGTATTAAATACCTGTGCAATGATTTGTTGTTTCAGGATACTACCCTAGCTGTTACCCTAAAATAATTTCCACATACCTGGCTTAGACATGCTAACCTATCATATTGAACCTAGAACAAACCTCGGATACTGATTTTCGTGCCTGATTTTAGTCGCACAAAAGTCGTTACGAACGTCCGTACGCCATTTAAATAAATTGCATAATTACGTTCGTTGTCCGTTCCAATCAAAATTGAGATCCAACCTCGACCCGATTTGACCAATCCAGATCCTGACATTATTGTACACTGAGCCTACCACACTAATGACCCTTGTCCAACCCAATTTAGACCCCCGGTTTTTATTAAATTAGAGACACCCGGTACATTAATTATGAATTAATTAATGTGGTGACCTAACCTCAATTGAATTAGACCCAACTCTAACCCAAACCCACACCCACACCCACAAGCCTCATACAAAACACCATACACCATCCTAGCCCAATGTAGAACACCAAACATGGTATTTTGTTATATTAAATCCCCAATTTCAGAAATTGTGCAAATACCAAATTGTTCAGGGGTCTTTTTACAAAATTGTAATGAGGTGTCCCCCTCTCATTGGCCCAAACCTCATGGAGAAAGGAATTTCATTCCCTAACCGTTCATATTCATTTCCCCCCCTCCCCAATTCTAGTGTACTTGCACCCCTTTATGAAGGGCACATCATGGCCCTTCATTCAAAATGCTACATTCCTAGCCCTCCCCTCATCATGATGGACATCCCCAACTCTCCAAAATTTTCTAGCAGTCGGCCCTAATCCCTAGGCAGCCCCCCCACTCTCTCTCCTACATATACATTAAGTTACATCACATATTTGCACAGAACCAAAGGAAACCCTACTCAAACCCTATTTTCATTAAAACCCTTCACTACACAGCCTAACCCTACCCGACCACCCGCCGCCTCCTCCCGGCCAGCCACCGCGTCCGGCGACCCCCGCACCGGCCCAGCCCCCTTCGCCGACCTCCCCCTACCTACCACCACCGTCCCCGACCACGGCTTCGCCCACAGCCGCCTCCCTCCCCGTCGTCCTCAACCCGAGCATTCCCCCCCCACACTCGAAGCCGACCACCCGACCGGCTATTGCTCCGCCACCTTAGCTCCGTCGACCGCCGTACTTGACCTACCTCCTCCCCGGCCAACTACCGTCCTCCCCGTCAACTCCCAGCCCCGGCCAACGCCGGAGCAGACCGCCATCGACCCCGCAGCGTCGACGAGCCCAGACCGTGCTGTAGCAGCCGACGACTTTTCGAGCTTCGCCGGAGCTCCGTCCGGCCACCCCCGCCGTCGACGGCCCGCCACCGGGACCCCCTCCACCTGGACGTCGCTTAGGTACAATATTTTATGTATATTTGTCAGTATTTATACGGGTATTTTAGGGTGCATTGAGTATATACATTATATAAATATATTTTCAGTATTCTAATTAGTATATATATATCTATAGTTTTGTATAAATACAGTATTCTAAATACATATATACTGTATTTTGTATACTTGGTATATACTGGAAATATACGTATATGCATATTATGTACAGTATATTGTATTTAAATACCTTATACATATTAAATAACTATTATGTATATGTATACATATATATATATATAGTAATCTGTATAGTATTTATATATGTATTTTCCTATATAAATATAGTATTCTATATATATACACTGTATTTTGTGTATTTTAATATATAATAGAGCTATGTGTTTATGTATAATATGTACAGTATATTGTATTTAAATACTTTATATGTATTAATAACTATTATGTATGTGTATACAATATATATATATATATATAAATATATGTGTAAATGTATTGTGTATTTTAGTATATTAGAGTATTATATAAATATATGAATATATATGTATATACATATACTTGTGTATTAATATATGTTAGTATATATTATATATGACTGCACTTTCTATTTTTGTACATATAAATATATATATACTATATATATATATATATATATACCTGTTGTATATATGGTATTATTATATATAAATACTTCTATAAATATATCTAAATATATGTCAAAATATTAAATTAATATATATGGTAAAATGTATTTAAATATGTAAATATATTTTATGGAGATATGTATATGTACATATTTATTGGTTTGTTATTAGAGTATATCTATAAAAGCTACTTTAATGTGTAATATTAAATACACATATTATTTTAATATATTTAAATATGATTTAGTTTATATATATATATATATATATATATATATATATATATATATATATATATATATTTGTAATAGCTATACGATCGACCCTGTGTCAGCTGTAGATACAAGCAGTGTGTCTTAGTCGTGCTGTTGTAGCGACTAATATTGTCATTATTATATCATATATAGGACTGCTGGACAGTACCGCCGAGGCATCAGGAGCAGGACTTTGGATTTCGCAGCTACCCGGGACAGGCAAGTATACCTTGCTGATTTACTGCTTAAAATTAAATGATAAATGTTGCAAATATGCATAAAACTGTGCGCGTCCGATATTGACTCGGGTGCAGTCGACAATGCGTCGATGAGTAGTGTACTAGACCTAGTTGCTAGCTGACTCACCTTCGACTATGAGGATATTATGATATCCTCCTAGACCGTGACACTTATACGTATCACGATGGTACATTCATATTGGGATGCGGGTCCGCGTACCCGATTCGCTATCGGTACGTACGATATGCATCACAGACTAGCATGTATTCTAGAGTAGTATAGTTAGATGAGACTTGGCATATAGATACGAGACACTCACGTCGTGTATTCGACTTGCGTATCTACATTGGGCGGGAATGACAACTGATAAACGTATGGGATACACCCATCGGACTCCGTGGTATCCAGAGGAACCACAGACCCGATGATTTTCTATATTCAGACACCGCGCTCTACAGAGTGTTACGGACGTATATACATTGCAGATACCACGTCCCTTAGAGTGTTGGACGTTATATATATATACAAATACCTCATTCTTTGGAATGATGGACGTTGCAGATACCACACTCTAGAGGACATTGGACGTTATGCCTACACCTACCTATACGTTCCGAGGTTGTCCTTACATTGCATTCACTTAGATGGTTAGCACACCCTCTTTACTTTTATTCAGTACTATATCTGGCATGCATATTGTATCTTGTTACGTCCCTCTGAGGACCTGGTTATCTTCCAGATCTAGACGAGGCCTATTACCCCCACAGTGTACGGGCCAGGTGTGGAGACGAGGTTTGCCCTTGACGAGGAGCTGGAGGTTTTACCATCAGAGTACCCCTGATCATCTTGGTAGGCCTTCCGCCTATGACTGGAGCTCCTTACCTAGTTAGCAGTTGTTTCAGTCACTCTCATTATCAGTACTTTTATTTCAGACTATCAGTACTTTATCTCCAACATTTGTAGTGGGTTTGTTCCCACCAGACATATTTTAGTTGTACTATGTCATTCGACTATGTTTCTTATATTCCAATCTTTTATTTCAGTATTTTACTTGTTGTTTGTGGATGAGATTAGACACTGCCTGTTGTTGATATTAGACTTGTTAGATTTAGGACAGCGTAGCACGCTTCGCCAGGATCCATTAAATTAGGATATCCTCGGAGACGTGTCAGCTGGCCAATGCCACGTGGCCTGGTTTTATATATTTTGGGACTGGGGCGTGACATGGTTTTAGTGGTGGCCCATACAGGTCTAAAATATCAAATATTTATCGCTTGTGGTATGGTAACGTGCCCAGCGAGCCTGCAATAGGATAGAAATTACTAGATCTCATCCACTTGATTACGCCTTTGAACCTCTTCCGTACTTTAAAAAAATATCTGCATCCTGTTTGATTGATTCTATACTCTTTTAATATCGTTCTATCTCTTACAACGAGATCGACCTTCGTAGCAGACGTGAGATACTTGGTGCCATAGTGCCACCTGCAGCACCGAGGGAGGATACGACTCAGGGACCACCTAGAGAGCTGCCACAGCCAGAGGCACAGGTGATCCCCCAGGCCCCGATGATACACTGGCATCAGGTCTCTCCCGACGAAGGGACGCAGCAGCCAGAGGGCCAGACATCGCAAACGATCCCGAGGCAGTACTTCGAGGGACAGACCTCGAGGGCGACACCGATACCGCAATTCGAGAGGCCGGCACCCGAGGAGACACCAAGGAGACAGCCGGAGGTACCTCTTCCACCACCTCCACCGTTTCTACCTCAGATGCCACCAGCGGAGGGACAGCCCCAGATGATGTAGTTCTTCCAGATGATGATGCAGGCCCAGTGGCAACAGACGGAGACCCTGAGACAGGGACTGATGGCAGTACTGGAGATGGCACCTGCCCAAGCAGCAGCACCAGCACCTGCACCTGTCCAGCAAGCAGGCACGGTACGAGGCTTCAGACAGATGGGCCCGGGAACCTTCTCAGGCAAGGAGACTGCAGAGGAGATCTTAGACTGGGTCTCCAACACTGAGATGCTGTTAGAGGGTTCGCAGCTACACCCCGACCTCTGGATGACCGCAGTGAGGGCCCAACTCACAGGCAACGCCCATCACTGGTGGGACTCTATGGAGCGCAGCATCGGCAGACAGCAGACTTGGGAGGAATTTTTGGAACACTTCAATGCGAAGTATTTCCCAGCTACGGTGAGGAACGCCTTGTACTCCCAGTTCCTGCACCTGGAGCAGGGGAACTTGACAGTGGACGCCTATGACGGGGAGTTCAGCAGACTCAGCCGATTCGGTGCAGCTCTGATCCCCAACGACCTGGAGAAGGCCAGAAGATTCCACCATGGCCTCTCTCACGAGCTGCAGAGGTACACCACTACCCAGGCGAGGATCTCTTATGAAGAGGTCCTATCAGAGGCGAGGATCCAGGAGGCTATAGGCGGAGGAGCGAGACGTTCCAGCGCGAATGTACCAGCCAGAACCCAGCAAGGAGCAGGAGGACCGATCCGTCGTCCAGGAGCGCAGGCGCAGCAGAGGACAGCGCCGTACCAACAGAAGGAGCTCCCAACTTGTCACTTTTGTGGCAAGAAGGGACACATCATCAGAGACTGCAGGAAGAAGCTCGGGCTCTGCATGGTATGTGGAGCCAGCCAGCACCTTGCTAGAGACTGCCCCCAGCGCAGAGATATAGCACCCCAGACTGGGCAGAGGCTAGCAGCACCACCTTTGAGAATCCTACCCCCAGCAGGAGGCCAGCGTCCACCAGCTACCGGAGGACAGCAGAGAGGACCACCCTTGGTCCCACAGGAGGCACACTTCAACCAGGCTCGACAGCAGGCAGAAGGGCAGAGGCGCGGACAAGCCTTTGCTTTAGCCTCTATCGAGGAGGAACCAGAGGGAGAGGCTATCACAGGTACAATTCTAGTTGTATCATTACCTGCAACTGCACTGTTTGATTCTGGAGCTACACTGTCATTTATATCTAGTAGCTTCGTAGCAATGCATAGAGTTGCAACTTCCCCTTTACCTAAGAGTTGGAGAATACTTACCGGAGGAGGCATCGTACCGGTTACCAGCACCATTAGAACATGCTCGGTAGTAGTTTGTGGTAGGAAGATGATAGCGCGATTGTTGGTACTCCCAATGCCAGCTTTCGACGTAGTTCTAGGCATGGACTGGTTAAGCCAGTATAATGTCGTACTAGATTGCCGGAAGGGTAGCGTTACTTTTAGACTGCCAGGACACCCGGAGTTCGAATTCATGCGGGGCACCATCGAGCGAGGAGTAGGACACGCAGCTGGAGCTTACATGGTGATGGAGACGGCACCCCCAGAAATTATTGCAGAGTTCGAGGATGTTTTTCCGGAGGAGTTGCCAGGCCTACCGCTTGATAGAGAGGTGGAGTTCACCATTGAGCTAATACCTGGAGCAGCACCGGTATTATCAAATGTGTACCGGTTGGCGAAGAAGGAGCTTGACGAGTTGAAGCTACAGCTAGAGGAGTTGCAGATCAAGGGATTCGTCCGTCCTAGTGCATCACCCTGGGGAGCACCAGTGCTGTTTGTACCAAAGAAGGATGGGACATTCCGAATGTGCATTGATTACAGAGCCCTTAATGATCTGACTATCAAGAACAAGTATCCTCTACCGCGAATTGACGATCTGTTCGACCATATGACAGGAGCAGTGGAGTTCACGAAGATCGACTTGAGATTGGGCTATCATCAAGTGAAGGTGCGAAGGGAAGACATTCCAAAGACAGCATTTAGGACTCGTTATGGTCACTACGAGTTCTTAGTGATGCCTTTTGGATTGACAAATGCGCCTGCTGTGTTTATGAACCTGATGAACCGAGTCTTCCATGAGTATCTGGAACAGTTCGTGGTAGTCTTCATCGACGACATCCTAGTGTATTCGAAGAGCCACGAGGAGCACGGGGAGCACTTGAGGCTAGTGCTAGAGACGCTGAGACGAGAGAGGCTTTATGCCAAGCTGAGCAAGTGCGAGTTTCTTCTAGATCGTGTCGCATTTCTTGGACACGTTATCTCAGGAGATGGCATTTCAGTAGATCCCGCGAAGATTTCATCAGTAGAGACGTGGTCGACCCCTACCAACATCTCGGAGGTGAGGAGTTTCCTAGGACTTGCCGGATATTACCGGAGGTTCGTAGAGAACTTCGCAAGGATCGCAGAGTCGATGACCCGGTTGACCCGCAAGGATCAGGAGTTCACCTGGACAGAGGAGTGTCAGATGGCATTCGATGAGCTGAAGAAGCGTCTGATTACAGCACCCATCTTGACCATACCTTCTGGACCCGGAGGATTCGTGATCTATAGCGATGCGTCCGGAAAAGGATTAGGATGCGTCTTGATGCAGCATGGGAAGGTTGTGGCCTATGCCTCTAGGCAGCTGAGGACCCATGAGAAGAACTATCCTACCCACGACTTGGAGCTTGCCGCAGTGATCTTTGCTTTGAAGCTTTGGAGGCACTACCTGTACGGAGAGCGCGTGGAGATATTCACCGATCACAAGAGCCTGAAGTACGTCTACACACAGAAGGACCTGAACCAGAGGCAGAGACGTTGGCTCGAAGTGATGGCGGACTTCGAGATTGAGCTGCAGTACCATCCGGGAAAGGCTAATGTGGTAGCCGATGCTTTAAGCAGGAAACCCATAGCATTTTTCCTGACTACCCAACAACATCTGTTGAGAGATCTAGAACAGTTGGGTATCGAAGTCGTCATGCCCGGAGTAGACGGCCAAATGTCAAGTTTCCAGGTACAATCGACATTGGTGGAGAGAATCAAGGCTGCTTTGCCGATGGACGCCAGATTTTAGAAGCTTCGACAGAGGACAGAGGCTGGAATACAGACGGGACTGCGTATGCACGAGGACGGGACTTTGAGATGTGGAGATCGTCTCTATGTTCCGAATGGAGAGCTATGCCAGGAGCTGATGACGGAGGCACACAGTTCAACCTATTCTATTCATCCAGGAGACACGAAGATGTACCGAGACCTAAGGCAGTACTACTGGTGGCACGGGATGAAGAGAGAGATAGCCCGCTTCGTGGCTAATTGTCTGGTGTGTCAGCAAGTCAAGGCTGAGCATCAGAGGTCTGCCGGATTACTTCAACCGCTCCCGATACCGGAGTAGAAATGGGAGCACATCACCATGGACTTCGTCACGGGTTTCCCGAGGAGTCCTAGTGGTCGCAATGCGGTATGGGTAATCGTAGATAGACTCACCAAGTCTGTCCACTTTTTACCCTTCAGGGTAGGGCAATCTACGGATGTCTTGGCAGACATGTACATCAGGAAGATTGTATGATTGCATGGAGTGCCAGTCAGTATTGTGTCTGACAGGGATACGAGGTTCACATCGTACTTTTGGAGGAGTATGCAAGAGAGTCTTGGTACCCGCCTTAAGTTCAGTACTTCGAACCACCCGCAGACAGATGGCCAATTCGAGCACACCATTCAGACGCTGGAGGACATGTTGAGGGCATGCATGCTTGACTTCAGCGGTTCATGGGAGGACCATTTGCACTTTGTCGAATTTTTCTACAACAATAGCTATCAGGCGAGCATCCAGATGGCTCCCTATGAGGCATTGTATGGTAGGAAGTGCTGTTCCCCAGTATGTTGGAGCAATGTAGGCGAGAGGCGGATTCTAGGGCCAGAGTTGATCATCCATACAGTGGAGAAGGTGAAGAAGATCCAAGGGCATCTACGAGCAGCACAGGACAGGCAGAAGCATTGGGCTAATGTGCATCGACGACCCCTAGAGTTCCAGGTTGGAGAACACGTGTTCCTGAAGATTTTACCTACCAGAGGAACCATCAGATTTGGAGGCAAAGGAAAGCTGAGTCCGAGGTACATCGGACCATTCGATATGCTAGAGCGCGTCGGAGAGGTTGCTTACAGATTGGCCTTGCCGCAGACACTGGAGGGAGTTTACGACGTCTTCCATGTATCTTAGCTGAGGAGGTACATACCGGATCCGAGTCATGTGCTTGACCACTCGGAGATCACCGTCGGTCCAAGTTTGTCATACCAGGAGGAGCCGGTAGAGATCCTAGACCGAAGCGAGAAGGTACTGCGAGGCCAGATTATCCTTCTAGTTTGTGTCGCATGGAGGCATCACGCACCAGGTGAATCAACCTGGGAACGAGAGGACGATATTCAGCAACGCTTTCCCCATCTCTTCGAAGGCCTAGGTATGTGATAGTATTTATTTCATTCAATAATTTTCTATATGTCTGTTTTTAATTTCGAGGACGAAATGCTCTAAGGAGGGTATATTGTAAACCCCCTCGACCAGAAATTAGGGTTAATTAATTCAAATGGCCTAATTAGGGTTAACTAGATATAATTAAGATTTATTATATAGTATTAAATACCTGTGTAATGATTTGTTGTTTCAGGATACTACCCTAGCTGTTACCCTAAAATAATTTCCACATACCTGGCTTAGACATGCTAACCTATCATATTGAACCTAGAACAAACCCCGGATACTGATTTTCGTGCCTGATTTTAGTCGTACAAAAGTCGTTACGAACGTCCGTACGCCATTTAAATAAATTACGTAATTACGTTCGTTGTCCGTTCCAATCGAAATTGAGACCCAACCTCGACCCGATTTGACCAACCCAGATCCTGACATTATTGTACACTGAGCCTACCACACTAATGACCCTTGTCCAACCCAATTTAGACCCCCGGTTTTTATTAAATTAAATTAGAGACACCCGGTACATTAATTACAAATTAATTAATGTGGTGACCTAACCTCAATTGAATTAGACCCAACTCCAACCCAAACCCACACCCACAAGCCTCATACAAAACACCATACACCATCCTAGCCCAATGTAGAACACCAAACATGGTGTTTTGTTACATCAAATCTCCAATTTTAGAAATTGTGCAAATACCAAATTGTTCAGGGGTCTTTTTGCAAAATTGTAATGAGGTGCCCCCCTCTCATTGGCCTAAACCTCATGGAGAAAGGAATTTCATTCCCTAACTGTTCACATTCATTCCCCCCCCCCCCCCCAATTCTAGTGTACTTGCACCCCTTTATGAAGGGCACATCATGGCCCTTCATTCAAAATGCTACATTCCTAGCCCTCCCCTCATCATGATGGACATCCCCAACTCCCCAAAATTTTCTAGCAGCCGGCCCTAATCCCTAGGCAGCCCCCCCACTCTCTCTCCTACATATACATTAAGTTACATCACATATTTGCACAGAACCCAAGGAAACCCTACTCAAACCCTATTTTTATTAAAACCCTTCACTACACAACCTAACCCTACCCGACCACCCGTCGCCTCCTCCCGGACAGCCATCGCGTCCGGCGACCCCCGCACCGACCCAGCCCCCTTCGCCGACCTCCCCCCTACCTACCACCACCGTCCCCGACCACGGCTCCGCCCACAGCCGCCTCCCTCCCCATCGTCCTCAACCCGAGCATTCCCCCCCCCCCGCACTCGAAGCCGACCACCCGACCGGCTATTGCTCCGCCACCTTAGCTCCGCCGACCGCCGTACTTGACCTACCTCCTCCCCGGCCAACCACCGTTCTCCCCGTCAACTCCCAGCCCCGGCCAACGCCGGAGCAGACCGCCATCGACCCCGCAGCGTCGACGAGCCCAGACCGTGCTGTAGCAGCCGACGACTTTCCGAGCTTCGTCGGAGCTCCGTCCGGCCACCCCCGCCGTCGACGGCCCGCTACCGGGACCCCCTCCACCTGGACGTCGCTTAGGTACAATATTTTATGTATATTTGTCAATATTTATACGGGTATTTTAGGGTGCATTGAGTATATACATTATATAAATATATTTTCAGTATTCTAATTAGTATATATATATCTATAGTTTTGTATAAATACAGTATTCTAAATACATATATACTGTATTTTGTATACTTGGTATATACTGGAAATATATGTATATGGATATTATGTACAGTATATTGTATTTAAATACCTTATACATATTAAATAACTATTATGTATATGTATACATATATATATATATATATACATACATATATATATATATAGTATTCTATATAGTATTTATATATGTATTTTCCTGTATAAATATAGTATTCTATATATATATACTGTATTTTGTGTATTTTAATATATACTAAAGCTATGTGTATATGTATAATATGTACAGTATATTGTATTTAAATACTTTATATGTATTAATAACTATTATGTATGTGTATACAATATATATATATATAAATATATGTGTATATGTATTGTGTATTTTAGTATATTAGAGTATTATATAAATATATGAATATATATGTATATACATATACTTGTGTATTAATATATGTTAGTATATATTATATATGACTGCACTTTCTATTTTTGTACATATAAATATATATATACCTGTTGTATATATGGTATTATTATATATAAATGCTTCTATAAATATATCTAAATATATGTCAAATATTAAATTAATATATATGGTAAAATGTATTTAAATATGTAAATATATTTTATGGAGATATGTATATGTATATATTTATTGGTTTGTTATTAGAGTATATCTATAAAAGCTACTTTAATGTGTAATATTAAACACACATATTATTTTAATATATTTAAATATGATTTAGTTTATATATATATATATATATATATATATATATATATATATATATATATATATTGTAATAGCTATATATATATATATACAGTCCAGACCCTGTGTCAGCTGTAGATACAAGTAGTGTGTCTTAGTCGTACTATTGTAGCGACTAATATTGTCATTATTATATCATATATAGGACTGCTGGACAGTACCGCCGAGGCATCAGGAGCAGGACTTTGGATTTCGCAGCTACCCGGGACATGCAAGTATACCTTGCTGATTTACTGCTTAAAATTAAATGATAAATGTTGCAAATATGCATAAAACTGTGCGCGTCCGAGATTGACTCGGGTGCAGTCGATAATGCGTCGATGAGTAGTGTACTAGACCTAGTTGCTAGCTGACTCACCTTCGACTGTAAGGATATTATGATATCCTCCTAGACCGTGACACTTACACGTATCACGATGGTACATTCATATTGGGATACGGGTTCGCGTACCCGATTCGCTATCGGTACGTACGACATGCATCACGGACTAGCCTATATTCTAGAGTAGTATAGTTAGATGAGACTTGGCATATAGATACGAGACACTCACGTCGTGTATTCGACTTGCGTATCTATATTGGGCGGGAAGGACAACTGATAAACGTATGGGATACACCCATCGGACTCCGTGGTATCCAGAGGAACCACAGACCCGGTGATTTCCTATATTCAGACACCGCACTCTACGGAGTGTTATGGACATATATACATTGCAGATACCACGTCCCTTAGAGTGTTGGACGTTATATATATATACAGATACCTCATTCTTCGGAATGATGGACGTTGCAGATACCACACTCTAGAGGACGTTGGACGTTATGCCTATACCTACCTATACGTTCCGAGGTTGTCCTTACATTGCATTCACTTAGATGGTTAGCACACCCTCTTTACTTTTATTCAGTACTATATCTGGCATGCATATTGTATCTTGTTACGTCCCTCTGAGGACCTGGTTATCTTCCAGATCTAGACGAGGCCTATTACCCCACAGTGTACGGGCCAGGTGTGGAGACGAGGTTTACCCTTGACGAGGAGCTGGAGGTTTTACCATCAGAGTACCCTTGATCATCTTGGTAGGCCTTCCGCCTATGACTGGA
Source organism: Iris macrosiphon (assembly GCA_036927795.1). Classification (NCBI taxonomy): domain Eukaryota; kingdom Viridiplantae; phylum Streptophyta; class Magnoliopsida; order Asparagales; family Iridaceae; genus Iris; species Iris macrosiphon. Next base: position 105,870,760 of record JAYESA010000014.1, on the reverse strand, counting down.
GCTCCTTACCTAGTTAGCAGTTGTTTCAGTCACTCTCATTATCAGTACTTTTATTTCAGACTATCAGTACTTTATCTCTAATATTTGTAGTGGGTTTGTTCCCACCAGACATATTTCAGTTGTACTATGTCATTCGACTATGTTTCTTATATTCCAGTCTTTTATTTCAGTATTTTACTTGTTGTTTATGGATGAGATTAGACACTGCCTGTTGTTGATATTAGACTTGTTAGATTTAGGACAGCGTAGCACGCTTCGCTAGGATCCATTAAATTGGGATATCCTCGGAGACGTGTTAGCTGGCAAATGCCACGTGGCCTGGTTCTATATATTTTGGGACTGGGGCATGACAGTTGTGGTCCCTACTGATTCTGCTGCTATTGTTGTCTATAAAACTGGGCTTGCATCGACAACGGAAGCTGAGCTAAAGGTCGTACTGATGTTGCTGGTCCTCCTTGGTGCACTGTCCTTGGAGCTGGCAATGCAGGAAATGGTTGTACTGGCCCTCCTGGCCTCTATATCAATAGGCATGTAGCAACCTTGTGATCAGGGCTCCCATATCTCAAGCATAATCTGTTAGCTGTAAGGTAAACATCCCGGGTATGACCTCCCTTGCCACAGTAGGTACAACACGTCGACACTCTCCGTCGTTGTTGTTGTTGCTGCCGATGTTGCTACCTCGGCTGCTATTGTCGAGTTGGTGTCATCACTATCGAGGTTACTGGCCTCCTCTGTGTCACATCATGAATGTGAATGCTAGGAGATGGTACTGACGTTCGCGATACTGGTCCTCCCTCATTGCTCTGTCCTTGAGGCCTCTTCCGATCCACTCTTCTTGATGACATCCTTTGAGAAGTAAGCTCAACCCTCTTGGTTGTTATCAATACCGCCTCAAAAGTCTAGTAGGCATGCACCTCTACCATGCATAAGATCTCTAAGTGAAGTCCCTGCTGGAATCTCATTGCTCTCTCCAACTCTACTTCCATCATGGTTTGAGCAAATCTGCTTAATCGGCAAAACTCTGTCGCATAGCCATCTGTTGTGCTTCCAGCTTGCTTGAGGTTAATGAACCTTTGCTGCAACTCACACTGAGCCACAATCCCAAAGTACTTTGCCCTGAACTGGGTCCTGAAATCTTCCCATAAAATAGGATGCCTCAATCCTACCTCCATTGTAGCCCACCAAACCCTTGCCTGATCTTGGAGTTATAGGCGAACCAGGTCGACCTGTTCCTCGGCCAAAACTTTAGCTGCTACTAGAATGGTCTCAATATCCTTGAGCAAATTATTTGTCATGATTGCATCCTCTATACCATCGAAATATCTTGGGTTCAGTCTGCAAAATCTAACAAATACCCCAAAATCTGTTCTTCTGTCTCGTTCTAGGGCCGTCTGCATTCCTTGGTTCAACAGGACATTTTGTTCCTGTTGCTGAAGCTGTGGTTGCTGTTATTGTTGTTGTTGTTATTGTTGCACCACCATCTGGTGTTGTTGGACAGCCAATAATCCATAGATAATCTCTAGCAAGGCTGGAGTATCCAGTATTGTCGACACTGGATGAGGTACGGGAATACCTGGAGCCTGCTGCTCTGTCCCATTTATCATAGGCTAAACTCGAATCCTTGGCTGGGGTTCTACAGGATCTCGTTCTACTGGCAACTCTGCCTCTCTTGTTGCTGCAGCATCGAAGAAAGGAGAAGCCCTAAATATGAGAAAAAGAAATATTAAGTACAAGACGAGAAGGAACAAGGAAGCAACCAATCTGGAAAAAATTAAGATAAATATCGAAGAGGACGAATTCAGGATTTCAAGAAGGATCAAGTTTGATTGAGAATCCAATGACTATGATACCCCACAAGTCTGAAGAACATACCGGCATGGGCCACCACTAAAACCTTGTCACGCTCCAGTACCGGCATACGGAGATGGACATGGCCAGCTACCCCGTACAAGGTGCTATACATCGTACGGTGGTCACGGCTGTATAAGAGAAGAGGGTGCATGCTGCAATCAAGTTTTCTAGGGTTAAGAACTTCTATGTCTTAATCATTCAAACAAAAAATAGTAAACATATAGCATATATGATAAAGCAATAAGACGTCCCAAACGCTTTCTCAAAATATTCTGGAGACCAGATGTGCAAAATAAGAAGATGGAAGAGTAACAAAAGTATATGACAGTGATCAGCTGCAGTCTAATTTAATACAATCATGTAAGAAGACTAATGTCCAGATGAGCCGGCTAACAGATGTCGATGGTTAAATGCCCAAAAGAAGTTAATGCACAAAGACGAGCAAGAAAGAAGAAAACCTAATCATTATCCTCTGCGACCATGTTCCTGGTATGCACCATGAGTTGGAATAAAGTACGTTGGACCCTCAGGTGCTGGCTCAAAACCTGGCCATGCAAAATAGTAGGGTTAGACACCAAATAGCAAGTACCATAAAGGAAGCATAAAATAGAGAAACAAAAACCCAAAAAAAATAATAACATAATGATACATAGGTTCAGTGTCGTAAATTAGGTCCATGGCATATCCTAGTGCAAAGGCCCAACCCTACAACCAAACAAGGACAAGGATTGAACCATCGCACTATGATAGTCCATCTCCCTAGGCTACTAACCGAATAATACAATCACAATCAAGTCCATTTTCTTCATATTGGCCAATCACTTGTACTGCTTGCTATTTGTGGAGTCTGAAGTTATCTCAGAAATAATGCATAGTAGGTGTCCTCAGATCACGCCAGTGTCGAACATGAGCTAACCGAATCAATAGATGAATAAAACAAGTATTCACGAGGTGCACCAATTCTCCGTAGGGCCACTACGCTAAAAATACGGTATTAGTGGTTCCAATATTTCTATAGTAAAATAGTGGCTCAGCATAATAATAGGTCAGATACTACACTCCACTAAGGAAGATAATATACAGTATCTGTAGTAGCCAGCCGACAATGCACTTTGAATAAATCTTATTGGGAAGGTTCATTGGCATGATCCCGGGATATCGTTCCCTCCAAATGTTACTACCACTTTTAGTTACCTAATTAGCCCTATGTTGTGTCCGAAATCTCAAGGTGTGGTCACATGAGATTTTTTTCTTAAGATGTCGTACAAAGTACGGACACGCTAGATATGAATCTATGGAAGTCAAATCTGGATTCACCCGAGCGTGTATGCAATATTTAGCCAATTTATATCCTAGCCACGCTTTGATAGTTGACTCGCTTATTATGTCCGTATTGGGGAAACAATATATATATATAATATCATGCTTTTGGAGGCATTCTCGATGCACAACCCAAATATAATCTGTCACGACCCGTACCTAGAAATTGGGCATGAGTCATGGGTACGTCCAGCCTACGTCGCAGCATCGATGGTAGAACAATGTCTAGGTCCAACATAGCTATCTATCAATGATATTATAACCTGTCAACATATCTCAACTCCAAACGGAGGACAATGAATATGCATATGATCATCAACATAATGTACTCAATCATAATAACTATAAAGAAGGTAAATGGCACGATAAAGATATAAAAAAATACTAGAGGCATAATATATGTCTCAATAAGACAGAGTCTAAGAGTCTAGCTATGTTAACACAAAATAGGTCTCAATATAATACAACTCAAGTCTATAAGTCTGAAATAATCTAATACATGAAAATAAGCTAAGTGCTGACTAAACAACTGCGGGTGGTGCTTCTTCTATATGGAGCGGCTCCTCTAGAATCTTCGGGATATAATCGCCATCTACTCCTGGACCATAATGGGTAGGACAGAAGTTCTCAAGATCCTCTAAAAAATATTATCCAGTCAGGATTGGAGTGAAGCACAAACACTAACAGCAATTTTAATTATATTGACAAAAATTATAAAATAGTGTAAAAAAATACATGATAAAAGGAAATACTGGAATATAAAAAAAAAATCTGGAGAGACATGTAATCATCATATAGAAATAACTAGCAATGAACAAATATATATGAATGCTAGAAATGAATGTACTGGAGCAAGAATAGAAATACTGGCTAAGTGCCATAAAATATTAGTTTACTATATGATCGGCTTGGTACTAGATCAGTCTTGTTATATATGATTGGCTATGATACAAGTGAAGCCAGGCTAACCATCTGGTTAGCTATGATGCACGTAAAAGTCAGGCTAATCATATATAACAGGCTATGAGGCATGTAAATGGTCAAGCTACACCCTACGTAATAGTTGGGGTGAGCTATGATGCATATAAGGTGGGATATGATCATATAACTTGCTAATATTTCCCCGTCCCCAGGTAGTACAATGGATTTCAATCATGACTCCTCATGACATGTATCTATGATACTAGCCTGTGTATCCACTGTGTCAAAATCAAGTATATGTTGGCCCATTGGTCATGGTCAAACCAATTTTAATAATCGTTCCAAACTATGAATCGATACATTGTAACTTAGATGAATTTGTTCAGAAAGACATCGCAATACTTTGTCACAAGCTGCTACAAGATGATTCTGTTAGGGTTATTTTTTTACTTTGTTATGTAATTTTTACTTTTTTGAGTCTAAGGAATTATGTAAGTCGGAACAAAATTTTGGCATTTAGATTGAACTTTTATCCAAAGTCCACTCATACATAAGCCAACCCAGACGAGTAATTCTATTGGATTCGAGCCTAAACCCAAACCCACTCAAAAATCCAAGTCAAAACAAACTGGAAAAATGTCCAACCGAACTCGGTACGAGTTTTTCCCAAACTCGGACCAAACTCGATACGCGTTTTGCCCGAACTCGGACCAAACTCGGTTACCCTGAACCGATTTCCTAATCAGCCTCCTCTTTCGGATAACCAGGCACTAACTTTCGAATTTATGAACATTAAAGCATCCAAACTCGGCTCAGAAAAATTCTATGAATAGAGAAGAATTCCATATTTCAACATAACTCATTCACTCAAACATTCTTCTTCTCTATTACTCAAAGAACTTTAATCTTTTTTATTCCCAAGACAACTCACATTCCTTCTAAGTGCCCAAGTTTTATTTCGATTAGAAGTTGAGTCGAGTTGTACTAGCTTGGTTTAAAAGTTGCTTTCTATTTTTGTCTGAAGTATTCGAGCTCTTCGGATCAAAATCGTGTTATAAGAAGTTGGTGTGCTCTTCGGATCAAAGGCGCGTGTGTACCCTATTTTACAAATAGTGGATTAACACCGAACAAGAGTTCTCGGACCTGGACTAGTCCTCCCCAAGGGATACCAGGATAAAATTCTCTGTATTTGAGTTTGCTCTTCTGAACTTTACTTATACTCTGCTTATACTCTGATTATATTTATTGATGCAGTTTATAAGTAGTCCTTAAACTTAGAATTTTAAATTGGTAATTATTTTCTGCTGCACACGCACTTACTCTATTCACCCCCCCTAGAGTTGCCACACGATCCTACAATTGGTAACAGAGAATATTTTCATTAAACTGTGCTTAGTTTATATACTCTAGAATATTCATGGCAAACACAAGACACATATACGCCAACAATGGTGAAGGCGAGTCCATAAATAGGCTACCCCTATTTGATGGAATCAATTACACATATTGGAAGAAATGGATGAGCCTTTATTTAAAATCTTTTGATTTTGATCTATAAGCAATCGTCACTGATGGCTACAAAAAGCCAGCCAAAATAGTTATTGACGAGAATCTTGTTAAAAAACCCAATGATAGATATACTGATTTGGAAAAGAAACATGCTAGTCTTGATGCTAGGGCTATTAATGCATTATTTTGTGTTGTAGACAGGACTGAATTCAACAGAGTATAAACCTATACAACTTCACATGAAGTCTAGAAGCTTCTTAAGGTTACTCATGAATGAACCACTCATGTGAAGGAATCAAAGATCAGCAGGTTGACACAAGAGTACAAAGCATTCAAGATGAATTCAGATGAAACCATCACCCAAATAATTACTCGCCTTTCTGGATATTGTAAACCCTCTGTCATATCTTGGCAAGGATTATACAAGTCATGAAAAGATCCACAAGGTGCTTTGGGGACTCACCATAAACTAGAACCACAAGGCAACTACAATTATTGAAGGACACGATCTCACCACAATGTCATTGGAAATGCTTATGGGAAAGCTGATGACGCATGAGCTGGACCTCAAAGGCCTTGAAGAATCAACGCCAAAGGAAAAGACCATCACTTTCAAGGCACATCACAAAAAGGTTTTCGATGACAACTCAGAAGACGAAGATTCCGACAATGACAATCTAGCCCTTATCTCCCAGAACTTCATAAAATTCTTAAAGTTTGAAAGGTCAAACCGGAAGAAGAACTACAAAGACAATACTGATGAAGAACCAGTATGCTATAACTGCAAGAAGACATGCCACATCAAGAAGGACTGTCCTTTGGCTAGAAAAGAAAGTTGCTATGAATATTCAAGCAAAAGAAAAACTTCATCAATGAACCATGCTAACACAAGCATATGGTGTAAAAGCGAAGCAAGCAATTCTGAAGAAGAAGAAGAAGAAGAAGAAGAAGAAGAAGAAGAGAATCATCGCAACTCTACAAATGTGTGCTTAATGGCATTTGATCAGGTATCTACAAACCTCCTATATGATGACTTTATATTTGATGAACTAGGTGATGCCTTTAGTGACCTTCTAGATGATCATAAAATACTGCTTGATAAATACAAACACTCTAAGAAGGAACTCAAGGTACACAAACTTGAGATTGATAGATTGTCCACACTCCTAGATGATATCAGAATGACACAATCCACTAGTGGTTCAGATGAATTAGCATCAGTTAGATTGAATTTACATGAAGCACTTCTTAGAAATGAGCAACATAACAAAGATTATATTAGCTCAAAGAAGATTATGAAATAGAGAAGAAAAAGAGTAGTGATGCACTTATTAGAAATAATGATTTAACTGCTAGATATACTGAGTTATATGACACTTCCAAAAAGATAGAAATTAGATTAGAAAAATAGCATGTACAAACTGCTTCCTAATCTAACATGTGTCACTCAAGGCCAAAGAACACACAGCCCAAAAAGGTCATTCCTTCTAATCATGCATTCTATTACAAGTATTCATGTAAATCACAGCATACTGCCTTACATATAAATCATGCCTCTGCACCAAGTATCAACATATCTGCTATATGTAATTATTGTGGTATTAAAGGACACATATCACGACAATGTAGAATTAAAAAATTAGTTGATATGCATGTATATATATGGGTTCCAAAAACTAACATATCAGGACCCTCAGGAAAGTGGGTACCAAAGGTTAAATCTTCAACTGTTGTTGTAAGTGGACCTTTTCTCTCACCCTAGAAGCAAATAAATTCTCGATAGCGGATCCTCATATCACATGACCGGTGATGCAAATCTATTTGCAACTCTATCGATGAAGAAAGAAGGATACGTCTCCTTCGATAATAATCTAAAAGGACATATTATAGGTAATGGCAATATAGGTATTCATTATTCTTCTGTTATTAAAGATGTTTGTTTAGTAACAGAATTAAAACATAACCTACTAAGCACTAGTCAATTGGCTGACCATGGTTATGGCATTAGTTTTGTGAAAGACAAATATTCTATTTATGATAGATCTACTGGTAAAATAACTTATGAGGGAATAATAGAGGATAATATATATGCTTTCTATCTCTCAAAAAATACTAACATACAGGAAGATGCTTATACGCAACCAAAGACGAAAGCTGGTTGTGGCATATGCGCCTTGGACATGCAAATATGGACACTATAGCCAGACTATCTTCAAAAAAAATTGTAAGAGGTTTACCTAAAATTACCTTTAAGAAAGATATGGTCTGTACTAAATATGAAAAGAACAAGGCAACAAGATCTTCGTTTGAATTAATAAACGCTGTAAGTACTTCTAGACCCCTTCAACTTATGCATATGGATTTATTTGGACCAAGCAGACTCGCCAGTCTTGGTGGTAAGCTTTATGCCTATGTTATTGTTGATGACTTTTCTAGATATACTTGGATTTATTTTCTAGCAAATAAAAGTGAAACTTTTTTAGAATTTGTTACCTTTTGTAAAAAGATACAAAACGAAAAAGGCTTCATGATTACTCATATCCGAAGTGATCATGGAGGCGAATTCAAAAATTCTGATTTCAAAACTTTTTGTTATTCAAATAGTTTTGTATATAATTTTTTCTGTCCTAGAACTCCTCAGTAAAATGGTGTTGTGGAGCGGAAGAACAGAACTCTTGGCGATATGGCTAGAGTCATGTTAAATCAGTATAACCTTTTAAAATATTTTGGGCTGAGGCTCTTAATATAGCATGCCATATTTTGAATAGGGTTCTTATTCGACCTATATCAAAGAAGACTCCCTATGAGCTTTAGTTTAATAGAATTTCTACCATTATTTATTTTAAAGTATTTTGTTGCAAATATTTTATCTTGAATACTAAGGATAACTTGGGTAAATTTGATTCCAAGGCTGATGAAGGTATTTTTCTTAGTTATACTGTAAAGAGTAAAGGTTTTAGAATTTTTAATAAAAAGTCTATGACTGTTGAAGAATCGATTAAGGTTACTTTTGATGAGCTTAACAGTCAACTAGCAAGCGATAGTGATGATAAAGATATCAGGACAACCTCCAACAAGACTCCTGAAGATGAAACTGGAACAAGTTATCTGGACAGCTTACCTAAAAGATTAAAATTTACAACCAGCCATCTAGAGAACTTGGTAATTGGTAAGATATCGAAAGGTGTAAGAACTCGTTCTGCAACTAGAGATATTATTACAAATGTTGCTTTTATTTCTCAAGTTGAACCTAAAAATATTTTAGAAGCTTTTGATGATGAATTTTGGATTTCTGCAATGCAAGAGGAACTCAACCAATTTGAATGGAATCAAGTTTGGGAACTCATTCCCAGACCTAATGATTATCCAGTCATTGGTACCAAATAGATTTTTTGAAATAAACTTAATGAGGATAGGTTAGTCACTCGTAACAAAGCACGTCTCGTAGCTCAATGTTATAATCAAGAAAAATGTATTGATTACGATGAGACCTATGCTCCTGTTGCAAGAATAGAATCTATCTGCATGCGTTGTGCTTTTGCAAGTTTTTATAATTTTAAATTATTTCAAATGGACATCAAAAGTGCTTTTATAAATAGTGTTATAAAAGAGAAAGTTTTTGTAGAACAATGCCATGACCCGCACCCGTATATTCGGGCACGAGTACGTGGGTACGCCCAGCCTACGCCGCAGCATCAGCAGTAGAACACTATCTGGGTCAATTCTAACTAACTAAATATCTCAATAATATATATATGGTACCTGTCAATCATCTCAACTCCAAAAAGAGGAACATATGGTATCTTACAATGTAACTATACCCAATCATAATGTAAACTAAGGAAGATAAAGCACGAATGGAATAACGAAGAAAGAAACAAGATACAATCCATAAGTCTGAAATAATTTACATGCCGTGAATCTCAAAAATAGTCTAATACAAGTCCACCAAACATAAACTAAACTTCCTCAGGCTCTGCAACTAAGTCCTCCTGGTCTACAAGAGTATCCTCTAAAGGTACACCGTCCTACGGCCCGTAGAATGTAGGACAATGATCTATGAGCCAATTATCTGGAAAAATATATCAAGTCAGGATTGGAGCGAAGTACATAACTTTGAAAGTAGTTTTAAATATATAATCGAGCATATAAAATAGATAATAGAAAAGAATACAAGATAACTAAACATATGAATGAAATGAACTAGAGAGAACAGGTAATGTACTGGAATGAAGAACAATAATATGAATATCCACAATAATAAAAATAACTGAAATCTAACTAATGTGCCTCAGAATACAAGTTTATTATGTGATCGGTTTAGGTTGAACACAAACAATAAGGTAACTCGATTACAAGTATGGTATGTGATCGACATGTATACGAATAACACTGGGGCTTTGATCACATAATCAACTCATACTCCCCCATCCCCAACTAATACTAATGGATCCAATCACGATATATTATGTACACGAATATAGGCACACTAAACATGAGTAGTGTGTATACACGAATAAGCACACTGAACACGAGCAGTATGTGAACACGAAATATAAATAATCAATACCCAATACACACGATAAAATATATGTGCAGGAGTATCTACTGAATACGATAGGGGATAACATCTCCTGACAGGATCCATGTAGTACCAGTCCATGAAACCACTGTGTCGGAATCAAGTATATAATTCTAGAACATAAAATATATACACTATTATAAAATAAAAACTAACAGAGAAATATACTCACCTCATGTCCTGAGCAAGGTGTATGTCTCGATGTCCAAGCTGGTATCACACGGACCTATATATGGTTTAGTGTATCAATACAAGGTTCTGGAATAAAAATAAGTTAAACTATCTTAATTCTAGGTCAAAAACCCATTTCTAAGTCAAAACAGTCAAACTATGTCATCTCTAGGTCAAACTAGCTATGTCTAGGTTGTATGAGTCTAACTCTAGGATATTAGGTCAATACACCATGAAACTAGGCCACACTAGCTAAACTAAGATACTATGATACAAACAAAATACTGTATCATAGGATACGCAAGTTTTTGATATAAAAATACTAATTTATTTCTATATACAAATCAAGTAATCTTAGCTAAATAATGCACAGCGGATACTTTGGCTTTGAACCAAAGCGTATCTCACTACCTACACACCCATCTCGATACTCAAACTCAATACCTTGAGCATCGACTAATTACTTTGACATTACCTTGGTATCCCAAGGTAATTCAAATCCTAATAGATATCTAACCACCCATATACTAAACTATATGTTAACATAACTAAACTATTACAATACTACTAATTACCTTACATACTACACTTATATATATACACATCTACAATACTAACTTATCATTAATACATATACCTACATAGATACAATACTACATACTAACATATCAATACTAATCTAACAAGTACATATATATCTATCTAACTACTTAGACTAACAAGTATATATGTATAACTACTCAACCAAGTAATCAACTACTAACTATACTCTAACCTTAACTAGCTAACCACTAATAACTACTAGCTAAACTACTAAACCCAACTAGCTGCCCATCTTAACAACTAAACTAACTGTCCTCACCTACTGTTGCTGTCTGCATATGCTGAAACCTGAATGCTCTGCTCATAGTTATTGGTGATGCACGACTTGCTGAACTATCCTCTGCTGATACCTTGCTGGTAGTGCACTGCTGCAATGCATGCTGAGAATTATTGAATGCTAACTCTGTTGTGCAGTTGGTTGTATATTGCACCGATAAGCTGCTGCACCCTATGCTTGCTGACTTGATGATGCACTGCTTGATGCTGAGGTGCATTGCTCATTGCCTTGGTTGCACTCACTGCTAGGCCATGCTATGCTGGCTCACTACCTTGATGTGCATTGCTAGTTTGTTATGCTACTCAGTTGGTCACTACATCCCCATGTCCCGAGCATGCTGCTGCAGTAGCTCGAGCTAATGTTAAGCTGTTTTGCTCCCTCTGAATGTTGTGTTGATGCCAGATCATGCTCCCTGATTACTTTGCATTGCATCAGCTGCTGACCATTGCAGTATGATATACTTGCTACTAATACTCCATTGGTGATACATACTCTCCCTCTGTCCCGAGCTCCTCTCAACACATCCACACACTCACACACAACTCACAAACACTTATGCACTCTATGCACACACAACCATATAGATATCAATATACATATGGATACCTATATATACACTCACCTATATATATATATATATATATATATATATATATATATATATATATATATATATATATATATATATATATATTGATATTTATGTGTATCTATATGTATATGGTTATGTTTGTATATATATATATATATATATATATATATATATATATATATATATATATATATATATATATATATATATATATATATATATATATATAAACACAAACACATAGCTATATATACATACCTATATAATATAATAGAGATACATATACATATAGCTATATCTATACACCTAGCTGCATATACTTGTGTATACAATATAATATAGCTATATACACATATACATAGATATCTACATATACATATATAAACACATATACATATATCATATCTAATATATATATATATATACAAGTCATATTGAATTGAAAAGCAAAGAAGCAAATATGTGGAGTGTTCCACACCCGTATTACACTCATTCTATGATACGCTTGCGATACGGCTCCACTACACAATCAAACGCATTCTGAAGGACACAAGCAAGTCTAAAATACTAATTATGAACAATACGAAAGCATATACTTGTGTATACAATATAATATAGCTACATACACATATACATAGATATCTACATATACATATATAAACACATATACATATATCATATCTAATATATATATATATACAAGTCACATTGAATTAAAAAGTAAAGAAGCAAATACGTGGAGTGCACCACACCCGTATCACACTCATTCTATGATACATTTTGATACGGCTCCACTACACAATCAAACGCATTCCGAAGGACATAAGCAAGTCTAAAATACTAATTATGAACAATACGAAAAATTAAATACACAACTACGTGTCCGTGTCAAAATATGACATGCACAAACCCCCATGTCGAAGGAAAAACTACCAAATTAACCTATATCGCCAAATTATTGAAATACGGCCTACACGTATCCAATTGTAGATATGACACTAGTCACACACAATCAAACACATGTCAATTTGGTCTAATTGACCAATTGACAAACACAAAATGTCCCAATCTCAAAATTCTTTCAAAATTGACATAAAATACCACATAACTTCCTCCATAGGCCTCCTATAAACCTAATTTCAATTCCTATGGGTAGCCTTAGCATGTAGGGTGGTTCTTATGATTAAATCATAGATTTAGAATCTAATTAAAGAGAAAAAACTGAATTATACCTATTGGGAGATAGATTCCCAATAAAAATCCTAAATTGAGTGAAAGTAGCCTCCTCTTTGTAGATCCTGGCTCCTCCTTGTAGATCATTGCTTCCTCCTTGTAGATCCTTATTGTAGTAGCCTCCAATAAAAAATATGAAAGAAATTGAGAAGAAATTTGAGTATGAATTGGTGTGGGAATGGAGAATTTGGAAGAGAAAAAATTCTAGATCTAGATTGAAATGACAAATGAGAAGAGAGAGACTCTCTCTCTCTCTCTCTCTCTCTCTCTCTCTCTCCTCCCTATAGGTGGCCGGCCCCTTGCCCCTCATGCAAGTAATTAAGAAATGTCCAAAATACCCTTTGGAATCTCTCATGAAGAAATTAATTAAGGAGGAAAGGTTCTAGTCTAATTGGTTTCACTAATTAATTTATCCTCCTAATGAATGGGCCTATTATTGGGCTCAATCTAAACGAGAATTAAATGTTGGGTCCATGAATCTAAACTAACTAGTTAGGTCCATTACACAAGGCCAAAAATAAATCTAACATCTAACAATAATAAATAATACAATAATTATTATTTACACATGCATAATATTTAATATAATAATCCTAAAATATAATTATCCATGCCAAATTACCAAACTACCCTTAATTAAAAAATGAGGGTGACAATCCTACCCACCTCAGAAAAATTGCGTCCTTGAAATTAAGGAAGAAACTAACTACCAAAAGCAATCAATGCAAGCAAAGAAAGAATTATACCTCACGGCTCAAACAGATATGGATATTGCTCGCGCTTCTCGGCCTCTCGCTCCCAAGTACTCTCTTCTGTCGAGTGATACCTCCATGCGATGCGCACCAAAGGAATCGTCTGGTTCCTCAGCACCTTCTCTCTCCGATCCAGAATCTCCATTGGCTGCTCTGGATAGCTAAGAGTAGGGCCCACCTCTATCTCCGAGTGATCCAATACATGGCTAGGATCTGCCACGTACCATCTCAGCTGTGACACATAAAATATGTTATGCACTCCCTCCAATGTAGGTGGTAAGTCTAGTCTGTAAGCAACTGTACCGACCCTCTCAAGAATACTAAAAGGTCCAATAAATCGTGGACTAAGCTTCCCGCCTCTACTGAAACGAATCATGCCACGTGTCGGAGAAATCCTCAAGAAAATCAGACCGCCAACCTAGCATGAAGCACAGCCTTAGCACTCTAACAAAATAATAATCACAAGCAATACAAAATAAAATCTATACCTCAAACTCCAATGGTCTCCGGTGGTGTAAACACCCTAAATTTTTTTCAAATATTTTTAAAATCAATTTTGGGATTTAATATGCATTTTTCAGGAATTTACATAGGACCTGTGGTGAGTTTGTAATTTTTAAATGCCAATAACTAACATTAAAATAAAATTAAAATATGATTTTATGGTGTAAAATAGAAAACCGGACTTAGGGTAATTTTCTGGGAATTTATTGGGCCTCAGACCTATTTTTAAAAGCCTAAAAACTATTTTTATTAATTAATTAATTATTAATGTTATTATTATTATTAAATTACTGTTTTTATTATTTATTTTCTGTTTCTTGGGCCCGGCCCGGCCCAGTGGCCGAACCCGTTAGCAGCTGACCCAGCCCAGCCTCACACCCCCTAGCGGGTCGGGCGGGTCCGCTCACCCGGAGCCCGCCGCCCGACCCGACCCGCTTCTTCACCCCTCTCCCCTGTCACCCCACGACCGGGCGAAATCCCCGCCGCCGCCGCGATTTTCGGTCGGCCACGACCCCACGTCGCCTCCCCTCCGGACCCCTCGCCCACGACGCCCCGGCCAGCCCTCCCTCGACCCCCTATAAAAACCCCCTAGCTCCGGTCCTCCTCCTCCCTCAATCCTCCCCTACCCGAGCCCTCGCCGGAACCCTAGCCGCTGCCCTCAGCCCCTCGCCGGAGCCCGCCGACCAGAGCCGACCCCGACGACCCTTCCTCCTCTTCCTCCTCCTCCTCCAGCAAGCAAACCCCCCCCCCAGGCCGAGCCGACCTTTCCCAGGCCGAGCCGACCCTCCCAGGCGGACCCGACGCCGGCCGACCCCCTCGGCGCCGCCCTAGCCGGCCGACGATGCCTCGACCGTCCAGCGCTCCTCCAGCGAATCCCGGATACGCGGACACAGCCCAGCCCTAGGCCGGACACAGCGGGACACGAACTCGCGTGTCGGACACAGTTCAAAACTCGGTTTCTCGGGTCCCCTTCAGGTACTCTTAACTTGCACCTCGGATCTCTGTTTTCGATTCCGTAAATTTCTACGTGAAGCCTGTATGACCCTCTCGGTGTCCGGACAAACCGCTCGGGGCATCGCGTCCTGTGGTGATCGCACACCGCGATCCAAAAACAGGAAAAACCAGACCCTGTTTCACCCCGGAACTGAGTACGCCCCGCCAAACGGGACGACTTGGTCGCGTGCGGTCTTCACAGATACGTGCGCCTCGTCGATACGGATGTATGGGATTTTGCGGAAGCTGATTCGGGTGTGCGTGCACACCGGAATCAACGCGTATCCGCGGAAATCGCTCCGTATCCGCCTTTTCTGCATTTCACCCTAACTTCGTGCACACACGTCGGATCGAGACGAAACTTACGCCATCAGACTCGTAGCGATACGCTGGTCCTGTGGGTCAAGTTTGGTCCGATTCTGAGAACGTTAACGAAATTGCGTGTCGTGGGCCCCACAGGCCCCGCTCGAAGGGCAATTTTGTGATCAGCTCATCAGAATTCAAATCTGAAAGTTCCGTTGGGTTCGTATCAGCGTTCCTGACCTGTTGACACTAAGTTTGGTGAATTTGGAGACTGTTGACCCTGACACATTTTTCGGTGCAAAGCAGGCCCACCGGTGGACCCCGTTTTGGGCCGAAATTGCCGTTTTTGTCCTTGTCTCCAAATTGGACCCAAGGACAGGCGATCCTAGCTGTTTGACACCTTCTGAGCGTGATGGTACTATTTATTTCAGCTTTTGAAGATATCTCTGGAAATTTCCGAAACCAGGACCTAAGTGGAATTCAAACATCAGGCAAGTGCACCTTGCCAAACTTGCAGTCATTATTTTTCATATTTTCTGTAAAAATACTCTGCTGGATTTCTTGTGCAAATTTATATAAACTGATTTAAACTGCTTAACCTAGGGAACGTATGACGTACCTAGTGTCCGATCATAGTCGGGTACCGACACCGTACGCGGTGTTGGGTTCGTCATTTAGAGATGGATTTATGATTCCCTTACTTTGTACTTGACCTATCAAGTACCCTACAACCCAGGACACTTGACACTATCATGGACAGAATCCTCCTGAGATATTTGTGGTGATTCTGTATAGGATACAGGACTTGATAGAGACATTTATTTATTGACAGTATGACTTGTTGTATTAGTTATAATCCCGCTGACATGGACATGAGACGTTATGGTCATGGCTTGCGTGATTACATTGGGTGGGGAGAGACACACAGGCTACAGGCTGTTCTATATATATATCTACTATTATTGTGAGGTTGTAGACTCTCCAGCAGAGCTAGACCCTTTACGTGTTATTACTGCTACCGGCTCCCCGACACAGAGCTTGTAGCGGTCTCAGCCTGAGTACTAGTGTTGCTCTCATTTACATATCACATAGATGGTTACTTAGTTTACCCTGCTGTTCATTTATTTATTGCACTGCTTATTCAGTTGGCTTGTTTTTATCTTGTGCCTTGATATGTCCACTGAGGACCTGGAATGGATTATGTCCCCAGGTTTAGCTGAGGAGCAGTATCCCGAGATATACGGGACCGGAGCTGAAGCCATTGCTGGAGCTGAACCGAACACTGAAGACGAGGTGACTGCCGAGGACTTCTCCTGAGTGCTTGTCCCAGTACTCATTTATTTACTTCATGTTTATATCTTTTGTTCCTGGCCTATAGAGCCAGTTATTTCAGACTTAAGTCGGATTGTTGCTCCGACTGACTTGCTGTAATTTGTTGTTGCTACTTATTTCCATTCAGTATGCAGTTTATTTTTTTATCTTTATTGATGAGATTTAGTGTGACTTGTGTAGTAGACCTTATTTACAGCTTAAGTACGCCCTGATGGTTCCATTAAATTGGGTTATCCATCGATGCGTGCTGCTGGCCATTGCCACGTATCTCCAGTCCCTCGTCACTTTGGGACTGGGGCGTGACAGGTGGCTATCGGCCCAATGCATCTGTCTGTCCTGCGCCACTCGAAGTCTATCCCTGATGAGCTTCACCTTCTCAGCTGCATCCACTACCATCTCTGGTCCCAATAAAGCTCTATCACCAACATTATCCTATGATAATGAAGTGCGGCATCTTCGTCCATACAATGCCTCAAACGGTGACATCTCGATACTGGCTTGGTAGCTGGTGTTGTAAGAAAACTCTACCAAGTAAAGATGATCCTCCCAAGAATCTCCAAAATCCAAAATACAGGTGCATAGCATATCCTCGAGAGTGAATAGTCCTCTGCGACTGCTCGTCTGTCTGAGGGTGATATACGGTACTAAACTTGAGCTGAGTGCCCAATCTAGCCTACAAACTCCTCCAGAAGTGGGATGTGAAGTGACTATCCCGATCCGAGACTATGCTTACAGGAACATCATACAATCTGACTATCTGACGCACATACATCTCCGCGAGCTTCTCCATAGACGTACCCACTTTGAATAGTAGAAAGTGCGCTGATTTGGTCAACCTGTCTACAATGACCCAAATCGTATCTTTACCTCCTGGAGAATACAAAAGTCCTGAAATAGAATCTATCGTCACATGATCCCATTTTTACTCTGGAATAGGTAAAGGCTGAAGCAATCCACCTGGCCTCTGTCTCTCCGCCTTTACCTGCTGGCAAACCAAACATCTAGATACGAATCTTGCTACCTCCCGCTTTATTCCATACCACCAAACATGCTCTCTCATGTCCCTATACATCTTGTTGGCACCTGGATGCATAGAGTACAGAGATCGATGCACTTCCTGAAGAATCTTCTCGCGTAATGCTTCACTCGGCACACACAATTTGGTACTGTACCGTAATGATCCACCATCTGCAATGCTGAAGTCCTCTGCCAACCCTATCTGGACTTGTGCTCTGATGCTCCTCAGAGACTCATCCTCGAACTGTGCGGCTCTAATTTGGTCCATCAATTCATACTGTACCTGAAGTCCCATATCTATGATGCAACTCCAGAACTAATATCTTAATGCCCAAACTATCGAGATCAGCCAATAAATGTCTGTCCCTCATCAAATACATAGACACTGGATACCTGCTCAAGGCATCCGTGACTATGTTGGCCTTCCCTGGATGGTACTGCAAAGAAATATCAAAGTCCTTCATCAACTCCAACTATCGTCGCTGCCTCACGTTGAGCGTTTTTTGTGTAAACACATACTTCAAGCTCTTGTGGTCTGTAAAGATCTCTACCCATTCTCCATACAAGTAGTGTTTTCACAGTTTAAGAGCAAAAATAATTGCTGCCAACTCCAAGTCGTGGATAGGGTAATTCTTCTCATGCGGGCGTAATTGTCTGGAAGCATAGGCAATCACCTTCCCGTTTTGCTGTAACACACAACCCAAACCCTTACCTGATGCATCACTGTATATAGAAAATTCTCCTGCTCCTGAGGGCAATGTCAATATTGGAGCTGTAGTCAACCTCTTCTTCAGCTCCTCAAAAGAAGACTGACAATTCTCAGTCCAGACGAACTCCACGTCCTTCCTGGTTAGTCTAGTAATTGGCTCCACAATCCTGGAAAAATTCTGAACAAATCTCTGATAATAGCCTGCCAATCCAATAAAACTCCTGATCTTTGCTACTAAACTCGGGGTAGACCACCACTCAACTGCTGAAACTTTCTTCGAGTCTATTGAGATCTCGTCTTTTGTAATCACATGCCCAAGGAATTCAACCTTATCAAGGAAGAACTCACACTTCGAAAGCTTGCCATATAGCTTCTCATTCCTGAGGGTATCTAGAACTTTCCTTAAATGCTTATCATGCTCCTCTGGGATCTTCGAATAAATCAGTATATCATCAATGAAGACTACCACAAACTAATCCAAGTACTGATGAAATACCTTATTCATCAGATTCATGAATACCGTCGGGACATTAGTCTACCCAAACGGCATCACCAAGAACTCAAACTGTCCATATCGAGTCTTGAAAGTTATCTTCGAGATGTCTTCCTTCTTCACTTTCACCTGGTGGTACCCCGACCTCAAGTCTATCTTTGAGAATACCTTTGCTCCGCTCAACTAATCAAATAAATCGTCAATCTGCGACAACGGATATTTATTCTTGATAGTGAGGTTGTTGAGTGCGTTATAGTCGATACACATGCATACCGACCCATCCTTCTTTGATACAAATAATAATGGAGCACCCCACGGTGATGAACTGGAGCGGATGAAATCCTTGTTCTTCAACTCATCCAGCTGCTTCTTCAACTCCGCTAGTTCGTTATTGTTCACTCTATAGACGTGCTATGATATTGGCTCTGCGCCTGGCACCAA
Organism: Iris macrosiphon; assembly: GCA_036927795.1. NCBI lineage: Eukaryota > Viridiplantae > Streptophyta > Magnoliopsida > Asparagales > Iridaceae > Iris > Iris macrosiphon. The sequence goes on along the minus strand of JAYESA010000014.1, from coordinate 105,851,157 downwards.
ATCTGTAGAAAACTTCATATCTCTGTCCGATGGCAACCCCAACAACTCCTCCAAAAAGATGTCCATAAACTCTGTAATCAATGTACGTGGCAACTCCTGCTCTTCTACCAAAGCTCCATAGAAGTTGCCTTCTCTCTGCTCTGTTTCTCCTCTGACGAACTTAAACTCTGGCTCTCCTGGTGCCTGAAACAAAATTCTGCCTCTACGATAATTGATACTAGCATGATACATACTCAACCAATCCATCTCGAGTACTATATCATAGCTTGGAAGTGGCATTACGAGTAAATATACGCCTAACTCTCGGTCTCCCAAAAAAACTCTTCGGTCCTTGTAAACATCACTGACCAAGATAATGCCACCCCTGATCTTGCAAGTCCTCGCCAATAGTTCAGACTCAAGATGATGTCTCAGAGCAAAAGATACAGATAAAAAACTATACGAAGCACCAAAATTAAATAAAGCATGAGATAGAAAAGAATCAAGATAGACTGAACCTGAGATAACATCACCGACTGGCTCCTCCGCCTCGACGGTCAAGGCAAAAGCTCACCCCTATTGCTGGGCACCTCTCTGCTATTGCTGGTGCTGAGCAAATTGTTGTTGTTGCGGTGGTAGAGGTCCTCTCTGTTATCCCGCTGGTGATCTCGTGGGTGCTCTCTGTGCCTAAGCTCTGTCCTGAGCTGGATGAGCTAAAACTTTAGGATAAGCTCTCAACTGATGGTCTTCTGATCCGCAGAACAAATACTGGCCCAATCTTATCCTGCATGCATCCCATCCATATCCATGCTTCTTATAAAAAGTGCAAGGAATAGCTGGCCTCTGAATCTGGTGCATCTGATGTGCCAGCGCTCTAGTTGGTCCATGATATTGTTGTCTCGGATGTTGAAAGTGCCTCTGGTGTTGCTGCTAAAAATGAGGCCGCTTTATTGGACCCGTATTGGTACTGGATCCTCCTGTATCCCTCGGCCTCTTAGAGCCAAGCTCTAGATTATCCTCTGCCCGCTGTGCCTATCTCAGAATCTCCTCAAAAGTAGCGGTGGGATCTTCGTTCGTGTGTGATTTGACTTCCCTGTCCAGGCCCTTTCTGAACTTTTGGGCTCTTTCTCTAGGGTTCTGCCCCTCCACAAAGCGACCTAGTCTGTAATACTCCGTCACATACTCATCTACCGACATACCTCCCTGGACAAGGTACTGGAATTGGCTCTCTAGAGATGTCAGAGCCACATCTGGAAAGAACTTTTTCTTGAATTGCTCTTTGAAAGTTTCCCAAGTAAGTCCTGGTATTGAGATCCTGGGGTCCGTTCTGAACCAAGTCAATGCAATGTTGAACATCATACACCCGCTGCCTCTATCTGTAACCTCTCCAAAATCTGTGCCAGTCGCAGGTTTCGCTCAATGTCTTCTATCCAATCATCAGCATAAAGGATCCCTTTTGTGCCTCTAAAGTCCTTCGGCCCCATCCTCTTGAAGTCTATGATGGCCCCCGGCCTCGGCTGCTGTGGGATAAACTGAGGTGGTATCGTCTGTGGCTAGACTAAGGCGGCTCTCTCAACTGCTGCGAGCGCAATCTGGTGAGCATTCTCAACGCTCTGCCACATGACCTCTGACTGACGTTGTTGCACCTCCATTATCTACTGAAAGAGCATGAATATCTGTGTCTGATCAACTGTGGGTGGTGGGGGTAGAAGATCCTTTGAAACTGTCTACTCTGTTCTTTGCACCAGAGGTGGAGTACCTCCAAAAGCTGCTACAAAAATGCCCACCTGGATTGGTGAAGCTGATCTTCGAAATGTAGGTACTGGAACATCGTCCGATGGTGCTGCCCTGATAGGCGATGAAGTGACTGACCGTGCTGACATGGCACCTGAGCATTGGGAACGCATCTTCGACGGCATCCTGAAGATAGATTGAAATAAGAAATCAATATTGAGTGAGATACGATATCATCAAAGAAGGACATAATTTATTCAAAGCAACATTCAATAGATAAGGATAGCAAAACTGATATTAAAATTATTTTCTAGTTGTGATTGAGTAAACTCTTAGCCTATATTCTATTTTCTAAAGCAAGCTCGTAGCAGTACTCTAGGTGAGCACTACTACAATATCGCTCTAATTGTGACAGTTCGACCTGCATGGGCCACCACTAAAAATGTATCATAATCCGCACCCGGATATTTGGGTACGAGTATGTGGGTACGCCCAGCCTACGCCGCAACATCGGCAGTAGAATGCTATCTAGGTCAATTCTAACTAACTAAATCTCTCAACAATATATATATGGTACCTGTCAATCATCTCAACTCCAAAAGGAGGAACAATATGGTATCTCACAATGTAACAATACGCAATCACAATACAAACTAAGGAAGATAAAGCACGAATGGAATAACAAAGAAACAAATAAGATATAATCCACAAGTCTGAAATAATATACATGCCATGAATCTCAAAAATAGTCTAATACAAGTCCACCAAACATAAATTAAACCTCCTCAGGATCTGCAACTAAGTCCTCATGGTCTACAGGAGTATCCTCTAAAGATACATCGTACTGCGGCCCGTAGAATGTAGGATACTGATCTATGAGCCAATCATCTGGAAAAATATATTCAGTCAGGATTGGAGCGAAGTACATACCTCTGAAAGCAGTTTCAAATACATAATCGAGCATATAAAATAGATAATAGAAAAGAATACAAGATAACTAAACATATGAATGAAATGATCTAGAGAGAACAGGTAATGTACTGGAATAAAGAACAACAATATGAATATCTGCAATAATGGAAATAACTGAAATCTAACTAATGTGCCTCAGAATATAAGTTTATTATGTGATCGATTTAGGTTGAACACGAATAATAAGGTAACTCGATTACGAGTGTGGTATGTAATCGACATGTATACGAATAATATTGGACTTTGATCACATAATCAACTCCTACTCCCCCATCCCAAACTAATACTAATGAATCCAATCATAACACATTATGTACCCGAATATGGGCACACTGAATACGAGCAGTTTTGTGTACACAAATAAGCACACTGAACACGAGCAGTGTGTGAACACAAAATATAAATAATCAATACCCAATACACACGATGAAATACACGTACAGGAGTACCCGCTGAATATGGTAGGGGATAATATCTTCTGACATGATCCATGTAGTACCAGTCCGTTAAACCACTGTGTCGGAATCAAGTATACAGTTCTAGAACATAAAATATATACACTATTATGAATAAAAACTAACAGAGAAATATACTCACCTCAGGTCCTGAGCAAGGTGTGTCTCTCGATGCCCAAGCTGGTGTCACACAGACCTATATATGGTATATTACATCAATAGAAGTTTCTGGAATAAAAATAAGTTAAATTGTCTCAATTCTAGGTCAAAAAACTATTTCCAAGTCAAAACAGTCAAAATAGGTCATCTCTAGGTCAAACTAGCTATGTCTAGGTTGAATGAGTGTAACTCTAAGATATTAGGTCAATACACTATGAAACTAGGCCACACTAGCTAAATTAAGATACTAGGATACAAACAAAATACCGTATCATAGGATACGCAAGTTTTTGATATAAAAATACTAATCTATATCTATATACAAGTCAATACATATAGTACTCTTAGCTAACTAATGCACAGCGGATACCTTGGCTTTGAACCAAAGCGTATCTCACTACCTACACACCCATCTCGATACTCAAACCCAATACCTTGAGCATCGACCAATTACCTTGACATTACCTTGGTATTCCAAGGTAATTTAAATCCTAATAGATATCTAACCACCCATACACTAAACTATATGCTAACATAACTAAACTATTACAATACTACTAATTACCTTACATACTATACTTATATACATATCTACAATACTAACTTACCATTAATACATATCCCTAAATAGATACAATACTACATACTAATATATCAATACTAATCTAATAAGTACATATATATCTATCTAACTACTTAGACTAACAAGTATCTATGTATAACTACTCAACCAAGTAATCAACTACTAACTATACTCTAACCTTAACTAGCTAACCACTAATAACTACTAGCTAAACTACTAAACCCAACTAGTTGCCCACCTTAACAACTAAACTAACTGTCCTTACCTACTATTGATGTCTGCATATGCTGAAACTTGAATGCTCTACTCATAGATGTTGGTGATGCACGACTTGCTGAACCATCCTCTGCTGATACCTTTCTGGCAGTGCACTGCTGCAGTGTATGCTGAGACTTGCTGAATGCTAACTCTGCTATGCAGTTTGCTGCACACTGCATTGATGAGCTACTGCACCCTGTTCTTGCTGACTTGAAGATGCACTGCTTGATGCTGAGGTGCATTGCTCATTGCCTTGGCTACACTCACTGCTAGGCCATGCTATGCTAGCTCACTGCCTTGATGTGCATTGCTAGCTTCTCATGCTACTTGGTTGGTCAATACATCCCCCTGTCCCGAGCATTCTGCTGTAATGGCTCGAGCTAAAGTTAAGCTGTTGTGCTCCCCCTGAATGCTATATTGATGCCTGAGCATGCTCCCTGATTACTTTGTACTGCATCAGCTAGTGACCACTACAGTATGTTGTACTTGCTACTGATACTCCATTGGTGATGCACACTCTCCCACTATCCCGAGCTCCTCTTAACACATCCACGCACTCACACACAACTCACAAACACTTGTGCACTCTATGCACACACAACCATATAGATATCAATATACATATGGATACCTATATATATCAACCTATATATACACTCATATATATATATATATATATACAAACATAACCATATATATATACACAATATACACATATACATATACATATAGATACACATAGATATCAATATATATATAAACACACAAACACATAGCTATATATACATACCTATATAATATAATAGAGATACATATACGTATAGCTACATCTATACACCTAGCTTTATATACTTGTATATACAATATAATATAGCTACATACACATATACATAGATATCTACATATACATATATAAACACATATACATATATCATATCTAATATATATATATATACAAGTCATATTGAATTGAAAAGCAAAGAAGCAAATATATGGAGTGCACCGTACCCGTATTACCCTCATTCTATGATACGCTTGCGATATGGCTCCACCACACAATTAAACGCATCCCGAAGGACACGAGCAAGTCTAAAATACTAATTATGAACTATACGAAGAATTAAATACACAACTACATGTCCATGTCAAAATATGACATGCACAAACCCCCGTGTCGGAGGAAAAAACTCCCAAATTAACCCGTATCGCCAAATTATTAGGATACGGCCTACCCGTATCCAATTATGGACACGATACTAGTTACAGACAATCAAACACATGTCAATTTGGTCTAATTGACCAATTGACAAACATAAAATGTGTCAATCTTGAAATTCCTCCAAAATTGAAATAAAATACCACATAACTTCCTCCATAGGCCTCCTATGAATCTAATTTTAATTCCTATGGGTAGCCTTGGCATGTGGGGTGATTCCTTATGGTTAAATCACAAATTTAGAACCTAATTAGAGAGAAAAAATTGAATTGTACCTATTGGAAGATGGATTCCCAATAAAAATCCTAAATTGAGTGAAAGTAGCTTCCTCTTTCTAGATCTTGGCTCCTCCTTGTAGATCCTTGCTTCCTCCTTGTAGATCCTTGTTGTAGTAGCCTCCAATAAAGAATAGAAAAGTAATTGGAAAGAAATTTGAGTATAAATTGGTGTGGGAATGGAGAATTTGGAAGAGGAAATTTTTTAGATCTAGATTGAAATGACAAATGAGAAGAGAGAGACTCTCTCTCTCTCTCCTCCTTATAGGTGGCCGGCCCCTTGTCCCTCATGTAAGTAATTATGAAATGTCCAAAATATCCCTTGGGGCCTCTCATGAATAAATTAATTAAGGAGGGAAGGTTCTAGTCTAATTGGTTTTACCAATTAATTCATCCTCCTAATGAATAGGCCTATTATTGGGCTCAATCTAAACTAGAATTAAATGTTGGGTCCATGAATCTAAACTAACTAGTTAGGTCCACTACACAAGTCCAAAAATAAATCTAACATCTAACAATAATAAATAATAAATAATATAATTATTATTATTTACACATGCACAATATTTAATATAATAATCCTAAAATATAATTACCCATGCCAAATTATCAAACTATCCTTAATTGAAAAAATGAGGGTGACAATCAACCCCCTGGATTTGAAGATTTTAAATTTTCTAATCATGTTTTCAAGCTTAGAAAGGCTCTATATGGACTCAAACAAGCCCCTCGTGCTTGGTATAAGCGCCTTAGCTCCTTCCTACTTTAAAATAGTTTTTCAAAAGGGAAAATTGACACTACTTTATTTATAAAATCTTATGATGATAATATCTTATTAGTACAAATTTACGTAGATGATATTATCTTTGGATCTCCTTATGAGATGCTATGTAATGAGTTTGCTAAGTGTATGCAGAATAAATTTGAAATAAGCATGATGGAAAAACTTACTTTCTTCCTCGGATTATAAATCAAACAGCACTCTCTGGGATTATTTATCAATCAAGCAAAATACACAAAAGATTTGCTAAAGAAGTTCAATATGGACAATGCTAAGTCTATTGGAACTCTAATGGCAACATCAACCAAACTTTATCTTGATAAAAATGGCAAGCCTACAGATATACGTAAGTATCGAGATATGATTAGTAGTCTTCTATACCTAACCGCTAGTCATCCAGATATTATGTTTTATGTATGCCTATGTGCTAGATATCAGGCTAACCCTAAGGAATTATATGTATGTGCAGTTAAGCGTATCCTTATATACCTTAAGGGTACTCAGACAGCATGCTTGTGGTATCCCAAAACCATATCCTTTGACCTTGTTGGTTATTCGGATGCTAATTTTGCTGGATCAAGGTCGATCGTAAGAGTACTAGTGGTACTTTCATTTCTTGGAAAAGTCTTTAGTCTCTTGGTTTTCTAAGAAATAAAATTTTGTTGCATTATCAACTACTGAAGCTGAGTATATCGTCGCAGGACATTATTGTGCACAAATTTTGTGGATGAAACAAACTTTAGAAGACTATAATATATCCTTTAATAATATTCTTATCTTTTGTGATAACACTAGCTCTACAAATCTTACTAAGAATCCAATATGTCATTCATGCACTAAACATATTGAGATTAGATACCACTTTTTAAGAAATCATCAATTACAAGGTAATATCTGTTTAGAATTTATTAACACCGAACATCAACTTGCAGACATTTTTACTAAAACCTTAGCTGAAGATCGCTTCAATTTTATTCGTCGAGAATTAGGTATTTTGGACTTTGATACTACATAATTTGTTTATTTTACTACTCTATATTTCTATAAATATAAAAATTATTTTGGGTACAAGCCGAAAGGGTCCTTCTGTCAAAGAGGTATAAATAATCTTAAGCGATACGGTATTTAAGTTTTTTTGGACCATCGCTAGCTGGGATCCGGCTCCTACAGCTAACCTGAGATGATCGATACAATATAGAATACAGAGTATAATTAATTTGTTACAAATTATTGTATTAAGTCCAAAAATCTAAAATCTAGACTTATAAAATTGATCTACCTTTATATAAAGAATTGAGTCTCGAATGAATTATGGTTCAAAGGAACCAAATTTGGGCAGAGTTCGGACCAAACTCGGGCCGAACTCGGTTGCCTTTGTTTCAGAATTCGAAACGAAATCCAACTCCTTATATTTACCTATTGATCATCAAAACCAAAACCTACGAACATCAGCCCCTTCTTCCTCTTTCTTAGAACCCTAAATTCTCCAAACCCTAGTTTTTGGTTCTTCCTCCTCAACAGTTCTTAACTCTCCAAACTTTGGATTCAGGTAAATTTTAAGGTTCTCTATCACATTTCCTATATATTTTCAGTTATAATTATATATTTCTCTCCATCATCTTTATTTTAAATGGCTCCTAAGTTATTTAAGAAAAGAAAAGTCCCTGGTGAATTATCCTCTTTCAATGTTCAGGAAGACATATCTCATTCCTTGTTTGGTCCATCAATGTCCGATGAGGGTGATTATGATGGATTTTTATTTTATCTCTTGAACAATCCATAGAGTGGTTTGATAATTTTGTTACTAGGACTGTTTGTTCTAGAAATCCTATAAATTTTACTCTATTTCCTGCTTATCTGCCTACTTTACGTGCTTTGGGACTTGATGAATTAGTTGTTTCTCAATTTTTAATCTATATTAATGCTATTAGAATATTTTATTGTAATCTCATCTATGAAGATGATTTCATTCACTCTCCTGTCGGTGGGATAAATATTGACTTTGATGCTGACGATTTGGAGGAGATACTTCATATTCCAAATAATGTTGAACCCCTTGTCGACATCACCAAATTCACGTTACCTGAAGGCATGACTCTAGATTCCTTTAAGGATTCCCTTTGCACTTCTGTCCCTCGTTCTCAGGGTAAGCTTAAAGCCAAACACCATAACAAATAGTTTTATGACTTACATCGCATTATTTTCTCTGTGATAATTCACAAGCAAACCACCACTGATGATATCACAAACTTAGAATTTTATGCTATCTATCATCTCTACTTTGGGATTCTATTTAGTGTTCCAAAGACTATCATTCAGACTATGGTTATAGCTCGTAAGAACAGACAAAATCTGTTGTACGCCATGTATTTACCTATCATATTTAAAACTTTGACATTCTATTAGCACTAGCACTAACCCTGCCCTACCATATGTGCCACATGTTGATGCTACTTCTAGTATTGGCCCATCTACACTACCTGCACCTCATGTTGCTTCTACCTCAGCTGCTCCACCTATCACTCTTGAGCACCTCCACACTATGTTCCAGGATCCCTTTCGTTTGGAAGACGATCGCCACAGACTAGAGGATGAGCATTGTGCTATGGATCACCTCACCACACTCCAAGCTCGGGCTATATCCAACTCTTTTATGGATATGCTTTACAGCTTCTCTCATTACCCTGGTAACGGATCGATTCACATGGTTCATGATCCTTCCTTTACTGGATACCACATTGATGATCCAGATGCTGAGAGATACTTTGACCCTGCTGCTGCTTTTTATGATCCCATCCGTTCGGCACAGACCGGTGATGATAATCAGTAGTAGAGTAGAGATTATTAGCTTAGCATTTAGTGAAAATATTAGCATTATGAAGTAATGTTAATCTCTATGAGTTGTTATTACTAGTTATGGTTCTTTTATGAGACTTTTATGAGATGTTATCTTTAGATCAATGATGTTTTTAACTTGGTTAACTTTTGGCAAAGTTATATTGCTCTTCATTTACAAAATGTTCCTATAGAATGTGATTCCTTGCTTCCTTTGTATTTGTTTATGTTTATTATGTCATTCCTTGCATCACATTTTTTGTTTACCTTGGCTCCAACTTTACGGGGGAGGTTTTCCATTTCGATCAAGTGACAACGGGGAGACATACATATTGAGATAATATTGCAAGCAAGCTATTATTGCAAGGGAGCAACATATCGAGATATCGAGAGAGCAACATATCAATTATTGCATGAACAATATATATCTTATCTTAGTTGTCATATCAGTTGCAGTTTTGTTAATTATCAAAATGGGAGAGATTGTTGTCCCATTGGTCATGGTCAAACCAATTTTAATAATCGATCCAAACTATGAATCGATACATTTCAACTTAGATGAATTTGTTCAGAAAGACGTCGCAACACTTCGTCACAAGCTACTACAAGATGATTCTATTTGGGTTACTCTTTTTACTTTGTTATGTAATTTTTACTTTTTTTAGTTTAAGAAATTATGTAAGTCGGAACAAAATTTTGGTATTTAGAATGAACCTTTATCCAAAGTCCATTCATACATAAGCCAACCTAGACCAGTAATTCTTTTGGATTCGAGCCTAAACCCAAACCCACTCAAAAATCGAAGTCAAAATAATCTAGAATAATGACCAACCAAACTCGGTACGACTTCTGTCCGAACTGAACCGATCTTCTAGTCACCCTCCTCTTCTGGATGACCAGTCTCTAACGTTCAAATTTATGAACGTTAAATCATCCAAACTCGGCTCAGAAAAATCCTATAAATAGAGAAAAATTTCCACATTTCAACATAACTCATTCAAACAAACATTCTTCTTTTCTATTACTCCAAGAGCTTTAATCTTTCTCATTCCCAAGACAACTCCCTTTCCTTCTAAGTGTCCAAGTGACGTTCCGATTAGAAGTTGAGTCGAGTTGTACTAGCTTGGTTTAAAAGCTGCTTTCTATTTCTGTCTGAAGTCTTCGAGCTCTTTGGATCAAAAGCTCGTGTTGTAAGAAGTTGGCGTGCTCTTCGGATCAAAAGCGCGTGTGTACCTTATTTCACAAATAGTGGATTAACACCGAGCAAGAGTTCTCAGGCCTGGACTAGTCCTCCATGAGGGTGTAAGTCCCCTCATTTTTGAATAGGGTTATTTTGGTTTTTTTATTTATTTTAATTATTTTATTTTATTTAATAGATTAGAGTATTAATTTTTAAATCCTTCTTTTATATATATGACCATTTGTCATGGCTTGGATATTTTAAGTAATGCACAACCATTTTTCTTTCAACAAAATTTATATTACTAATATTGATTGTGTCTAATATATTTGGAATATGGATGTTGCATTTGTTTGACCTTCCCCATGCCCCAAAAATATTATCAAATATCTAGAACCACGGTTACCGTAAAAGTGCCTCCATTTGACTAGAACTTGACCCAAATCCAATCCAAACGCATGTAGTCATGTAGTGCACACAAATACCCCCATGTCTATATATATATATATATATATATATATATATATATATATATATATATATATATATATATATATATATATATATATTTCTATTTATAGAGTTCTAATTATAGAAAAGGCCATATGTGGCATCCTAGTTGGCAAACTACCTAACTAACTAACTACCTAACCAAGATCCTAACCAACCAAATTCCAACCATAACAACCCACCCCCTCTTTATAATTTCGTGCAAGAGCAGCCCCCTTGGTGGCTGACCCCTACAAGCCCTAGGAACACCCCCTCCTAGGTTTAAATCTATCCAAAAAGCTCATATATATACCTCCTTATTACAAAACCCTAACCTTAACAACTTTCTCCCCTTTTTTGGCAGGCCCCTCCCCTATCCTTCATGTGTCAGAGCATCCCCCTTGTCATCTACCCCCCACAGCATCATCTCCTTCACCAAAAACTCTCTCCTCTCTTCCAAAGCTTCACCTTTCATCACCCTTCCACCCAATCTCTACCAAACAACCATAAAGGCTCCAACATTGCCATCAAACCTATCAAGAACCCATTTCCATCATCATCAACCCATTAAGAACCCATTTCCATCATCATTAACCAATCAAGAAGGGAGAAGCAAGGCAAGCACAATCAAGAAGGTGCGTTCATGAACAAGAAGAGGCACCGTCATTCAAACCTTCAAAGCTTTTGGGTAAGGATTCAAACTTTTTTTCTCAAATTTTCATGGCATGAATCTCTTAGATTTATATAAGTTTAATATTCTTGAACCATCCATTGCCATTTTTTTTCTCACCATAAAATTCTATGAGAAATTTTATGTTAGATTGATGATAGATTGGACAATAGTAGGGCTTGTTTTAGACTTTGTGACACGGTTCTTGGAGGCCTTGTTGTTAATTCTTAAAAATAAATTTATTTGTTGTTTATTACTTTAAAATAAGTATTTCAGAATTATTTTTATGGTATTTTTATCAAAATTCTGAACCCTAAAAATAAGGGTCACTAGCCTAGGTTTTGGATGATTTTGTGGCATAGTTTTGCCCATAAATAGGGGTTATTTTGGAAGAAATAAAAGGTAACTATTTTGAGATTAAAATAGAATAAAATATGATATAAAATAATTTTTCATGAATATAAACCATCCTCATGGACTGGCAATGCTCCGAACAAGTTTCGAACAAAACTAGTCAACTTAAAGTAGCCATAATCTTGAAATATGATTATTTTGTCAATTCTAGAATTTAATGGTTAAAAAATAATATAAATCATGTTTAAATTAATATCACATAATTTATGTTCATTTCCTTCGATTGGGGACTTAATCTTAAATTTTGGAAGTCGTAAACCATGAAACTAAGTTCTGATACCTCATAAAATGTGTAAGTTGTTGTGTCAAAAATTTACATATTAGGATGAGGTTGTACTTGGGTATTAATGGTTTATAATAAATTATACAATTTAGTTGCGGTTACAAGATTCTTGATTAGATACTTAAAGTAGAAAATTTATTATTTAGGTCAATTGGATTCTGGAGGAGTGGACGCGGGACCAATTTTACAACTACATACTGTAGACCCATGCAAGTGTACCTTGTCAAACTTATAGTAGATCATGTTATATTATCTGCTTGTGTTTCTTTCCATATATATATACTCTTGTGATGTACCTTTTCAACCTAGCACTGTGAGACTTTGTTTAGCGTTCGAACAAGATTCGGGTGTCGACGCCGTACGCGGAATCGTGTAACATCACTTAGAGAGTTGATTCTACGATCCTATTTTTACGTATTTGTTTTACCAAGTACGCCATAATGTAGGATACTTTACACTATTTTATGTGACCGAATCTTTCTTGAGTTATTTATGGTGATTCTGTATAGCTTACTGGATTCGTGATATGAGACTTGCATATTATATAGATATCATTATGACTCATTGTACTAGCTAGAGGTCATGATCTTGCATGTTATGGACATGAGACATTGTGGACATGAGATATGAGGTTACGTTGAGTAGGGAGAGACACACATGCTACAGGCTGATTATGTTTATATATATATATATATATATATATATATATATATATATATATATATATATATATATATATATATACACTATGTTACTGGAGGCATTTTAGTCTCTGTACCAGAGCTTGGAACATTTATTGGTCTTATGAGATACTACTTGCTGCTATGGGCTCCCCGATACAGAGCATGTAGTGGTCTCAGCATGAGTACTAGTAATTCTCTTATTTGCATTTTACTTAGCTGGTTACATAGCTTGTCCTGAGGATCTATTTTTTCTTACTATATTTTATTTGGCTTGAGTATTTATTATATATTACTATGTCCCCTGAGGACCTGGATCCAAATTATGTCCCCAGGTGTAGACAAGGAGAGCTATCCCGAGGTTTACGGGGCAGGTGCTGCTATTGGATACGTACAGTTTGCAGAGGACGAGATTGTTCTGGAGGAATTCTCTTGAGCACACAGTATTCTCACCATTTGTTTATTATGCTTAGTGTTCTTAGATATTTGATCTAGTAGTAACTTCTGGATATTGTACTTGGAGTTATTTTTCTTTCCATTTTGATGACGGGTTGTTCCCCGTGACATTATTTATATTGCTTTGGTTGGACAGATCATTTTATATTATTGTAACTGGACTTATCTCTCTTTTATTTTGTTACTTATTGTGCATGAGATTAGATATATAAACTGTAACAGGTATTTGTAGACCATTTTATACATATTACAGCTTAAGTGCACTCTAACGGATCTATTAAATTGGGTTTGCCCATTGGAGTTGTGTTGCTGGCCATTATCACGTGGCTAGTCCCTTGGTATTTTGGCACAGAGAAAAACCAGGATAAAATTCTCTGTTTTTGAGTTTGCTTTTCTGAACTTTACTTATACTCTGCTTATACTCTGATTATATTTATTCCTACAGTTTATAAGTAGTTCTTAAGCTTAAAATTTTAAATTGGTGATTATTTTTTGCTGCACACACACTTACTCTATTCAGCCCCCCTCTAGAGTTGCCACACGAACCTACAATATACACAACAACTAGAATCATAGTAATAATTAAAATAATAAAAACAGTCAGAGAATGTACTCACATGTGGTCCTGCACGACAAATGAGAATCGATGTCCAAGATGGAATCACGAAGACCTAAATATAAAATATAAGTGTTAAAGGTGTTATGAGATGATAATCATACATAACCAACTGGTGGTGAGATTTCTAACTCCAAACTAGGATATACTAGTTAGTGCTTGGTTAACTAGGTTAATAGTCAATTACCTTTCTAACTAGGTTGTGGTGGTCTATGCTAGCTAGCACAAAGGTAATTTAGGTCATACATACTAAATTACCCTAACCTTACTAGTTATTATCTAAAGTATATATATATATACACTTACCCTACTGTATACTAGTACTTAATCTTTAATTATTACCAATAACCCAACTTACCTTGGCTAGATAAACCAATATCCAATCCCATTTGATACCCCAACACAATACAAATATCCTACTATTGTTGTTGAACATAAGGCCTGACCCAATTCCCTTTAACGAAGTACAAATACAGTACCCTAAACTAGGTACACAAGCACCCACAGAAACCAGTGTATTATTCTTCACTGATGCACTGAGAACCCTCACTCGAGCCTTTCCCTCCATCTCCTGATTATTGCAACTGTACCAAACTGGACTGATATTAAAGTATGCAGTGTGAGTATCAGTCCCTACTCCTCACACTTGAGCCTCAAAAAGTCCCCAACACAACTGACACTAATATTAACTCTAAGGTATACACCTAAATAAGTGACTAACAACTACTCACACAGGTTCAACATAAGTGCAGACTCCCCCCTCTCACCCATCATACACTACCTTAGCTAACTAAACCCCTCACTGATACAATCTTTGTTCTGCACTAATGTGCAACCTATCCTTACTGGCCTTACCCGAGCCTGCAGAACTAGCATGTGTACACTGAATAGATACAAATACACACACAACATACCCAATGTATATACACTTGATGTTACTAAAATGTCAAATCCATTTCCTCCCTCTAGTTACTGATACTCTAGTGTATCAGTACCCCCCTCCCCCTTCACCTCTTAAATCTGCTGTTACACTCCAATTGCTTTTGCATATGCAACAAGCATTGTACTCCACTGCACCCAGTGCAGTTCTTATATCTGCAAGCTTCAATCCCCTAGTCTTTGTTACATGCACTCGAGCTCCACACTCCTTGTTCATGATACATTCTAGTGTATAATCATCAAACCACACCTGTCATTAGTCCACCCCTCCCACATACCATATTAAACTACAACTGATACTACTATATCAGATATATGTCTGATACTCAACACACCCTACTCTAGGATGCCTGATCCCCCCCCCCTTCAGTCTAATATATAGTGTATCATACTGTGTCAAACTATCAAATTCTTTCCTCACTGATTATACCCTACTGCTACTCATTGATGCCTGAACCCAAGCCTTAGCAGTCCCCCTCTCTTCTCTTCACATACTGCAGGCTTCGAGTTCCCCACTCCTCACAACTAAACCACCAACCTTAACCCCCTGAGCACTGAAATACCCAGTACTGTAGGCAGTGCTGCTACTTATTTCTAAATCACCCACTCCTCACTGATTACCAACCGATACCAACTAGACACTATGGTATCAGTCATAAGCCTGATACTTCACCTAACAATCATTGTACAGGCATTAACACTAGTCACCTCCCCATACTATCAACACATCACATGATACCACTGTGTACCCCACAGTGAACCCGACAGTGCACAACAAGCATACCACCTGTCAACATATATGAGTACACTAATGTGTATATATATATATATATATATATATATATATATATATATATATATATATATATATATATATATATATAGGTGCATACCCTATTGGTCATTTTATCAAGCACATTGATTGCATAATATGATAATCATGGTACACTCATGCCAAAACCCCTAAAATACAACTAATAACATATATACATTTCAAAAATAATTATATATATATAATATAATTAGTTGTTATAAAAGAATAGGGAAAAACACACTCATAAATACAAAACCCCATTAATGAACACAACTTCATGAAGAAAATACTATGGAACCAATGGGTACTCACTCTCTCCCCTTGTGGGTATTCCTAAACCATGGGTGGGCTCCTAATGCTCCTCAAAATAATGAAAACAGAATTTAAAAGAGAGATTTTAGATTTTTACCTCTTGGGAGATGGATTCTCAATACAAAAACCAAGGATTCCCTATGCAAACTTCTTCTTCTACAATGCTCCTTGAGACTAAAGCTTCGAGGCTTCTTAGATGAGAAAAATGAGAGGGATTGGGGATTAATTTTCTAAAATTTGGTGGAGAAATGAGAGGGTTTGGGGAAGAACTCAAACTAGGGTTTTCATGGACATTAATGAATCTTGAGGAAGGCTCCCCCCTCCCTCCTTATAGGGCCGACCACTAGAGGCCTAGGGTTTGCTAAGGAACAAAGACCAAAATGCCCTCTAGGACTTTCATGAAGAGTTTTCCTATTAGTGGAGTTTTTATCCCTAATAGAAACTTAATTAAATTTCTAATTTCATGAAGGGGATTGACTAGTTAGGTCTCGAAAGTGACTAGTCTAGTGTTGAGTCTAATTGTCACATCAAGTCTAGTCCACTACCCATATTATTAATAGCAACAATATATATATTATACATATTATACAAACTAATAATCTATCTATCTATCTATCTATCTATCTATCTATCTATCTCTCTCTCTCTCTCTCTCTCTCTCTCTCTCTCTCTCTCTCTCTTTATATATATATATATATATATATATATTACAAATGACAAAAATGCTGCTATTCTAGAAATGTGGTAGTGACAAGTCTACCCTCATTAAAATAATTTCGTCCTCAAAATTGAACTAAACTAGCACAAGAACACAATCAGAACAATAAGAACAATACCTCAAGGCTCGAAGAGTTACGGGTATTCTCATACATTTTATCCTCCCTCTCCCAAGTTGACTCACCTAGAGAGTGATGTCTCCATGCAACACGAACCAAAAGAATAATTTGGTTCTGCAATACCTTGTCCCTGCGAATCAAAATTTCTATTGGCTGCTCTGGATAGCTGAAAGTTGAACCAACCTCGATCTCCGAGTGATCTAGTATATGATTAGGATCTGCCAGGTACTATCTTATCTACGACACATGGAATACGTCATACACTCCCTCTAATACATGTAGCAAGTCTAGTCTGTAGGCCACTGCACCGACCCTCGCAAGAATACCGAAAGATCTGATGTACAGTGGACTAAGCTTTTTGCCTCAACCAAAGCGAATCGTGCCCCGTGTCGGAGAAATCTGTAAGAACACCAAATTGCCAACCTAGAAAAAATTACAGCCTTAATACGCAATCTAAAACAAAACAATCATAAGCAATTATAATAAAAACTTATACCTCAAACTCCAAGGATCTACGATGACTGTCGGCCCAATGTCGTTGCCTATCATGCGCCACTCGAAGTCTTTCTCTGATGAGTTTTACCTTCTCTGCTGCATCAACGACCATCTCTGGTCCCAACAAGGCTCTCTCACCAACATCATCCTAAGATAATGGAGTACGATATCTCTGTCCATATAGATCCTCGAATGGTGATATCTCAATGTTGTCCTGGTAACTGGTATTGTAAGCAATCTCTACCAGGTACAGATGATCCTCCTAAGAACCTCCGAGATCTAGAACACAAGTACGAAGCATATCCATGAGAGTCTGAATAGTCCCCTCCGACTGCCTGTCTGTCTAGGGGTGATATGCAGTACTGAACTTGAGCTGAGTGTCCAAGCTAGCCTGCAAACTCCTCCATAAGTGGAAGTGAAAAGACTATCCTGATCCAAGATGATGCTCATATGAACTCTATGTAATCTGATAATTTGTCGTACGTACATCTCCGCTAGCTTCTTCGTAGGCGTTCCCATTTTGAATGGTAAGAAGTGGGCTAATTTGGTCAACTTGTCTACAATAACCCAAATTGCGTCTTTCCCTCTTAGAGAACGTGGAAGCCCCAAAACAAAATCTATAGTCACATGCTCCCACTTCTACTCTGGGATAGATAAAGGCTGAAGTAATCCACCTGGCCTCGGTCTATCCGTATTTACCTGTTGGCACACTAAACACCTGGATACGCAGTGTGCTATCTCGTGCTTCATACCATAATACCATGCATGCTCCCTTAGGTATCGATACATCTTATTGGTACCTAGATGCATTGAGTACTGAGAGCGATGCACCTCCTGCTAAACCTCTTCGTGCAGCTCTCCACTCGACACACAAATCCTAGTACCGTGCCGCAATGATCCATCATCAACAATAGTAAAGTCCTCTGATAGTCCTGTCCGAACCTGTGCCCTGATACTCCTCAGAGCCTCGTCCTCATACTGCGTGGCTCTAATTTTGTCTATTAGCTCGGACTGTATCTGCAATCCCCACATATGAATCTCGATACTAGGAACTAGTACCTCAATTTCCAAGCTCTCAAGATCGACCAACAAGTTTCAGTCTGTCGTCAAGTACATAACTATCGGATACCTGCTCAAGGCATCGGCAACTACGTTGGCCTTTTCTGGGTGGTACTATAATAAAATATTGAAGTCCTTCATCAACTCTAACCATCTTATCTGCCTCATGTTTAGCTCTTTCTGCGTAAACATATACTTTAAGCTCTTATGGTCTGTGAAGATCTCCACACGCCCTCTATATAGATAGTATTTCTACAGCTTTAGAGCAAAGATTATCGCTGCCAACTCTAAATCATGGGTGGGATAGTTCTTCTCATGAGGACGTAATTTTTTAAAAATATAGGTAATTACCTTTCCGTGTTGCTGAAGAACACAACCCAAACCCTTTCCTGAAACATCACTATAGATAGTGAATCCACCTGTCCCTGATGTCAACGTCAAAACTGGAGTTGTCGTCAATCTCCTCTTCAGCTCATCAAATATGGCCTGGCAATCCTCCGTCTAGACAAAATCTATATCATTCCGGGTCAACCTAGTCATCGGCTCTGCAATCCCGGAGAAGTCTTGTATAAATCTCATGTAGTAACATGCTAGTCAGAACAAACTTCTGATCTCAGCCACTGAACTTGGAGTAGTCCACGACTCTACTGCCTCAATCTTCTTCAGGTTGACTGAGATCCCGTCACCCGTCACCACATGCCCAAGGAATTCAACCTTATTAAGGAAGAACTCGCACTTCAAAAGTTTTTCGTAAATCTTCTCCTCCCTGGGAGTCTCCAAAACCAGCCTCAAGTGCTCATCATGCTCCTCTGGGGTCTTTGAATACACAAAAATATCGTCGATGAACACTACCACAAACTTGTCAAGGTACTGGTGGAACATCTTGCTCATCAGGTTCATGAATACCGTTGGGGCATTAGTTAACCCAAACGGTATCACCATAAACTCAAACTGGCCAAACCAAATCTAAAAAGCTATCTTCAGAATATCTTTTTTCTTCACCTTCACCTGGTGGTAGCCTGACCTCAAGTCTATCTTCGAGAATACCTTCACTCCACTCACTCGGCAGCTGGTATTTGTTCTTGATAGTGAGGTTCTTCAGAGCCCTGTAGTCGATGCATATATGCACCGACCCATTGTAAACCCCCTCACCCAAAATAGGTATTTTGTGTGTATTTTATATTATTATATTTATTATAGATTATTTTAAATATTAAATTTCTTTAGAGTATTCTCTTAGTTAATTAGAAAATAATTTTTTTAATATATTTACTTATATAAATATTTATTTAGAATCATTTTTAGGCTATTTTAGATTTTTGGAGATTTTTCTAGAATTTTAGGGTAATTAAAACATAGGAAATTTAAATTTCTAGAAATTTCATGATTTACTATGAGACCATACTTGCATATTGTTCCTACCAAATATTTATTTTAGGTTAAAATATTTAATTATATTTTTTTTGTAATTTATTTAGAATTTTATGGAATTTATTTGGATTTTTTTGAAATTATTTAGGATTTATTTGGATATATATAGTCTTAATATTAGATATATGCTAATTTAGTGTTAATAGATATTAATATGATTATATATAAATTATTTGTATTATATTTAATTCTATTTAAGATTATAAATTATTGAGATGAACTCAAACTCTATTTTAAATTAATTCAAATCATGAGCCTACTAGGAAAGCAACTTCATGCATATCCTATCCTTATTTAAACTGATCTTAATCACATCTAAATTATCAAATCCTAGTCGTATTAATTAAGTAGTCTCCACAATTATAAATACCTATTAAACTTATGGAATAAACTATCTTTCATAATTTTCTTCCCCAAACTCCTCTCTTTTTCGTCCAAAAACAGTCAAAATTTGTCATAAATTCAGCCTCATTTTCTAGCAGTTATGACGACTTAAAAAGACGATATCTCCTAGCTCCAGACTCCAAACGCACTTTAATGTTTTTGTTAGAACCATATCAAGGTTAGTTTTCTGAATATATAAATTATTTTAATAATTTATGAACCTAATTTTCTAGAAAATTCTAAAAGTGTCAGCTGTCTGAAATCAAACACGTTTTTGTGTTTTCGAGATTTTAGGAGATCCCGAACTCGAAATTATGAGCCGTTTGAAGTTTCAAAAATCTAACATGATGAACTTCCATAAACTAATATTTTTAGAATTTAACATATAAGTTTAATTTATTATAAAATTCGTGCAACGTAGCGGTAAATAGGAAACCACCAAAAATTATCATCTGTGCGTCCTTGTGGACATAACTCTTTACCGAGTTGTGATTTTATGAAACCGTCGATTTAGGTGTTCATATAGCACTAAAATCTATAAAATTCTACACACAAATCAAGGATTTGAGTCGGTTGACTTTTTGGTCAATGGATTACCTCGATTTGCGTGCCACGGATCACAAATCCGTAAAATTGACTTTCTTTGGACCAAAATTAGGGTTTAACAATAAAATTAGATTATAATAAGATTAAATACTATTTTAGGTTATTTTATTCATAATTAAAATAAATTAAAATGGAGGAACATATTCACCCATTTTTGTAACCTAATTTGTTTAATTTATGTGATGGGTAGATCGGACGACGCCTTGAGTTGCGACTTTATCCCTTTTCAGACCAGGCAAGATACCTTGTCAAATTGCTTATAATACTTTGCATGCTTATCATATTTTCATATATTCACTATATATGTGTTTTCTTTCAGTCATAATTATATATGTTGACACACACTTGACACATAGTATCATGGGAGGGGAGGACAATCAGTAGGCGTATGGCTATATCTACTCTGGTAAACCATAGTAACTAGCACGCACTAGGGTAGTTGTGTCGCGTTGTTCGCTACCCTCGAGATAAGTCAATTTCTGGTGTCGCGATGGTCGCTATCCTCGAGATATGATGGCTTCTGATGTTCATGGACGTGTGTGTGAGTTATGAGATAGATAGAGTAGCCTACCCATGCCCATATGTCAAAAAGTTATCCTCATTATGCATTTTATATATATTGTCTAGTACAGCATACTTATATATTTTCTATCTATTATGTATTTTTACTGTATTCAATTGGCATGCTTCTATGTATCTTGTTACGTCCCTCTGAGGACCTGGTCCCTTGCCAGGTATAGACGACCAGGAGTATCTGCAGGAGTATGGGCCAGGACTTGATGCATTATTTTTTGTTGAGGAGGTCTTACCTTCTGAGCATCCTTGATTATCTCTAGCGATAGATCTCTTAGCTGATACACTTCTATCATCATCTTATTTTATATTGGAGATTTATCCTCATCTCTCATTTTAGTATAGATATAGTCTTTGGTAGTGGATTTGTCTCCACCCGACTATTATTTTTGGATTATTCAGACTCACTATTCTAGTTTAGTTATTTTTTACTATGACTTGTTTTGTGGATGAGATTAGTATTTTCCTGTGACTTGTGACAATATATATACCATATGTGAGTTAATATTCATATTACAGCGTACATGTGTATTATGGCATCCATACATTGGAGTTGTCATATACATATGGCTGGCATGCTTATGTATTCCTAGTCCTACGTATTTTGGAAATTGGGCGTGATATATTTTTGTGGTGGCCCATGCAGGTCGAGAGCATATTGTCTCGGTTATGTTACTGTACCGAGCAAGCATGCGCATAGGATTAGAATATAGAATCTCATCCACTTATTTAATCACCTCCCTTGATTTTATTTCACATTCTTATTTGATTGCTTGCATTGTATCTTGCTTGATCCTTTCACAACGTCAATCTTATCTTTTCTTTCGTGCTTGATAAGGGTTAGGAAGGTGACTTATACTAAGTATATACACTCTATTGTTCAATAACTCTATTAGTTAAATTCTTGTAAATTGGATAGTATGCCTCATAACCTAGTATCACATAGTCCTTTTGACCCATTAATGAGGTATAATTGAATAACATTAACTATAGACTAGCATAAGACAATAGTGTTTATTCAGACTGTGGAACTTAGTGGCCCATACCCTCATTTGGTTGACTATAGACTTAGACAAGAAGTTAGTATGGCAACTGTAGAGACACAACACTGGTCTTCTTGATAAACTTAAATTATTCTGTACCTTCCTCCATTATAATTCAGTGTACTTATATTTTTTAGACTACCTCCGCTTATGCTGCTATTTTATAGCCTAGTTTTGCAAGCTTATTCTTTTATCAAGCTTGTTCATGACATATGTGTTATTGGGGACGCCTATTAATACATTGTCTAAATCAGAATCAGTGTATTGCGGTCTGATCAACCTTAATGCACTTGGTTCACTCTTCGCATGACTACTTTACGTGGATTGAGATATAGTTGACTCAGCATATTAGATGAATATACTTGCCTTTAGACATGTCTGAGCATATCTTATCGGTTACATAACTGTACTGATATGAGCATGTAGATAGGAATTTACCAAAATAAGATTTTGATCCACAACTGCCCTGACAATTCTCTTTTTGAATTCTTTAATCGCCTTGAACCCCGTACTTGTATTCTATCGCCTCCTCCTTGAATTCTTTATTATCGTTTTTCGTCTTCCCCTAATTCAAAAAGACAAAATCTCGTGCTTGGTATAAGTTTGATACACGGATAGTACTATATATACCCCATAGGGTAATCACATTACTTGGTGACTATTTTTTGTAATTAAGGGCATAAAACATGTGAGATATTTTTTGGATTGAATAACATGATTAAATAATTTAAGGAAGTTTTTCTTAAATATATAGCTTTTGTAATAGATCGGTAAATTCTAAGTTGGGTAGAAGTTGCATTGTCAACTTGAGGTAAAAAAATTTAGATTGTAATCAAGTAAGATTAGATTGAGAGATTTAAGTCATTTTTATTTTAAGAATTTTTTAGAAGAATGATTTAGATTACGATGATTTAACTTTAAAGATAAGAATGCCTTATAGAATAAATTTTAAAATTTTGATATTGTGGTCCAAATATTTATAATTTGAGCACAGGATTTAAATTTTGAATATTGGAGATTGAATTAACGATTTAAATCTTGAGAAAAAAATAGAACTCTAAACATGAACATTGATGGATTGAATTCAAAATTTTATAATTTAATAATTTGAATTAAAGCTAATTTTTATTGTTGGATCACCTATTTGAAATGTTGATAATAGAAATTGAATTTAAAATTTGAAGAGTACAAAATTTTTAAGCTGAAAATAGGAATACAATTTGATTAGATTTGTTTATTATTTAAAATCTAGAAAAAAATAGTATAGTTGGAAATTATGATTTAAAATTTGATGTGGGTTATTTAAATCTTCAAGAAGTCATATAAATTTGAATTAAATTTGGATGTTGATTATTTAAAAAACTAGAAGAAATTATGATAGGTTAAATTTTGATTTAAACAGTTATTATTTTAATTTTGAATAGATTGTGACGGATTTGAATAGATTTTGTCATTTAATTTTTTGAGAAATTGCGGTTGACTTGCCTTAGATACAAATATGTAAAATTTAACAAATCATATCTTATTTTTAATTTCGAGGACAAAAATTTTGTAAGTTGGGTAGATTGTAAACCCCCTCACCCAAAATAGGTATTTTGTGTGCATTTTATATTATTATAAATTATTTTAAATATTGAATTCTTTAGAGTATTCTCTTAGTTAATTAGAAAATAGTTTTTTTAATATATTTAATTATATAAATATTTATTTAGAATTATTTTTAGGCTATTTTAGATTTTTGGAGATTTTCTAGAATTTTAGGGTAATTAAAACATAGAAAATTTAAATTTTTAGAACTTTCATGATTTACTATGAGACTATACTTGCATATTATTCTTACCAAATATTTATTTTAGGTTAAAATATTTAATTATATTTTTTTGTAATTTATTTAGAATTTTAAGGAATTTATTTAGATTTTTTTTGAAATTATTTAGAATTTATTTGGATATATATAGTCTTAATATTAGATAGATGCTAATTTAGTGTTAATAGATATTAATAAGATTATATATAAATTATTTGTATTATACTTAATTCTATTTAAGATTATAAATTATTGAGATGAACTCAAACTCTATTTTAAATTAATTCAAATCCTGAGCCTACTAGGAAAGCAACTTCATGGATATCCTATCCTTTTTTAAACTGATCCTAATCATATCCAAATTAGTAAATCCTAGTCGTATTCAATTAAGTAGTCTCCAAAATTATAAATACCTATTAGACTTATGGAATAACCTATATTTCATAATTTTTCTTCTCCAAACTCGTCTCTTTTTCGTCCAAAAATAGTCGAAATTCGTTATAAATTAAGCCTCATTTTCTAGCAGTTATGACGACTTAAAAAGACGATATCTCCTAGCTCCAGACTCCAAATATGCTCTAATTTTTTTGTTAGAACCATATCAAGGTTAGTTTTCTAAATATATAAATTATTTTAATAATTTGTGAACCTACTTTTCCAAAAAATTCTAAAAGTGCCAGCTGTCCAAAATCAGACGCATTTTTGTGTTTTTGAGATTTTGGGAGATCCCGAACTCGGAATTATGAGCCGTATAAAGTTTCAAAAATCTAACATGATGAATTTTCATAAAATAATATTTCTAGAATTTAATATATAAGTTTAATTTATTGTAAAATTCGTGCAACATAGCGGTAAATAGGAAACCACCAAAAATTATCATTTGTGCGCCCTTGTGGACATAACTCTTTACCGACTTACAATTTTATGAAACCGTCGATTCCGATATTCATGTAGCACTAAAATCTATAGAATTCTACACACAAATCAAGGATTTGAGTCGGTTGACTTTTTTGTCAATGGATTGCCTCGATTTGCGTGCCACGGATCACAAATCCGTGAAGTTGACTTTCTTTGGACCAAAATTAGGGTTTAACAATAAAATCAGATTATAATAAGATTAAAATACTATTTTAGGTTATTTTATTCATAATTAAAATAGATTAATATGGAGGAACCTATTCACCCACTTTTGTAACCTAACTTGTTTAATTATTGTGACGGGTAGATCGAACGATGCCTTGAGTTACGACTCTATCCCTTTTCAGACCAGGCAAGATACCTTGCCAAATTGCTTATAATACTTTGTATGCTTATCATATTTTTATATATTCATTATATATGTGTTTTTTCAGTCATAATTATATATTATATATGTTGATACACACTTGACACATAGTATCATGGGAGGGAAGGACAATCAGTAGGCGTATGGGCTATATCCACTCTGGTAAACCGTAGTAACTAGCACGCACTAGGGTAGTTGTGTCGTGCTGGTCGCTACCCTCGAGGTATGTCGATTTATGGTGTCGCGATGGTCGCTACCCTCGAGATATGACGGCTTCTGATGTTCATGGACGTATGTGTGAGTTGTGAGATAGATAGAGTAGCCTACCCATGCCAATACATCAAAAAATTGTCCTTATTATGCATTTTATATATATTGTCTAGTATAGCGTACTTATATATTTTTTATCTATTATACATGTTTTACTGTATTCAATTGGCATGCTTCTATGTATCTTGTTACGTCCCTCTGAGGACCTTGTCCCTTGCCAGGTATAGACGACCAAGAGTATCCGCAGGAGTACGGGCCAGGACCTGATGTATTATTTTCTGCTGAGGAGGTCTTACCTTCTGAGCATCCTTGATTATCTCTAGCGATGGATCTCTTAGCTGATACACTTCTATCATCATCTTATTTTATATTGGAGATTTACCCTCCTCTCTCATTTTAGTATGGATATAGTCTTTGGTAGTGGATTTGTCTCCACCCGACAATCATTTTTGGATTATTCAGACTCATTATGTAAACCCCTTGAATTTTCAAAATTATTAAAACTTGGATTTTCCCAATTTTCTGGAATTTTCTGGGAATTTTCTGAAATTAAAATCAAGGTTCTTAATTATTAAATGATTTTTAATTGTTAATAAATAATATTAAAATATCATAGAAATAATATTTTTTGGTGTAAAATGAAAAACTGGACTTAGAGAAATTTTTCTGGATTTTTCTGGGCCTCAGACCTATTTTTAAATGCCTAAAAACAATTTTTAATTAATTATATAATTAACTGATTTTTTTATTTTATTTATTATTTATTTTATTTTTATTTCTTTTTCTCTTTTTCCTTCCTTGGGCCGGCCCGGCCCAGTGGACCGGCCCAGCAGCCCAGCAGCCCGCCTTCCTTGCGGGTCGGGCGGGTCTGTCCGGACCCGTTAGCCGCCCGACCCGACCCGCACTACCGTTCCCCCCAGCCCCCACGCCGGCCGACTCTTCCGGCGAGCTCAGGGCGCCACCCGCCGCTCCACCCTGCTCGCCGCGCCCTCCGCGGCCACGACACCACCTCACCCCGCCTTGCTCGGCCCCCTAACCGCCGCCTCCTCCTATAAAAACCCGAGAACCCCCCTCCGGCCAATCACACCCGACCCTGACCACCGCCTCGACGCCGGCTGCCCAGCCACCCTCGCCTTGCCCCGACCTCGCCGCTGCCCAGCCACCCTGCCACCGCAGTCGCCGTCGCCTCCAGCCGCCTCTCTCCTCTTCTTCCCCGTCGACAGCAGCCGCCGCAGCTCCTCGAGCAGCCACAGCGCCGCCCTGGGCCGCCCCCGCGCCGCCGCCTCCGCCCGAACGTCGCGGTGCCCTCCGCCGCAGCACCCCCAGCCACCTCCGCCGCAGTCCAGCCGCCGGAGCCGCCAGCCATCGCCTGGAAAACCGAACCCTAATCCCCAATTTCTTTGTGTCGTGTCGGACACGACACGGACACGAAAAGTCCCTGTTTCTCTAGCCTCGTTCAGGTACTCGTATCTTGCACCCTGTATCTCCGTTTTCAATTCCGTAAATTGCGTTGCGAAGCCTGTATGACCCTCTCGGTGCCCGGATAAACCGCTCGGGGCATCGCGTCCTGTGGTGATCGCACACCGCGATCCAAAAACAGGAAAAACCAGACCCTGTTTCACCCCGGAACTGAGTACGTCCCGCCAAACGGGACGACTTGGTGGTGTGCGATCTTCACAGATACGTGTGCGTCGTCGATACGGACGTGTGAAATTTTGCGAAAGCTGATTCGGGTGTGCGTGCACACCGGAATCAACGCGTATCCGCGGACATCGCCCCGTATCTGACTTTTCTGCAATTTGCCCTAAATTCTTGTACACTTTTCAGATCGAGACGAAACTTGCGCCATCGGACTCGTAGCGATACGCTGGTCCTGTGGGTCAAGTTTGGTTCGATTCTGAGAACGTTGACGAAATCGCGTGTAGTGGGCCCCATAGGCCCCGCTCGACGGACGATTTTGTGATCGGCTCATCGGAATCCAAATCTGAAAGTTCCGTTGGGTTCGTATCAGTGTTCCTGACCTGTTGACACTAAGTTTGGTGAATTTGGAGACCATTGACCCGGACACATTTTTCGGTGCAAAGCGGGCCCACCGCTGGACCCCGTTTTGACCCGAAACTGCCGTTTTTGCCCTTGTCTCCAAATTGGACCCAAGGACAGGCGTTTCTAGCTATTTGACATCTTCTGAGCGTGATGGTAATGTCTATTTCAGCTTTTGGACTCATCTCTGGAAATTTCCCTAAGAATAATTAATCGGATCCAAACAACAGGCAAGTACCTGCAATTCAAGTTAAATCTTTATATTGTGATAATTAATTCCCTGCTCTACTAGTACCCTTGATGATTACACGTAGTTCTAGAATACTGGATTTTATATCTTGAATATTGGAGTTCATGTCTTGTTTTTTATGTCGGGTGGGAGAATACTAGAAGGCATATAGTTTACCCTTTCCCCTGCCTTGTTTAATAGCTGTTGGTACGCGACTGTACCTCAGCCGAATCTCGATTTTCCCTGTTTAATAGCCGTTTATGACGGCCGGATTAGCCTTATAAACCCCTACATGCCAACTATGTATTCTAAAACAAACACAAGTTCACACAGATAGTTTCTGGTCTTGTTATATTTCTTGCTGACTGTTGTAGTTCTTTTCCTGTCTCATTTATTTCTGTTTTCTCATAGTCCTGTTTATAGTTTTAACTCTGAGATATTGATGTTCTTTTATGCAATTTCTCAATATTGATACTCAATTTAATTATCATAAATATTTAGTTTAATCTTGTTGTGCATTATGTACTTTGCTCCTTTCCAGACTGGATCCGTTGATTTAGGCGATGATGAGGACCTTGCCCCTACATATTATGGTCCCTATGAGGGTACAGATGATACTTATGAGGAGCCAGATCCCACCCAGAAGACCCCTGCTGCAGAGTAGATAGCAGTAGCTATTTCATTTATTTGCTCTTTATCTTAGTAATCGGATTTGTCCCCGATTTCATTCTGATTTCTGTACTAAACATTTGAATCTGTTGTCATATTTATTTCAATTGCAATCTTAAGTATCTGTTTTCCATTATTATCTTGCCTATGTTATTTGTGAATGAGCTAGTTTAGTAAGTATGGATTTGATCTAGACAGCGTACTACCGTCGACTCTGCGGCGTAGGCTGGACGTACCCACGCACTCGTGCCCGAATTTCCGGGTGCGGGTCATGACACGTTTTTATGGTGGCCCATGCAGGTCCTATCCTTAAATAGGGTAATACCCTAGGATAGGGTATGGAATAAGATTGAGGATTCTAGGAAAAGCTCATTCACAGTATAGGGTCCTTATTTCAATTCTTGATATCATTGCTGCTCAATTTTCCTATCGCCTTTGATTTCCAAGTAATCTATTCTGATTCCCTATCCATTAATCTTTCAGAAATGGTCCAGACAAGGAACACAGTAGGAGGCACATTAGAACCAGCTGAGCAGAATGTGCCCGAGACTCTTGCACTCCTGCCACCTCCATCTATTCCGGCAGTTACTCTGGATGGGGCACAGCTACTTGGAGTGTTCCAGGGACTAGTGAAATCCCAGAAAGAACAGACTGCACTTCTGCGGACCAGCCTCTCAGAAGCTCTTAAGTCCCAGGAGTCGCCACTCAAGAGGCCAGGGAGTGCCAAAGACTTCAAGAACCTTAGACCCCTGGAATTCTACGGAACTGAGGGCATTCTCTATGCCGATGAGTGGATAGAGAATGTCGAGAGACTCCTGAAGACTGCCCGGATTCCTGATGATCTCAAAGTGGAGTCCGCAAGCCTGCAACTATTCGATATAGCTCGAACCTGGTTCAGAGATGAACCCCAACTATCTGCTCCTGACCTCACCTGGGAGGACTTCAAGAGGCTATTCAAGAAGAAATTCTACCCAGAAGTGGCTCGGGAAGCTCTCGAAAGTCAATTCGAGAGACTGGAACAAGGTAACCTATCTGTTGATGAGTATACTGCTGAATTTAGCAGGTTGACCCACTTTACGGAGTACATGGTTCGTACCCCGGAGGACAGAGCCCGTAGATTCAAGAAGGGGCTGTCTCCGGATATTCGCCTTGCTGTCACCACCAGCCGAGCTCGCACCTATGAGGAAATCCTGAGCGTGGCACAAGGCGTTGAGAGAGACATGGGGCATAAACTAAAACGAGAGAGAGATACCGGAAATACGGGACCCAACAAACGCCCTTTTCAACAACAACAACAGCAGAGGGCCCCGCAGCAAACTCAGCGTCCTCTCCCTCGAGCTCCAGCACCCCAACACCAGGCTCAAGGACAGAACCAACAAGCTGCTGTTTGTAACTTTTGCCAAAAACCAGGTCATACTTGGTAAGTCTGCAGGAAGAGGCTAGGTGCCTGCCTCTACTGCGGCTCAGCAGCGCATCAAATAAGGGACTGTCCAGCTGCTCAAGGACGCACCGCTGCACCCAAGGCTCCAGTCCAGGCCAGGGCCCCAACAGCACAACAGAGGGGACCCCCGCTTCCAACACAACAACAACGCTTTGCTCAGCACCAACAGCAGCAACAGAGGGGTGCACCGCAGCAAGGCCGTGCTTATGCTATGACTCTGGAAGAAGCAGAAGCCACAGCAGACGTGATCACAGGTTCTATGCTTATAAATTCAATACCAGCCATTACTTTATTTGATTCTGGAGCTTCACATTCATTCATGTCAGTAGATTTCCTTATGAAGCATAGCTTAATCACTAAACCCCTTAGGAATTGTTATAAGATCATTACCGGTGGAGGAATCATCCCGGTTAGTGATGCCTGTAACAATTGTCCTATTACATTATGTGGAAGAGAACTGTATGTTAGGCTACTTGTAATGCCAGTTTCCAGTTTTGATATTATACTGGGTATGGATTGGTTGAGTCAACATCATGCCACTATAGACTACCACAGAGGTAGTATAATCTTCAAGCCCCCTGACAAGCCAGAATTTGAATTTGCTAGAGGTTCTAGAGAAATGGGTAATAACAAAATTTGTGGAGCCCTAGTAGCAGAAGAATTGCTACTACCTATCATCTCTGAATACCTTGATGTCTTCCCTGAGGATCTTCCAGGCTTACCCCCAGACCGAGAAGTTGAATTCTCTATTGACTTAGTGCCAGGAGCAGCACCAGTATCTCAAAATCCCTACAGAATCAACAAGAAGGAGATAATAGAACTAAATGAGCAAATCAAAGAGCTAGAAGACAAATGCTTCATTAGGTCTAGTGTCTCACCCTGGGGAGCTCCAGTATTATTTGTGCCCAAGAAGGACAGAATATCCCGAATGTGTATTGACTATAGGGCCTTGAATGCCTTAACAATTAAGAATAAGTATCCCCTGCCCAGGATAGATGACTTATTTGATCAATTGAGTGAAGCTCGGGTATTTTCAAAGATTGATTTGAGGTCTGGTTACCACCAAGTAAGGGTGAGAAAGGAAGACATCCCTAAAACTGCTTTCAATACCCGGAACGGACACTACGAATTCTTAGTAATACCATTCGGGTTGACGAATGCACCAGCAGTTTTTATGAACTTGATGAACAGAGTCTTTCAGCAATATCTAGACAAATTTATAGTGGTCTTTATTGATGATATTTTGATCTACTCCAAGACCCCCGAAGAACATGAAGAACATTTAAGGCTAGCATTGGAGACTTTGAGGAAGGAAAAATTTTATGGAAAATTATCTAAATGTGCTTTCTTCCTAGACAAAGTAAAATTCTTGGGACATGTTGTGACTGGAGATGGAATAGCAGTAGATCCTAAGAAGATAGCGGCAGTAGAATCCTGGCCCACTCCAGACTCTGTAGCAGAGATTAGAAGCTTCCTGGGACTAGCTGGCTACTATCGGAAGTTTGTGAAGGACTTTGCTAGAATTGCTGAACCCATGACAAAATTAACAAGGAAGAATGAAGAGTTCACCTGGACTGATGAATGTCAGCATGCTTTTGAGGAATTGAAGAAAAGGCTGACTACTGCCCCTATTCTGACCTTACCTTCTGGAACCGGAGGTTTCGCTATTTATAGTGATGCTTCTGGAAAAGGTCTAGGTTGTGTATTGGAGCAGAACAAGAAAGTAATAGCATATGCCTCTAGACAGCTTCGACCCCATGAAAAGAACTATCCAACTCATGATTTAGAATTGGCAGCTGTCATTTTTGCTCTTAAACTATGGAAGCATTATCTTTATGGAGAAAAGGTGGAAATATTTACAGACCATAAAAGTCTAAAATATATCTTCACCCAGAAAGAGCTAAACATGAGGCAAAGAAGGTGGCTGGAACTAATGAAAGATTTTGATATCACCATTCAATATCATCCTGGGAAGGCCAATGTAGTTGCTGATGCTCTAAGCAGATATCCTGTGGCGATGTACTTGACTATGGACCGACACTTGCTCGAGGACCTGGAAAGTTTAAGTATTGAGGTAATTATCCCAGGAAAAGAAGGCAAAATAATGAACTTGCAGATTCAGTCTACTTTAATAGACAAGATCAAAGAGACTCAGTTTCAAGACGAAGGCCTGCGAAGCCTTCGAGGTCAAGTGCAAGCTGGATTAGTGGAAGATTTCAGAATTCACGAAGATGGATCACTGAGGCATGGCGATAGATTATGTGTACCTCAAGGAGACATAAGGAAAAAAATTATGTAAGAGGCGCACAGATCGCAATACTCTATACATCCAGGAGCCAACAAGATGTACAAGGACCTGAGGACGCACGTTTGGTGGCATGGCATGAAAAGAGAAGTAGCCAGGTTCGTATCTCGTTGTTTAGTGTGCCAACAAGTCAAGGCAGAAAGACAAAGACCTGGAGGATTGCTTCAACCACTACCCATTCCGGAGTGGAAGTGGGAACATATCACAATGGATTTTGTTTCCGGACTTCCAAGGACACCTAGTGGAAAGAATGCAATTTGGGTGATAGTAGATAGACTGACCAAGTCCGCACATTTTCTACCTTTCAAAGTAGGGCTATCTACAGAGAAGCTGGCAGATTTATATATCAGACATATTGTTAGGTTGCATGGAGTTCCAGTAAGTATTGTCTCCGACCGAGATTCAAGATTCACCTCTCACTTCTGGAAGAGCTTACAAGCCAGTTTGGGGACTCAACTCAAATTCAGCACAGCTTATCATCCCCAAACCAATGGACAATCGGAACGTACAATCCAGACACTTGAAGATATGCTTCGTACAGAGGATCCTGGGAAGACTATCAACATCTTGTGGAGTTCTCTTATAATAACAGTTACCAAACAAGTATTGAGATGACTCCATTTGAAGCTCTGTATGGACGAAGATGTCGTACCCCGCTATCATGGGACGACGTTGGAGAAAGAGCCCTGCTGGGACCAGAGATGGTGATCGATTCAACTGAGAAGGTAAAACAAATAAGGGACAGACTTCGAGTGGCTCAAGACAGGCAACGACATTGGGCAAATAGCCACCGAAGGCCCTTAGAATTTGAGGTTGGAGAACTGGTATTCTTGAAGATCTCTCCGACACGTGGCACCATTAGGTTCGGAAGGAGTGGAAAACTCAGCCCAAGATTTATTGGACCTTTTGGCATTCAGGAGAAAATCAGAGAAGTGGCATACCGACTGGCATTGCCACCCTCTCTGGATGGAGTCCATAACGTCTTCCACGTGTCGCAGCTGAGAAAGTACGTATCAGACCCCAGCCACATTTTGAATCACTCAGAACTCGAAGTAGGCCCAAGTTTGACTTACCAAGAGCAACCCATGGAGATACTGGATCGATCGGAGAAAGTTCTACGGAACCAGGTTATTTTCCTGGTTCGCGTAGCTTGGAAGCACCATTCTCCCGGCGAATCCACCTGGGAGTGAGAAGACGAGATTAGAGAACGCTACCCCTATCTTTTTGAACCCTGAGGTATATTTTAATTCTCGGCCTTTCCTTTCATGCCTTTGTTATTCTTAAATTTCGAGGACGAAATTTTTATAAGTTGGGTAGATTGTAAACCCCCTGAATTTTCAAAATTATTAAAACTTGGATTTTCCCAATTTTTTGGAATTTTTTGAGAATTTTTTGAAATTAAAATCAAGGTTCTTAATTATTAAATAATTTTTAATTGTTAATAAATAATATTAAAATATCATGGAAATAACATTTTTTTGGTGTAAAATGAAAAACTGGACTTAGAGAAATTTTTCTGGATTTTTTGGGCCTCAGACCTATTTTTAAATGCCTAAAAACAATTTTTAATTAATTATATAATTAACTGATTTTTTTATTTTATTTATTATTTATTTTATTTTTATTTCTTTTTCTCTTTTTTCTTCCTTGGGCCGGCCCGGCCTAGTGGACCGGCCTAGCAGCCCGCCTTCCTTGCGGGTCGGGCGGGTCTGTCCGGACCCGTTAGCCGCCCGACCCGACCCGCACGACCGTTCCCCCCAGCCCCCACGCCGCCCGACTCTTCCGGCGAGCTCCGCGCGCCACCCGCCGCTCCACCCGGCTCGCCCCGCCCTCCGCGGCCACGACACCCCCTCACCCCGCCTTGCTCGGCCCCCTAACCGCCGCCTCCTCCTATAAAAACCCGAGAACCCCCCCTCCGGCCAATCACACCCGACCCCGACCACCGCCTCGACGCCGGCCGACCCGCCGCCTTGCCCCGACCTCGCCGCTGCCCAGCCACCCTGCCACCGCCGTCGCCGTCGTCTCCAGCCGCCTCTCTCCTCTTCTTCCCCGTCGACAGCAGCCGCCGCAACTCCTCGAGCAGCCGCAGCGCCGCCCTGGGCCGCCCCCGCGCCGCCGCCTCCGCCCGAACGCCGCGCAGCCCTCCGCCGCAGCACCCCCAGCCCCCTCCGCCGCAGTCCAGCCGCCGGAGCCGCCAGCCACCGCCTGGGAAGCCGAACCCTAATCCCCAATTTCTTTGTGTCGTGTCGGACACGACACGGACACGAAAAGTCCCTGTTTCTCGAGCCTCGTTCAGGTACTCATATCTTGCACCCTGTATCTCCGTTTTTAATTCCGTAAATTGTATTGCGAAGCCTGTATGACCCTCTCGGTGCCCGGACAAACCGCTCGGGACATCGCGTCCTGTGGTGATCGTACACCGCGATCCAAAAATAGGAAAAACCAGACCCTGTTTTACCCCGGAACTGAGTACGCCCCACCAAATGGGACGACTTGGTCGCGTGCGGTCTTTACAGATACGTGCGCATCGTCGATACGGACGTGTGAGATTTCGCGGAAGCTGATTCGGGTGTGCGTGCACACCGAAATCAACGCGTATCCGCGGACATCGCCCCGTATCCGACTTTTCTGCAATTTGCCCTAACTTCTTGTACACTCGTCAGATCGAGACAAAACTTCCGCCATCGGACTCGTAGCGATACGCTGGTCCTGTGGGTCAAGTTTGGTTCGATTCTGAGAACGTTGACGAAATCGCGTGTCGTGGGCCCCACAGGCCCCGCTCGACGGGCGATTTTGTGATCGGCTCATCGAAATCCAAATCTGGAAGTTCCGTTGGGTTCATATCAGCGTTCCTGACCTATTGACACTAAGTTTGGTAAATTTGGAGACCATTGACCCGGACACGTTTTTCAGTGCAAAGCGGGCCTACCGGCGGACCCCGTTTTGACCCGAAACTGTCGTTTTTGCCCTTGTCTCCAAATTGGACCCAAGGACAGGCGTTTCTAGCTATTTGATATCTTCTGAGCGTGATGGTAATGTCTATTTCATCTTTTGGACTCATCTCTGGAAATTTCCCTAAGAATAATTAATCGGATCCAAACAACAGGCAAGTACCTGCACTTCAAGTTAAATATTTATATTGTGATAATTAATTCCCTGCTCTACTAGTACCCTTGATGATTATACGTAGTTCTAGAATACTGGATTTCATCTCTTGAATATTGGAGTTCATGTCTTATTTTTTATGTCGGGTGGGAGAATACTAGAAGGCATGTAGTTTACCCTTTCCCCTGCCATATTTAATAGCTGTTGGTACGCGACTGTACCTCAGCTGGATCTCAATTTTCCCTATTTAATAGACGTTTATGACGGCCAGATTAGCCTTATAAACCCCTACATGCCAACTATGTATTCTAAAACAAATACAAGTTCACACAGATAGTTTCTGGTCTTGTTATATTTCTTGCTGACTGTTGTAGTTCTTTTCCTGTCTCATTTATTTCTGTTTTCTTATAGTCCTGTTTATAGTTTTAACTCTGAGATATTGATGTTCTTTTATGCAATTTCTTAATATTGATACTCAATTTAATTATCATAAATATTTAGTTTAATCTTGTTGTGCATTGTGTACTTTGCTCCTTTCCTGACTGGATCCGTTGATTTAGGCGATGATGAGGACCTTGCCCCTACATATTATGGTCCCTATGAGAGTATAGATGATACTTATGAGGAGCCAGATCCCACCCAGGAGACCCCTGCTGCAGAGTAGATAGCAGTAGCTATTTCATTTATTTGCTCTTTATCTTAGTAATCGGGTTTGTCCCCGATTTCATTCTAATTTCTGTACTAAACATTTGAATCTGTTGTCACATTTATTTCAATTGTAATCTTAAGTATCTGTTTCCCATTATTATCTTGCCTATGTTATTTGTGAATGAGCTAGTTTAGTAAGTATGGATTTGACCTAGACAGCGTACTACCGCCGACTCTACGGCGTAGGCTGGACGTACCCACGCACTCGTGCCCGAATTTCCGGGTGCGGGTCGTGACACATTATTCTAGTTTAGTTATTTTTTTACTATGACTTATTTTGTGGATGAGATTAGTATTTTTCTGTGACTTGTGACAATATATATACCATATGTGAGTTAATATTCATATTACAGCGTATGTGTGTATTATAGTATCCATACATTGGAGTTGTCATATATATACGGCTGGCATGCTTACGTATTCCTAGTCCTACATATTTTGGGACTGGGGCGTGACATATTTTTGTGGTGGCCCATGCAGGTCGAGAGCATATTGTCTCAGTTACGTTACTGTACCGAGCAAGCCTTTGCATAGGATTAGAATATAGGATCTCATCCACTTATTTAATCACCTTCCTTGATTTTATTTTGCATTCTTATTTGATTGCTTGCATTGTATCTTGCTTGATCCTTTCACAACGTCAATTTTATCTTTTTTTCGTGCTTGATAGGGGTTAGGAAGGTGACTTGTACTAAGTATATACACTCTATTGTTCAATAACACTATTAGTTAAATTCCTGTAAGTTGGAGAGTAAGCCTCATAACCTAGTATCACATAGTCCTTTTGACCTATTAATGAGGTATAATTGAATAACATTAATTATAGACTAGCATAAGACAATAGTGTTTATCCAGACTGTAGAACTTAGAGGCCCATACCCCCATTTGGTTGACTTTAGACTTAGATAAGAAGTTAGTATGGCAACTGTAGAGACACAATACCGGTCTTCTTGATGAACTTAAATTATTCTGTACCTTTCTCCATCATAATCCAGCGTACTTATATTTTCTGGACTACCTCCTCTTATGTTGTTATTTTATAGCCTAGTTTTGCAAGCTTATTCTTTTATCAAGCTTGTTCATGACATATGTGTTATTGGGGATGCCTATTAATATATTATCTAAATCAGAATCAGTGTATTGCGATCTGATCAACCTTAATGCACTTGGTTCGCTCTTCGCATGACTACTTTAAGTGGATTGAGATATAGTTGACTCAGCATGTTAGACGAATATACTTGCCTTTAGACTTGCCCGAGCATATCTTATCGGTAACATAACTGTACTGATATGAGCATGTGAATAGGAATTTACCAAAATAAGATTTTGATCCACAACTGCCCTGACAACTCTCTTTTTGAATTCTTTAATCGTCTTGAACCCCGTACTTGTATTCTATCGCCTCCTCCTTGAATTCTTTATTATCGTTTTTTGCCTTCCCCTAATTCGAAAAGACAAAATCTCGTGCTTGGTATAAGTTTGATACACGAATAGTACTATATATACCTCATAGGCTAATCACATTACTTTATGACTATCTTTTGTAATTAAGGGCATAAAATATGTCAAATATTTTATGGATTGAATAACACGATTAAATAAGTTGAGAAAGTTTTTCTTAAATGTATAGCCTATATAATAGATCGATAAATTCTAAGTTGGATAGAAGTTGCATTGTTAACTTGAGGTAAAAAAAATTTAGATTGTAATCAAGTAAGATTAGATTGAGAGATTTAATTCATTTTAATTTTAAGAATTTTTTAGAAGAATGATTTAGATTATGATGATTTAACTTTAAAGATAAGAATACCTTATAGAATAAATTTTAAAATTTTGATATTGTGGTCCAAATATTTATAATTTGAGCACATGATTTAAATTTTAAATATTGGAGATTGAATTAACAATTTAAATCTTGAGAAAAAAATAGAACTCTAAATATGAACATTGATAGATTGAATTCAAAATTTTACAATGTTCATGGATTTAGTGAAGCCCTTGTCCTACGTATTTTGGGACTGGGGCGTGACACCCATTCTTCTTTAGTATAAATAATATCGGAGCACCCCACGGTGATAAACTGGATTTAGTGAAGCCCTTGTCCTGCAACTCATCAACCTGATTCTTTAGTTCTGCTAGTTCGCTATTATTGACCCTATAGACAAGTTGTGATATTGGATCTGTGCCTGACACCAAATATATAGAGAACTTAACATCTCTGTCTGGTGGCAATACGGGCAACCCCTCTGGAAAGACATCTAGGAACTCCGCTATCAAAAGATGTGGCAACTCCTTCTCTTCCACTATGGCTCCATAAATGATGCCCCTACTCTGCTCTGCTGCTCCTCAGGCGATCTCGAACTCTGGCTCTCCTGGCGGTCAAAATATCACTTTGCCACCACAAAAATCTATAGTAGCATGGTGCCTACTCAACCAATCCATCCCGAGTACAATATCATATCCTGAAAGTGGTATTACGAGTAAGCACACACTCAACTCTCAGCCTCCCAACAAAACTCTCTGGTCCTTGCAAAAATAACTGACTAGGATAATATCTCACCCAGTCATGATCTTGCAAGTCCTATCTAAGGGTTCCACCTCTAAACGATGCTTAAGAGCATAAGATACAGATACAAAACTATAAAAAGTGCCAGAATTGAATAATGCAAATGCTAATATAATTGAGAAGAATTAAACCTAATATCATGTCTCCTGCTGGCTCGGCCTCCTCGACCGCCATGGCATACGCTCGTCCCTTGGGTGCACCTCTCTGCTGCTGGTGGTGCTGGGCAAACCTCTATTGTTGAGGCAGGAGTGGAGGTCCCCTCTGCTGGCCTCCTGGTGCAGTAGGTACTCTGGCAAGTCCCTCTGAGTGGCTGTACCACCCTTACTTGGACGAGTCTGAATAGACAGGCAATCTCTCAACTGGTACACTGACGATCCACAAGGCAAACATGTACCCATCCTCTTCCTGCAGATGTCTCTCGTGTGTCCTGTATTTCCGTAGTACGCACACTGGACAACAGGCTGGGTCTGCCTCTACGGCTACTACTGGATATGTCCTAGAGCTGGTGCCTGGTGCTGTTGGTGCTGATATAGCCTCTGTTAATACTGAAAGTGGAGACGCTTGGTCGTTCCCCCGCTACCACTCGCTCCTCCAGAAACATCGCATCCTCTCTTGGGCCTGAGGTCCAAATCATCCTCAGTAATCCGGACATCCATCAAAATGCCCTCAAAGGTAGTAGTGCGATGTCCAGAAGTACGAGACTTGATCTCTCTCATCAGCCCCTTCCTGAACTTTCGGGCTTGGTCTCCTGGGTCTCGAATCATCGACAGTGCAAAATGACACAAGCGGCAAAACTCTGCGGCATACTCGTCGACCGACAAGTTCCCTTGGACCAAGTCATGGAACTGACTCTCCAAGGCTCCCAGGGCCATGTTGGAAAAGAAAATCTCCTTGAAAGTCTCCAAAGTAAGTCCTCTAGTAGTAAGTCTCGGCTCCGTACGATACCAAGTAAGCGCGATATCAAACATCTGGCTGCCGGTGGCCTCGATCTGCAGACTCTCTGGAATCTGAGCCAAGCGTAAGCTCCTTTATATGTCCTCCAGACAGTCGTCGGTGTAGAGTATCCCCTCAATACCCTTGAACTCCCGAGGTGACATCCTCTTAAAGTCTACTATAGTGCCTGTTCTCTACTATTGCGGCTGGCCAGGGTGCTGCTGTGCGACTCTCTCTACTGCCTGGAGAGCTACCTGATGATCATTCTACATGCTCTCCCTCATCAGCTCAGTCTACGCTTGGTGCGCCTCTGCCTGCACCCTCTGTGCCTCAGCCTGAACTCGCTGAGTCTCTGCCGATATCCTTTTAGCA
The DNA here is from genome assembly GCA_036927795.1 of Iris macrosiphon. Classification (NCBI taxonomy): domain Eukaryota; kingdom Viridiplantae; phylum Streptophyta; class Magnoliopsida; order Asparagales; family Iridaceae; genus Iris; species Iris macrosiphon. Next base: position 105,810,900 of record JAYESA010000014.1, on the reverse strand, counting down.
TCCACCATATCCTGGATCAATAGAACATCTGTGCCCAGTCAATGGGCATACCTCTTGGAAATAGAATCTGTGGCGATGGTGGAAGGTCCTCCGTAACAATTGGGACAACTCTTCGGACAGGTGGAGGAGGAGGGCGCCCAAAGGCTGCGAAAACTCCAACATGAATATGTGAAGTAGGAGGAGCAACTCCAGCTGTTTGGATGGCAGATCAAGAGGTGGCAGACCTCTCGGAAGCTGCGGGTCCTGATCTCTGCGATATAGTCTTTGGCGATATCCTAAAGACAGATCAAAGCAAGAAGAAGTTAATTAAGGTAAAAGATGCGATATTATCAAAGAAGGACAGTAAAATTTAAAGGAAGCAATTATTCAGAATGACAAGAATAGCAAAATAAATTTAGAAATTTTCTAGTTGTGATTGAGCATACTCTCATCCTATATCCTATATTATACTTATAATAGTACTCTAAGTTTGAGCACTAATATGATACCACACTAGTTGCGACCTAATATTATTCTTCAAGATCTGCATGGGCCACCACTAAAATGTGTCACGATCCGTACCCAAAAATCGGGCAAGAGTTATGGATATGTCCAGCCTACGCCGCAGCATTCATGGTAGAACGCTGTCTAGGTCCAACATAGCTATCTATCAATAATATTATAACCTGTCAACATATCTCAACTCCAAACAGAGGACAATGAATATGTATATGATCATCAATTCATAATTCACTCAATCACAATAACTATAATAAAGGTAAATGGTACGATAAAGATATAAAGCAATACGAGAGGTAAAATAATATGTCTCAACAAGACAGAGTCTAAGAGTCTAGCTATCTCAACACAAAATAGGTCTCAACATAATATAACTTAAGTCTATAAGTCTGGAATAATCAAATATATGAAAATAAGCTAAGTACTGACTAAACAACTGCGGGTGGTATCTCTTCTATATGGAGTATCTCCTCTGGAATCTCTGGGATATAATCGTTATCTACTCCGGGACCATAATGGTTAGGACAGAAGTCCTCAAGATCCTCTGAAAAATATTATCTAGTCAGGATTGGAGCGAAGCACAAACACTAACAGCAATTTTAATTATATTGACAAAAATTATAAAGCAGTGTAAGGAAATACATGATGAAAGAAAATATTAGAATATAAAGAAAAATCTGGAGAGACATGTAATCATTATATAGAAATAACTAGCAGTGAATAGATATATGTGAATGCTAGAAATGAATGTACTAGAGCAAGAATAGAAATACTGGCTAAATGTCATGAAATATCAATTTGCTGTGTGATCGGCTTGGTACTAGATCATGCTTGTTATATATGATTGGCTATAATACATGTGAGGTCAGGCTAACTATCTAGTTAGCTATGATGTACGCAAAAGTCAGGCTAATCATATATAACAGGCTACGAGGCATGTAAATGGTCAGGCTACACCCTACGTGATATGTTGGGTGAGCTATGATGCATGTAAGGTGGGGTATGATCACATAACTTGTTAATATTTCTCCGTCTTTAGCTAGTACGATGGATTCCAATCACGACTCCTCATGACAGGTATATATGATACTATCCCGTATATCCACTGTATTAAAATTAAGTATACACTACAACTAGAATCATAACAATGATCAAAATAATAAAAAATATCAAAGAATATACTCGCCTGTGGTCCTGAGCGACAAATGAGGATCGATGTCCAAAATAGAATCACGAATACCTAAATATAAAATATAAGTATTAAAGGTGTTATGAGATGATAATCATAATTAACCAACTGGTGGTGAGGTTTCTAGGTCCAAACTAGGGTATACTATAGTTAGTGCTTGGTTAACTAGGTCAATAGTCAATTACCTTGCTAACTAGGTTGTGGTGGTCTATGCTAGCTAGTACTAAGGTAATTTAGGTCATACATACTAAATTATCCTAATATTACTAGTTATTATCTAAAGTATATATATATATATATATATATATATATATATATACACTTACCCAAGTGTATACTAGTACTTAATCTTTAACTATTACCAATAACCTAACTTACCTTAGCTAGATACACCAGTATCCAATCCCATTTGATACCCCAACATAATACAATTGTCTTACTATTGATGTGGAACATAAGACCTGACCCAGTACCCCTTAACCAAGTACTGATACACTGCCTTAAACTAGGCACACAGGCACCTACGGAAACCAGTGTATCATTCTTCACTAATGCACTGAGAACCCTCACTCAAGCCTTTCCCTCCATCTCCTGATCATTGCAACTGTACCAAACTAGACTGATATTAAAGTATGTAGTGTGAGTATCAGTCCCCACACCTCACACTTGAGCCTCAAAAAGACCCCAACACAACTGACACTAATATTAACTCTAAGGTATACACCTAACTAAGTGACTAACAACTACTCACACAGGTTCAACATAGGTGCAGACTCCCCCCTCTCCCCCATCATATACTGCCTTAGCTAACTAAACCCCCTACTGATATAATCCTTGTTGTGCACTAATGTGTAACCTATCCTTACTGGCCTTACACGAGCCTGCAGAACTAGCATGTGTACACTGAATAGATACAAACACACACACAACACACCCAATGTATATACACTTGCTGTCACTGAAATGGATCGACATCATATCCCAAATCTATTTCCTCTCTCTAGTTACTGATACTCTAGTGTACCAGTACCCCCCCTCCCTCTTCAACTCTGAAATCTGCTACTATACTCCAATTGCTTGTGCATATGCAACAAGCATTGTACTCCACTACACCCAGTGTAGTTCTTACATCTACAGGCTTCAATCCCCTAGTCTCCATTGCCTGTACTTGAGCTCCACACTGTAATACCCTGTTCCGCTCAAGCGGATTGCCGTCTCAATCGGCAATCGTGCAGCTGTCCCGACCTGCTTTGCCTCGATCAAGAAGCAAAGGATATCCAGACTTGTCCCTATAGGAATCCGGCTTGGACTTTCAGAGGCTCGCTCAGACGTATCGCTCTACCGAGGTGAATCATCGCTAAGGTGGGTGGCTACGATGAACTTGTCTTTGCTTAGCCAGCACACATAAAAATCTGGAATATTATATGCTAGTCGCTAGGTGAATCACCCTCTGCATGCTAATGAATCCAACGCACCTAGCTAAGGGAATAATCCCAACTCATATTGCTTGCTAGAACATGGAAATGAAATACTGCTTATATTCAGACCCTCGCATGCTAATTCCCTTAACGGTTTCAACTCTCGGCTTACCTTCGGGTCCGAGCAACGTGGCTGCTTATGTTCCTTAGAAATGCATGCTTGTCTGCTTGAATGTTACCGTATTTTCATCCAAACCTCGGGAGACTACTACGTAGTCGTTCCGTGCCTGAACGAACCTGCAAGTATCCGGGACCATTAGGTCGCCAAGGCAATCCCCGAACCAGGGGCACGCATCAGGGTAACGAATACTGAACGTGAATCCTTAACGTGACAACTGAATGATAATCACATCAAGTTTATGTCTGAATGAGAATCACGTCACGTAACGAACGAATCTCAGCTCTTGGAGCAAACGCTCGTTCAGATCACGAATCATGGATTATCATTCAAGTTGTGGATTGAACTGACCCTGATCCTGACCTGCATGTCACGGACAACTTGGAAACAAGGTTTAACGGTTCCACGGGCGGTCACCGGGGCACTGGGACCATTCCGATCCGGATGGAACATCACGATAGTCTCACGTGCGGACAGGATGGCGTGTAGCGCCTCACGTGCTTCGTTGCACACCATCCTTGTTCAAAGACTAAACGGTCCTTTATGGCTATGCCAGCGACTCCTGTTCATATAGATAAGTCATCCTCGCTTAGCGGCTATCCACGTGCGAGTCACTGCATCGCATCGACTGAACACCTGAACGATCATGTTAAAACGACCCTCGTGTTTGCATATGCTTGCCTCCTGAATGTTTATACATGCCTCTGCTCGAATTAACAAGTTTCCTCAATGTTTGCCTTGGACAGGGAAGGAGAAATGGTAAGTTGGTAAGTCTCGCCGTGTTTCCTCAAACATCGCACGGCGCACTGCCCTATACGTTAAGATGTTCAATGTTTGCATGAACTGATCCTAAGGCAACTAGAAAGACAACTTAATAGTTGTGCACGGAACCTGTATTACGTGTTTGGATTTGTCGAGCGGGCGAGTAGCTTCCCCACCAGTGCATTCAATGTACTGATAATCCACCAGTTTGATATGCAGGGTGCGGGAGAACCTCGTTCAGTGCGGATGCTTCCTTCGTGCGTGCTAAGGCCAGGAGTTCCCTCTAAAGCCTTGCAACAGTGCATCCGGGACTGAAGCGCATATACAAGACATAATGTTGGAGCGCCGCCTGACCATCGTATGTACATTCATTCCATAGTTGTAGCCACTTGGCACGCTTTTACTGTTTCAGAGAGAGAGGCTTGAGCGACTTATAATCTCGGCTATACGCCGCCTGTAATACATGTTTCATATCAATAAAGAGATTACTTTACTTATTTCGATGCTTCCACTATATTGTCGACTCAGTGAACCTGTTACCGATCGCCTATGCGTTCATGACTCCGCTGCACTCGGACAATCTGTGCGACTCTGTGGCTTAGAACTTTTGCCGCCAGCCAATGAACCATGGCCTTGCACGGCACAACCCCAGGCCCGTGCGGCATCACGTCCCCCGAAAGCTCGAACGGGCCATTCGCTTGGCTCCCTTCCTCCCTTGCACCCGCGGGACGGGCGCGGTGATTCGCGAATGGCGCGCCGAGGCACGGTGATACGTGTCTGGTTCGTTAATTCCCGACCGCACGGGGCGGGGCAGGGCGGAGCGGGCGATCGTTCCGCGGGAGCGCTGGCGAGGGTGATTCCCGCCTAGCGGGAACGGCCGATTTGCCTGCGGGAGATCGGGGCGTGACATGTTGGTATCAGAGCCTGGCTTCTACGCCTTTGGACTTCGATTCGATATCTCTGTTTCGAAAGCTCGTTCGTGGGTTATGTGCGCGCTCTCTCTCAATGCCTCGATGGGATGTTCCAACAATAAGTCTAAATACTTTCAAAATACATTTTGATTGATATGATTGCCTGTCTGGTTGTATGCTGCGAGTGGCCTTTGTGCCAACCTGTGCGAACCCTTGAGAGTATCGCTAGTAGCTTGTCCGATTTTCACTAACCCTAAGTTTGGTTGAATGCATCTATTCGAGGGACGCCTTGAACTAGTGCACCATCCAAGACTTAAGAAAAAGGTGAAACTCGAGTGCTAAGACTTCGCTATCACTGAGCTGGTTGACGTGTTCACGCTAGAGGGTACCTTCGAAAGTGCGTACGATCTAGTCTAAGCGATATGCTGATTTCGAAGCTTGTGCAAGTGAATATCCAAATGAACAAGTAAAACGACTTGTCTAGGATTGCCTCAACCCCAGATTACTGCTTGTCCTTAGTAAGTCTCGAGGACGAGACTTTTTCTAAGTTGGGTAGGATGTAACACCATGTTCCGCTCAAACGGACTGCCGTCTCAATCGGCAATCGTACAGCTGTCCCGACCCGCTTTGCCTCGATCAAGAAGCAAAGGATATCCAGACTTGTCCCTACAGGAATCCGGCTTGGACTTTCAGAGGCTCGCTCAGACGTATCGCTCTACAGAGACGAATTATCGCTAAGGTGGGTGGCTACGATGAACTTGTCTTTGCTTAGCCAGCACACATAAAAATCTGGAATGTTATATGCTAGTCGCTAGGTGAATCACCCCCTGCATGCTAATGAATCCAACGCACCTAGCTAAGGGAATAATCCCAACTCATATTGCTTGCTAGAACATGGAAATGAAATACTGCTTATATTCAGACCCTCGCATGCTAATTTCCTTAACGGTTTCAACTCTCGGCTTACCTTCGGGTCTGAGCAACGTGCCTGCTTATGTTCCTTAGAAACGCATGCTTGTCTGCTTGAATGTTACCATATTTTCATCCAAACCTCGGGAGACTACTACGTAGTCGTTCCGTGCCTGAACGAACCTGCAAGTATCCGGGACCATTAGGTCGCCAAGGCAATCCCCGAACCAGGGGCACGCATCAGGGTAACGAATACTGAACGTGAATCCTTAACGTGACAACTGAATGATAATCACATCAAGTTTATGTCTGAACGAGAATCACGTCACATAATGAACGAATCTCAGCTCTTGGAGCAAACGCTCGTTCAGATCACGAATCATGGATTATCATTCAAGTTGTGGATTGAACTGACCCTGATCCTGACCTGCATGTCACGAACAACTTGGAAACAAGGTTTAACGGTTCCACGGGCGGTCACCGGGGCACTGGGACCGTTCCGATCCGGATGGAACATCACGATAGTCTCACGTGCGGACATGATGGCGTGTAGCACCTCACGTGCTTCGTTGCACACCATCCTTGTTCAAAGACTAAACGGTCCTTTATGGCTATACCAGCGACTCCTGTTCATATAGATAAGTCATCCTCGCTTAGCGGCTATCCGCGTGCGAGTCACTGCATCGCATCGACTGAACACCTGAACAATCATGTTAAAACGACCCTCGTGTTTGCATATGCTTGCCTCCAGAATGTTTATACATGCCTCTGCTCGAATTAACAAGTTGCCTCAATGTTTGCCTTGGACAGGGAAGGAGAAATGGTAAGTTGGTAAGTCTCGTCGTGTTTCCTCAAATATCGCACGACGCACTGCCCGACACGTTAAGCTGTTCAATGTTTGCATGAACTGATCCTAAGGCAACTAGAAAGACAACTTAATAGTTGTGCACGGAACCTGTATTACGTATTTGGATTTGTCGAGCGGGCGAGTAGCTTCCCCACCAGTGCATTCAATGTACTGATAATCCACCAGTTTGATATGCAGGGTGCGGGAGAACCTCGTTCGGTGCGGATGCTTCCTTCATGCGTGCTAAGGCCAGGAGTTCCCTCTAAAGCCTTGCAACGGTGCGTCCGGGACTGAAGCGCATATACAAGACATAATGTTAGAGCGCCGCCTGACCATCGCCTGTACATTCATTCCACAGTTGTAGCCACTTGGCACGCTTTTACTGTTTCAGAGAGAGAGGCTTGAGCGACTTGTAATCTCGGCTATACGTCGCCTGTAATACATGTTTCATATCAATAAAGAGATTACTTTGCTTGTTTCGATGCTTCCGCTATATTGTCGACTCAGTGAACCTGTTACCGATCGCCTATGCGTTCATGACTCCGCTGCACTCGGACAATCTGTGCGACTCTGTGGCTTAGAACTCTTGCCGCCAGCCAATGAACCATGGCCTTGCACGGGCGTGGATCACGCTCGTGCGGCATCACGCCCGGATAGGTTAAGCGATCGTTCCGCGGGAGCGCTGGCGAGGGTGATTCCCGCCTAGCGGGAACGGCCGATTTGCCTGCGGGAGATCGGGGCGTGACACACACTCCCTGTTCATGATATATTCTAGTGTATAATCATTAAACCACACCTGTCATTAGTCCACCCCTCTCACATACCATATCAGACTATAACTGATACCACTATATCAGATACATGTCTGATACTCAACACACCCTACTCTAGGATGCTCGATCCCCCCTTCAGTCCGATACACAGTATATTATACTGTGTTAAGCTCTCAAATTCTCTTCTCATTGATTACACCCTAATGTTACTCGTTGATGCCTGAACCCGAGCCTTAGCAGTTCCCCTCTCTTCTCTTCACATACTGCAGGCTTTGAGTTCCCTACTCCTCACAACTAAACCAGAAACCTTAACCCCTGAGCACTGAAATACCCAACACTGCAGGCAGTGCTGCTATTCATTTCTAAATCCCCCACTCCTTACTGATTACCAACTGATACCAACTAGACACCATGGTATCAATCACAAGCCTGATACTCCACCTAACAATCATTGTACATGCATTAACACCAGTCACCTCTCTATACTATCAACACATCACATGATACCACTGTGTACCCCACAGTGAACCCGACAGTACACAACAAGCACACCACCTGTCAACATATATGAGTACACTAATGTATACACTATATATATATATATATATATATATATATATATATATATATATATATATATATATATATATATATATATAAGATATTATGGATATGTGCATACCATATTGGTCATTTTATCAAGCACCTTGATTGCACAATATGATAATCAGGGTACACTCATGCCAAAATCCCCAATATACAACTAATAACATATATACATTTCAAATATAATTACATATATATAATAAGATTAGTTGTTATGAAAAGAATAGGGGAAAAACACACTCATAAACACAAAACTCCATTAATGAACACAACTTCATGAAGAAAACACTTTCGAACCAATAGGGACTCACTCTCTCCCCTTGTAGGTATTCATAAACCATGGGTGGGATCCTAATGGTCCTTAAAACAATGAAAAAAATAATTTAAAAGAGAGATTTTAGAATTTTACCTCTTGGAGATGGATTTCTAATGCAAAAATTAAGGATTCCCTATGCAAACTTTTTCTTCTCCAATGCTCCTTGAGACCTAAGCTTATAGGCATCTTAGATGAGGAAATTAGAGGGATTGGGGATTAATTTTCTAAATTTGGTGGAGGAATGAGAGAGAAGAACTCAAACTAAAGTTTTTATGAACATTAATAAAGCTTGAGGGAGGCTCCCCCCCCCCCCCCTCCTTATAGGGTCGGCCACTAGAGACATAGGATTTGCTAAGGCACAAGACCAAAATACCCTCTAGGACTTTCATGAAGATTTTTTCAATTAGTGGGGTTTTCATCCCTAATGGAACTTAATCAAATTTCTAATTTCATGAAGGGGGTTGACTAGTTTGGTCTTGAAAGTGACTTAGTCTAGTGTTGAGTCTAATGGTCACATCATGTCTAGCCCACTAATCCATATTATTATTAATAATATATATACTATACACATTATACAAACTAATAATCAATATATATATATATATATATATATTATAAATAACAAAAATGTCCCTATTTTACAAATATGGTAGTGACATAATCACTAACACGTGACACAATGTGTCATACCTCGGTGCACATTAAATCATGGACAATTATCAGGCAATAGTGGTATCAGCACGGATACAGTATTCGAGTCCAATTACCAATTATATATTGGATTACATGAATCAATATCACATTATAATACGAAGGCCTATGTCATGCACATAGCCGGTTAGTCACTATCCACTTAGTCTGGTTCATACTGAAATCTCAGTTCAACTCATGCCATATTCATAGCCAAACCTTAGTTCATGGTCATGTCTGGCACGAGGTCTGGTTACTAAATCCATTCTTCCATAGAATCATAACACAAGCATTAAACCAACATAATTCATAAAAGAATAAGAAAAATATTCAATCAAAATAATCAGGGCTGCATGGGAAGTCTAGGTCGCATATGTTTCCAGGCCGTATATGAAGTCAGGGCCGCATGAGAATTCATGGCCACATATAAAGTTAGGACCATATGAAAAGTTCTGACCGCATATGAAGTCAGGGCCGCATGAACCACTTGGCTGCATATGAAGTCAGGCCGTATGCTCAGGGTTAAAGTCTACTCCTTGGGACAAGTGTTGAAGTAATATTCAATAAATAAAGTATCAGTGATGTGACATCAAGTAATTAATGTGACAAGCCATAAAATATGTCAAAAAGAAAAGACAAAACCATAGAAAGATGTACCAAGATTTCATAGTCATACATCCAAGGAAAAGTGGTTGCATGCTCTGTTTGCCGCATATGCCTGCTTGCCGCATATGGGTCAGTGCAGTATGGAGGTCTCTTGGACTAGTAAATTTTTCATTCGTTCAGTGAGTGAACACATAAGGAGTTCAAGGATAAGCTCCAGAATACTTGTGTGATGGCAGTCATACATCCAACAAGATGGATGTATGCTGGTCAGTATGCGGCGAAAGCTCATGCCGCATAGCCCTATCAGGACGCATAGCACTCTCTATCGCATAACTCGTTGGCAGCATAAAGACTTCATCTTCTCCAAACAGCAGGTTCGGCCATGATGAAAGCTCCAAAAACTAAAATTTTGTTTTGTCCATAAAATCCTCATTTTAAGTCCAAATCAAGTGAACCAAAAGCCAAAATGCTTAAAATTGAAATCTCTATCATGTAGCAAAAACTGGTTTTCTAAAATATATGTTTAATAGATTAAAACCAAGAAAAACTCATGAAACCTATAAAAACCCTAAATTAGAAATGTAGATCTACTCAAAATCGTCCATCAAAATAGAAAACTCCAAGTTCTAAAAGTGCTTAGAAATACATAATAAACATAATAAATTAATAATATGGAGGGTTTCTCTATTTCTCATACAAGATGTACTTATCTATGGAAAGAGGAGAGAAAACACAAGAAAGAGAAAGAGAATGAAGTAATAAAGAGAGAGAAGAAGATGTTGGCTTATATATGTGTAAACCCTCTCGACCAATTTAGAATTAATTTAATTTAGATTGAGAGACTCTGATTAATTTGGATACAATTAGAACTAATGTGCAATAATTATGTGACTTATTATACCTCACCGTTGCTTCGATGTTTGGAGCGCTACATTAGTAGTTACCTTCAAACAAAGTTCATACACATTTCTTAGACATGCCAGACTACCCATCTGACCCTTGTATAACTTATAGATACTTAATATTGTACTTTATTTTAGCTGCACAATATGCGTCACAAATGTTCATGTATTATTTCAATAAATCCAATTTCCCTTAATTGTCCATTCATACTTGAATTTGAGGCACAACCACAACCCAATTCCCTATAACCCAAATTAGGGTATTAGCCTACACCGAGCATGTTATGCCCATGACTCTTGTATTCCGCTCAAATTTAACCCCATGTGTTCTCAATTGACAAATGAATGCCAAGTGCATTGGTTTTAATCTAATTAAATTAGAGGTCAGGTTCACCCAAAATAGGATCTAACCAAGCCCACGTGCACCCTTTCATGTGGGCCAGCCCCCACCCTAAAGAGTCCAGATAGGCCCAAATCTTAAGGTTAGCCCATAATTCCCCTCCTATATAAATATATATTTCCCTAAGGAGAAACCCTAAAAATCATAAAAAATCATTCCACCCTCAAACCCTAGCCGAATTCCCTACATTAACCGAGCATCCCCTACCCCTCCCCGACCGGACACCCACCGTCACCGCCTCAAGCCGCCATCACCCCTTCAAACCGCTGTCGTCGGACCACCCTCTTAGGCCGTCGTACCGCCGCCTGACCACCACACCCATCCACCATCATCACCATCCTTTCACCCCCGTCAACCCGACTAGCAAACCTGAGCACCTCCCCTCCTCTTTCCCGACCAGACAGACCACCACCTCCGAGACCGCCTGAAGCTACCGCCATCCGACTCGCCAGTCCACCACCCCCAACACCACCTACACCGATCGCCTCCACCCCCATCAGCACCAACGTGCCATCACCATCCCTATCGCTAGCATTAACTCCAACCAACCCGACCCCGAACGGCCCCTAGACGGACCACCGCCTCCAGCACCACCTACCACCGTCGCTAGTCCGACCAGCACCGCTTTCCCGTATCCCAGCGCCGTCCCCCGTCGGCCAAGCCCCGCTGCAGTCGCTGCAACCTGCTGCAACTGCTGTAGTTGCTGCCGCTGCCACTGCTGCCTTAACTGCCGCACGACGACCGAAGCTCCGCCCCGTCGGAGGAAAGCCGTCGACGAGCAGACCCCCTCGCCAACAAACTAGGTACGTTCTCTAGTTTCTCTTCTTCATTTGTATCATCATATTGTTATAACATCGTATCGTTGTATCGATCGCGTAGTGTGTCATTTTATGGACACAAGTATGAACATTAAACCCTTACACGCATGTGTGTATAAAATAGTAATTAATAAAATAATAATTACCTTAATTATGAGACCTGTTATCAAAGGCTACTAATTCACCTGAAAACCTGGACACAAACCAAGTATGTTAAACATGGAAAATAAGGACATATATTCGTACAAGATCAGAAATAGTTGGTAACCCATAACTTCGGTAGCTTATTATCGCGAGAGACACGGTAACCGAGGACAGGACACGTGTGCACCCTAGCTACGTGCATACGAGACTCTGTAGTCGACCCGCCGTGACTCTTGTGTCAGTACCTAAAAGCAGCATCGTAGTTTTGTGTATGTATTTCTTAGTGTCTGATAACAGTATTTGCTATATTATATCGTATATTTAGGGCCACTAGACCAGCCAGGAGATATCGCAGGAGCAGGCTATTGGCATTCACAGCTTGAGGACCCAGGAAAGATATCTTGCCATATTTACTATCTAATTTAAATTATGCATATGTTGTATAATGTCTTATTGCTTATTTCATATGACTGTGCACGTCCGAGATTAACTCGAATGTAGTCGACGGATGCGTCGATGAGTAGTGTACTTGACCTAATCATTAGCAGACTCACCCTATTGGAGGATACTCTGATATCTTTCGAGATCTAACACTTTTATACGTTTCACTATGACAAATTTATATTGGGATGCGAGTTTGTGTACTCGACTAGCTATAGGTGCGCAGGACATGCATCACGGTTAGTAAGTAATTCAGGATTTTATATTAGTAGAGACTTGGCATATAGATACGTGGTATGCACGTCGAGTATTCAACTTGTGTATCTATATTGGGCGGAGAGGACACTAGTAGGCTTGTGGGATACATCCTTTGAAATCCGCAGTATCCAGAGGAGCCACGGATCCAATGACTCCCTTTACACTACTGCCACGTTCTTCGAAGCGATATGGACGATATACTATACTACTGCCACGTTCTTCGGAGCAATATGGACGATATACTGCATTGCTGCCATGCTCTTCGGGGTATTGGACGTTATGCCTACGCCTACCCATACGTACCAAAGTTGTTCTCACATTGCATTCACTTAGATGGTTAGCACACCTTTATTGTATTTATTTTATTCAGTATCTATATATGGCATACTTCTATGTATCTTGTTACGTCCCTCTGAGGACCTGGTACCTTTCCAGATTTGGACGAGGCATATTAGCCCTATAGTGTACGGCCCAGGACAGGAGACGAGGTACGCTACAGCTAAGGAGCTAGAGGTACTACCATCAGAGTTTTTGTGGCCAGTTGGTAGGCCTTCTGCCTAGGATTGGGAGCATCATTATCTAGTCAGTCGATGCCCTAGTCATTACTCTTTTTATCTGTCATTTAGTACTTTATTTTTGTCATAGTAGTCGGTTTGTCCCCACCAAACTTTCTTAGTTGTACTATGATATTTTGAGACTGGCGTTTATCTTCCAGTATTTATTATTAGTACATTTTTGCTGTTTATATTATGGATGAGATTAGATTATCTGTTGTTGATTTATATGGGATATATTAGTATTTAGGACAGCGTAGCACTCTTTGTTAGGATCCATTAAATTAGGATATCCTCGGAGATATGACAGCTGGCTATTGCCACGTGGCCTGGTCACGTGTATCTTTGGGACTTGGGCGTGACATAATTTTAGTGGTGGCCCATGCAGGTCCTCTTTATCGCTTGTGGTATGGTAACATGCCCAACGAGCCTGCAATAGGATAGAAATTTACTAGGTCTCATCCCCTTTGACTGCGTCTTTAAACTTCCTTCGTATTAGTTCTAAATATCTGCATCATGTTTGCTTGATTCTATACTCTTTTAATGAAGTCCTATCTCTTGCAGCAAGATAAACTTACATAGTGGACGAGGAGCACCCAGTGCCGTGGTGTCAGACGACACCACCCAAAGAGAGGAAGTACCCCAGGGGCTACCTCGAGGGCAACCACCATTACAGGCCCTACTGATACATTGGCGCGAGACTTCTCAGGGCGATCCTACACAACAGTACGAGGGACAGACTTCCCAGACGATCCCCACACAGTATTTTGAGGGCCAAACTTCGGGGGCTACGCCGATGCCATAAACCGATAGGCCTACATCTGAGGAGACATCTACCGCACAGCTAGAGGTTCCATTACCACCACCTCTACATTATCCACCCCAGATGCCACAATCAGATGGACAGCCATAGTTGCTTCAGTTCTTCTAGACTATGATACAAGCACAGTGGCATCAAACTGAGACGTTGAGACAGAGTTTGATGGCAGTACTAGAGAGGATACCTGTCTCAGCAACTGTACCAGCACCTGCACCAGCCCAGACAGGTGGCACTATAAGATGGTTTCTGGAGCTACACTAACTTTTATATCTAGTAGATTCGTAGCAATGCATAGAGTAGCGACTTTCCCCTTACCTAAGAGTTGGAAGATTCTTACCGGAGGAGGTATCGTGCCGGTTACCAGCATTATTAGAACGTGCTCAGTAGTCGTATGTGGTAGAGAGATGAGAGCACGATTCTTGGTATTACCCATGCCATACTTTGATGTTGTGCTAGGCATGGACTGGTTAAGCCAGTATAATACCGTACTGGACTGCCGGAAGGGTAACGTCACTTTTAGACTACCAGATCAACCGGAGTTCGAGTACATGTGAGGGACCATCGAGCAAGGAGTAGGACAGACAGCTGAAACTTACATGGCTATAGAGATGGTACCCCCACCGATAGTTACAGAATTCGGGGATATTTTCTCGAAAGAATTGCTAGGCTTACCGCCAGATAGAGACGTAGAGTTCACTATTGAGCTAGTACCTGGAGCAGCACCGATATCTTCTCATGTATACCGATTAGCGAAGAAGAAACTAGACGAGCTGAAGCTACAATTAGAGGAGTTGTAGAGCAAAGGATTTATCCATCCTAGTGCATCACCCTGGAGAGCACCAGTATTGTTTGTACCTAAGAAGGATGGAACAATATGCATGTGCATTGATTACAGAGCCTATAATGCTTTGACCATCAAGAATAAGTACCCTCTACTACGGATTGATGATTTATTCGGCCAGTTGACAGGAGCAGTGGTGTTCACAAAGATCGACTTGAGATTGGGTTATCATCAAGTAAAGGTGCGAAGAGAAGACATTCAAAAGACAGCATTCAGAACTTGTTATGGTCACTACGAGTTCTTAGTGATGCCTTTTGGACTAACGAATGCACCTACTGTATTCATGAACTTGATGAACAGAGTATTCCACCAATACTTAGACCAGTTCATGGTAGTCTTCATCGACGACATCTTGGTGTATTCGAAGGGCCAAGAGGAGCATGAAGAGCACTTGAGACTAGTGTTAGAGACACTGAGGAGAGAGAGGCTTTATGCCAAGTTGAGCAAGTATGAGTTTTTTCTAAATCATATCACTTTTCTATGACATGTTATCTCAGGAGATGATATTTCAGTAGATCCGACGAAGATTTCATCAGTAGAGACATGGCCAACCCCTACCAATATCTCAGAAGTGACGAGTTTTCTAGGACTTGTCGGATATTACCGGAGATTCGTAGAGAACTTTGCGAAGATCGCAGAACCAATGACCCGCTTGACTCGTAAGGAGCAGGAGTTTACCTGGATAAAGGAGTGTCAGACAGCGTTCGATGAGCTGAAGAAGCGTTTGACTACAGTACCTATCTTGACCATACTATCTGGACCCTGAGGATTCGTGATCTATAGTGATGCATCCGGGAAAGGATTAGGATGTGTCTTGATACAGTATGGAAAGGTTGTGGCCTATGCCTCTAGGCAATTGATGACCCATGAGAAGAACTATCCCACTCACGACTTAGAGCTTGCTGTAGTAATTTTGCTTTGAAGCATTGGAGACACTACCTATATGGAAAAAGAGTAGAGATATTCACTGATCATAAAAGCCTAAAGTACGTCTACACCCAAAAGGACCTTAACCATAGGCAGAGATGTTGGCTCAAGGTAATGACAGACTTCGAGATTGAGCTACAGTACCATCCGGGAAAAGCCAATGTAGTAGCTGACGTATTGAGCAGAAGACCCATGGCATTCTTCTTGACTACCCAACAATATCTGTTGAGAGATCTATAGCAGATAGGTATAGAAGTCGTTATGCCCGGAGTAGATGGACATTTGTCTAGTTTCTAGTAGCAATCAACATTAGTGGAGAGGATCAAGGCTGCTTTATCGACATACGCCAGATTCCAGAGGCTTAGGCAGAGGACAGATGCTGGAATACAGACATGACTGTGTATACATGAAGACGAAACTTTGAGATATGAAGATCGTCTCTATATTCCAAATGGAGAACTTCGTCAGGAGTTGATGTCAGAGGCACACAGTTCGACCTACTCTATTCATCCAGGAGGTACGAAGATGTACAGAGACTTAAGGCAGTACTACTGGTGGCATAAAATAAAGAGGAAGATATCACGCTTTGTGGTAAAGTGCCTGGTGTGTCAACAAGTCAAGGCTGAGCATCAGAGATCTGCAGGATTACTTTAACCGCTCCCGATACCAGAATAGAAATGGGAGCATATCACTATGGACTTTGTTATGGCCTTTCCGAGGAGTCCTAGTGGTCGAAATACAGTATGGGTAATAGTAGATAGACTCACCAAGTTCGCACACTTTTTACCCTTCATAGTTGGGCAATCTACCGAGGTCTTAGCAGATATGTACATAAGAAAGATCGTGCGACTGCATGGAGTACCAGTTAGTATCATGTCTGACAGTGATACGAGGTTTATATCTTACTTTTGGCGGAGTATGCAAGAGAGTCTCGATACCCGCCTAAAATTTAGCACATCGTATCACCCGCAGACAGATGGCCAGTCCGAGCGCACCATTCAGACGTTGGAGGATATGTTAAGAGCGTGCATGCTCGATTTTGGAGGATCATGGAAGGACTATTTGCATTTGGTCAAATTTTTCTACAACAATAGCTATCAAGCAATCATTCAGATGGCTCCCTATGAAGCATTGTATGGCAGGAAGTATCGTTCCCCAGTGTGTTGGAGCGATATAGGCGAGAGACAGATTCTTAGGCCAGAGTTGGTTGTTCGTACAGTGAAGAAGGTGAAGAAGATCCAAGGACACCTACGAGCAGCATAGGACAGACAGAAGCATTGGGCAAATACACACCGATGACCCCTAGAGTTCCAGGTTAGAGATCATGTATTTCTAAAGATCTCACCTACTCGAGGGACTATCAGATTTGGAGGCAGAGGAAAGCTGAGTCCGAGGTACATCGGACCATTCGATGTATTGGAATACATCGGAGAGGTTGCTTACAGATTAGCCTTACCACAGACTTTGGAAGGAGTCCATGACATCTTCCATGTATCTCAGCTGAGGAGGTACATACCAGATTCGAGTCATGTGCTTGACCATTCAGAAATCACAGTCGGCCCGAGCTTATCATACCAAGAGGAGCCGGTTGAGATTCTAGACATAAGTGAGAAGGTATTGCGAGGACAGACTATCCCCCTAGTCCATATCCCATGGAGGCATCATGCACCAGGTGAGTCGACCTGGGAGCGTGAGGAGGATATTCGACAGCGTTATCCCCACATCTTCAAAGGCCTAGGTATGTAGTATCATTTTAATTTTAGTCAGTAGTTCTTACCTTACGTATATTTTAATTTTGAGGACAAAATGCTCTAAGGAGGGTAGATTATAAACCCCTTCGACCAATTTAGGATTAATTTAATTTAGATTGAGAGACTCGGATTAATTTGGATACAATTAGAATTAATGTGCAAAAATTATGTGACTTATTATACCTCACCATTGCTTCGATGTTTGGAGCGCTACATTAGTAGTTACCTTAAAACAAAGTTTATACACATTTCCTAGACATGCCAGACTACCCATCTGACCCTTGTGCAACTTATAGATACTCAATATTGTGCTTTATTTTAGCTGTGCAATATGCGTCACAAACGTTCATGTATTATTTCAATAAATCCAATTTCCCTTAATTGTCCATTTATACTTGAATTTGAGGCACAACCACAACCCAATTCCCTATAACCCAAATTAGGGCATTAGCCTACACCGAGCCTGCTACGCCCATGCCTCTTGTGTTACACTCGAATTTAACCCCATGTGTTCTCAATTGGCAAATGAACGCTGAGTGCATTGGTTTTAATCTAATTAAATTAGAGGCCAAGTTCACCCAAAACAAGACCTAACCAAGCCCACGTGCACCCTTTTATGTGGGCCAGCCCCCACCCCAAAGAGTCCAGACAGGCCCAAATCCAAGGTTAGCCCATAATTTCCCTCTCATATAAATATACATTTTCCTAAGGAGAAACCCTAAAAATCATAAGAAATCATTCCACCCTCAAACCCTAGCCGAATTCCCTATATTAACCGAGCATCCCCTGCCCCTCCCCGACCGGACACCCACCATCACCGCCTCAAGCCGCCATCACCCCTTCAAACCGCTGTCGCCGGACCACCCTCTCAGGCTGTCGCACCGCCGCCTGACCACCACACCCATCCACCATCATCACCATCCTTTTACCCCCGTCAACCCGACTAGCAAACCCAGCACCTCCCCTCCTCTTTCCCGACCAGGCAGACCACCACCTCCGATACCGCCTGACACTACCGCCATTCGATTCGCCGGTCCACCACCCCCAATACCACCTACACCGATCGCCTCCACCCCCATCAGCACCAACGTGCCATCACCATCCCCGTCGCTAGCATTAACTCCAACCAACCCGACCCCGAACGGCTCCCAGATGGACCACCGCCTCCAGCACCACCTACCGCCGCCGCCAGTCCGACCAGTACCACTTCCCCGCATCCCAGCATCATCCCCCGCCGGCCAAGCCCCGCTACCGCCTTTGCAAGCTACTGCAACTGCTGTAGTTGTTGTCGCTGTCGCTGCCACTGCTGCCTTAACTGTCGCACGACGATCGGAGCTCCGCCCCGTCGGAGGGAAGTCGTCGACGAACAGACCCCCTCGCCAGCGAACTAGGTACTCGTTCTCTAGTTCCTCTTCTTCATTTGTATCATCGTATTGTTGTAACATCGTGTCGTTGAGTCGATCGCGTAGTGTGTCATTTTATGGACACAAGTATGAACATTAAACCCTTACACGCATGTATGTATAAAATAGTAATTAATAAAATAATAATTACCTTAATCATGAGACCTGTTATCAAAGGCTAGTAATTCACCTGAAAACCTGGACACAAACCAAGTATGTTAAACATGGAAAATAAGGACATGTATTCGTACAAGATCAGAAATAGTTAGTAACCCATAACTTCGATAGCTTATTGTCACGAGAGATACGGTAACCAAGGACAGGACACGCGTGCACCCTAGCTACATGCATACGAGACTCTGTAGTCGACCCGTCGTGACTCTTGCGTCAGTACCTAAGAGCAGCATCGTAGCTTTGTGTATGTATTTTTTAGTGTCTGATGATAGTATTTGCTATATTATATTGTATGTTTAGGGCCACTAGACCAGCCAGGAGATACCGCAGGAGCAGGCTATTGGCATTCACAGCTTGAGGATCCAAGCAAGATACCTTGCCATATTTACTATCTAATTTAAATTATGCATATGTTGTATAATATCTTGTTGCTTATTTCATATGACTGTGCGCGTCCGAGATTGACTCGGGTGCAGTCGACGGATGCGTCGATGAGTAGTGTACTTGACCTAATCGTTAGCAGACTCACCCCATTGGAGGATACTCTGATATCTTTCGAGACCTGACACTCTTACACATTTTACTGTGACAAATTCATATTGGGATACGAGTTCGCATACTCGACTAGCTATCGGTGTGCGGAAGATGCATCACGGTTAGTACGTAATTCAGGATTTTATATTAGTAGAGACTTGGCATATAGATACGTGGTATGCACGTCGAGTATTCGACTTGTGTATCTACATTGGGCGGAGAGGACACTAGTAGGCGTATGGGATACACCCATTAGAATCCGTAGTATCCAGAGGAGCCACGGATCCAATGACTCCCTTTACACTACTACCACGTTCTTCGGAGCGATATGGACGATATACTATACTGCCGTTACGTTCTTCGGAGTGATATGGACGATATACTGTACTGCTGCCATGCTCTTTGGGGTATTGGACATTATGTCTACGCCTACCCATACGTACCAAAGTTGTCCTCGCATTGTATTCACTTAGATGGTTAGCACACCTTTATTGTATTTATTTTATTCAGTATCTATATATGGCATGCTTCTATGTATCTTGTTACGTCCCTCTGAGGACCTGGTACCTTTCCAGATTTGGATGAGGCATATTACCCCATAGTGTACGGCCCAGGACAGGAGATGAGGTATGCTACAGCTGAGGAGCTAGAGGTGCTACCGTCAGAGTTTCTGTGACCAGTTGGTAGGCCTTCTGCCTAGGATTGGGAGCATCATTATCTAGTCATCCGATACCCTAGTCATTACTCTTTTTATCTGTCATTCAGTACTTTATTTTCGTCATAGTAGTGGGTTTTTCCCCACCAAACTTTCTTGGTTGTACTATGATATTTTGAGACTGGCGTTTATCTTCCAGCATTTATTATTAGTACATTCTTGCTGTTTATATTGTGGATGAGATTAGATTACCTTTTGTTAATTTATATGGGACATGGTAGTATTTAGGACAGCGTAGCACTCTTCGTTAGGATCCATTAAATTAGGATATCCTCAGAGACGTAACAGCTGGCTATTGCCACGTGGCCTGGTACCATGTAATTTTGGGACTGGGGCATGACAATATGGTAGGGTTGAGGGTTGAACCAAGAATTCTCATGACTTAAACCAACACACAAATTAAACCATGAATAAGATTAAACCAAAG
Source organism: Iris macrosiphon (assembly GCA_036927795.1). Taxonomy (NCBI): domain Eukaryota; kingdom Viridiplantae; phylum Streptophyta; class Magnoliopsida; order Asparagales; family Iridaceae; genus Iris; species Iris macrosiphon. The sequence goes on along the minus strand of JAYESA010000014.1, from coordinate 105,790,088 downwards.
AATGGGTCTAGTCTCCATGCACACGCAACCAGGCTAAAATAAAATATGTTCCAAATACATATATCGGGAACGGAGAGTGACAAATACGTAGCAATCCTTTCTTAGATGGTGCATATACCGGTGGAACATGCAGTATTTAGGGTCATTGATATGACCCACTTCTTCTTGTTTTCGGAAGTCAAGTAGCTTGAGTTTGTTGATCTTCATTAGGACATTGAATATATCCACCACATATTCATCATCAAAGAAGTATGTCTCTTTAGGCTTGGTTTGTCTGAGGTCTTTGGATTTGACTAAGAAGTCCCCTTGGAGATATCCACTGTAAGGACCTCATTTCCTTTTCCATTGCGGTTATTATTGTTGCTTTAGGGACGCTTTCCCCTATCATCAGAACTAGGCACATTGAACCCCGATAACTTCAGATCGTCGATAGACGCCTCAGCTGTGTCAGTATTCCTGATAAAGGTGGACCACAGGTCGTACTTGGCTGGCCCTAAACTAAACTTCAGAATTGGGAGCATGTTGTACCTACAAGTGTCCATCAACATAGTTTCCAGTATGCCTAGCGACAATTTCAAAGCAAGGCTTATGAATGTTCAATGAAGTCGCGCACCGGCTCCGTCTTTCTTTTCTTAGTAGACATAAGCATAGACATTGTCATGTCCATGTCATCTTTGTAGAATCTGGCTTGTTCAATGAAGTCGCGCACTAGCTCTGTCTTTCTTTTCTTAGTAGACATAAGCATAGACATTGTCACGTCCATGTCATCTTTGTAGAATTTGGCAAGGAACAACCTCTCCAGATCTTTGAAAGTCTTGATACAATTTACTCAGAGTGCAGAACCATTCTAAAGCTACCCCCTGCAAGGTGCCAATGAATAATTTCATAAGGAATGCATCACCCCTAGGTATGTGCATAGTCTGGGAGTCAAAATACTTCATGTGTTGATGAGGCGACCTCATCTCATCAAACAAAAGTAAAGATTGTGGTTTATATTTAGGTGGGCAAACCACATTGTCCTACTTTGGAGGATATAGTTGTGACACTCCCATCTTGTGAAGTTCGTCTCTATTATTCATAGAGGCAACTTGAGCTTCGAGTGCACGAAAGGGTTTAGTATCAATGGGATGTGCAACACATGTCACTGTGTTATAGTACGTTAGACGCCTATTGGTTGTGGGGCAAATGTCTGGGCACCCCTTGCCTTAGGTTTATTGTAGAATTTTGGTTTTCTTCCATCTCAAGTGAAGGCTAAATTGGAGGTGCTGGTATAGCTATTGTGTTTGCAACTAGAAGCTATTGGACAATTTTATGTATTGTATGCATATCCCAAAATATAGCTTCAAGGGTATCGAGACGCTGGTCTGTGCAGGCAGCACCGCTTTCTTCCGATTCATCTCCAGTTGCGTACATATTGACTTCTCTCTCATCAAAGGAATGGGTAGTAGACTGGGTAGTATATTCAGAGTCTACACCTTCTACTTCAGACTCCTTGGACACATTACTCACCAGAAGGTTTAGAGCGCTATGCACTTCCTCCCCCGGGCGAGTATCACCCCCAGCTTGTGGGTTTTTGTCTTCATCTGAAGACCTGCTCCTGGAACGGGTATGCTAATAGACCCCGTTAGTAGAACCAATACGTTGATCAGTTCTTACCCTTCATCTACCTCGAGAGGAAGGTGGTGAAATAATTGCACCTCTTCGAGAGATATTGGATACAATGAAGGGAATATTCTATCTTGGGCTCCATCCACCAGAGGGCGTTCTTCCTGCCATGTACACAGAGGAACCGAGCAAGTCTTCATCATTTGGAATATTTCTTCGGCTCCTAGAACGTTGTCAAGTCGCAATAGTAGGATATAGTCGGTCAAACACAAATCGTTGGGTGGATGATTCATTTGCTTTTGAACAATAGCAATTGATTACAATGTTACTGCAACAATGTTAATGAGGAAGCATCGCTCTATGACCAAGAGATTCCCTTTCTTTATGTTTCAGATTAATTATATCACGTAAATCATGGAAGGAGCAGAAGACATATCAGACCCTCGAATAGTTTTCTGGGCGCGCACTTTATCTACTTGAGCGAACGCATAAGAAGGATTTTCTCTTGCATGAGTAAAACACAAGTCATTATGCGTGTAGAAATGAAAAGGGCCACATGTCTGAATTGCGAGAGTGTATAAGTCTCGTGCACGCATTTTTGAATTGTGAGACATCAAGTTATTATCCTTGTCGTTATTTGTGTAGAACTTCTGGTTTTGGCCATTGTCAACGCAACCAAAACAATATCGTGGCTTCCTTCCCTTGGTGGGCATACTGGCATAACAAAAGATATCCTTCACAGAGTCATGGGTAGGATTAATCACCCGTTTCCCCTTGTCATGAGCAACAATGGGGTAGGAGATTCTATTAAAGATAGAGCCACTTTTGCTTTACAAGTTACTCTTGCTAAGGGAGTTAGGTCCAGTTTCAAAAAATTGAGTGAGTGAGGCATCCTTTTCTTACAAAATAGGTTTAATCCCTATACGTATGTGTTGAGAATCAATATTGTTTATCCCAAGGCCCTCCTTCTGCCCTCTATTATGGTCGTGCATCAGTTGGCAAGAGCGCTCGACACTCGAGCCCTCAACATTGTTGTGTTTACCTTTATTGAGGTTCAAGTGTTGGGCTCTCTTCTTTCTACGCATAGAACACGATTTTTGAGTTTGCACACTGGCAGAACCCTGGAGTGCATTGGCTACGGTAGTAGAGCTTCTATCTATATCACACGCGATCTACAAGGCTCTCTATGAAGCATCCACTTGATACTTTTGCGCCGAGAGGGTCATGTTTTGGCCGCATGAGGTGGGGGAGCTAAACAAATCATGCACATATATCGGTAGGGCTACAACCACCACTTTTATCGGGCCCATGTCTTCAGCCTCTTTGGGATATGCAGCATTGGCTTTAGGAAGCCAAACATGGAAAGCTTTCTTTGGCTTTATGATCAATGAGGGGCTTGAACATCCCTCAGAAAGCATGTCTTCGTAAGCATGTTGGTTGAACTGGATGACCAAAGTCTTCTACGTTGTTCCCATCAATGCTACGTCAGGTTGAGCCATCACCTTCTCGTCTATGGAGAAGGCTTTTCCCAACAGAGTCTCCATTTTGTTCGCCATGGAAAAAAGTTGCACTAAACTTTATATTATGAGCTTTTGAAATTGTTTACATGGTATAAAGAATCCTATACAAAAATGTCTAAGTACAAGTATGAAAAAAAATAAAAGATTCTGGAGAAATAGTAGCTATGGAGATCTGATATGCGGCCGATCACTTTACTCCTTGGACCACCAAAAAATGAGCATAGGGAACTTGCTAAGACTTAAACACTGGAGAATATGGCAGCAAGAAAGCTCTAGAATAAGACAAGATTCTTTTGATCCTCTAGGATGGCACTGATGCCATGATATTTATAATTGTTCAACACTAGAATGGTTAGATTAAAACTCTGCACAAAAATAGGCAATATCCACTGCGTTTGCCATTTTTTGTGTATATTTGAGGGTAACTGTCACCCATATTAAAGTTACTGCTTGCACAAATTACTGCCATCTCGACACGTACCCATTAGTACGAGGAGAGTTTCGATCATGGTGACAACTGTTGTCCATATTTTTTAAAATCTTGGCATTAAATGCACATGACCTCCTCGATCTCTCAAGTGTTCAATAACTGTCATAATTTTGGATTCTTAATCAGCAAAATACGCATAATTCTTCTTCTTCGAAGAAAATTATGAAAATGTGCACACTTTTCATGTTAAACTCCATCTCGGGTCGCCACGTGACATTATCTCCGAAAAAAGAGTTAAAGGGAATGATTACCATATGCCATTTCCTAGGCCACTATACATAATCTTCGTATGCTGTGATGGAATGTCAGGCATCAGACACGCCTTTTAATAGCATTTTGTTATTTAATGACAGACTTTATGTTTATCAGCAAGTAAAGTGCGCACTTTGGTTACCCGCTGATGTTGAGAGATGAAAATGCACTTTTCTCTATTCTACAGCTAAAAAAGTGCGCTTTTACTTTAAGATAGTTTTCTCCTTAGTCATTCGTCGGACCATTTTCTGTGCATATTTTCTATGCTTCTACACTCAATATAGGTCATTCTATATCTCAAAAAACTAATTTTTAGTTTATCTTCTTATATAGTTCTTAATTTTTTCCCATTACCTTTTTCCTAGTTCTTATGTTAGGATTGTAGTATGTTATATATATCATTCATATCACATAGTTTCAAGAGTCAAAAGTTAATTTGACACACCTATATAAAGCTTACAGTATATATATATAGAATTTGTATATTCTGCGTAGTTTTATTTCAAGTCAGATTTTATGTAGTAAATAGAATCATTTATGTAATCTGCTAACATATTTTGTAGAGCACTCGTTGCCATTTTTGAAAACATTTAATATGATAGTTTTTTTTATTTTACACGTTGCCATGTAGAGCACTTGTTTCCATATCTAGATGTCAAATACTTAATTCTATTTTATTTCAGAATAGTCGCAGTTTGATAGAATTATCGTATAGGCTAAACTATAAACATGATTGACCAAAGTTTTTGTGTGATAGCTCCTAACTTATATGAATGATGCCTAATTGATAAAATTTCATAATAATATCCAGAATTGAAGATGTATCTATATTACGTACAATATGATATTATGTAAACAAAATAAAATTACATAATGTAACAAAATTATGTAGTGTAATTATGTAACATAATAAAATTGCGTAACGTAACATAATTATGTAAAGTAAAGTAAGTACAAAATGTAATGGAATTATGTAATGTAACGAATTTACATAACATAACAAAGTTTTGTAACGTAAAAGTTTTATTATTTAATTTTAATTTCAAAAATTATGTTTTTTATATATGTGTCCTAGCTTATAAATAATGTTCTATTCATGTTTATATACATATTTTTATTAAGAATTTGATGGTGACACACAAATTTGTTCATCGATGTAGTTGTAGGACATAAGTCGATATATATACTTTAAAAAAAAGATCGTAGGACACAAAAATAATTCTTGTAGGTGTATGTGTTTTTAATTTCATGATTATTCTAATGAAGCATGACTATGTGTTTATAATTGTATGTTCACCTATGTAAGTCTTGCAAGCCTAGGCCTAGAAAAAAGTAAGTTAAAAAGTAACGTATACGCTAAATCATACATGATTTTCATATTGATAACGATTTACGTAATTAAACTTAGTTCATCGAAAAATATTTTTAAAAGTGTTACTAAACGAATATTACACAAGTTAAAGATTCAGTCTATATGATTTATAGCACTACATATGACTTAGAGGAATCTAGGTTATGTATCAAACTATCAAATATTTAATATATTAGAATTTGAGGAATATCGATTTAAATCAAAGATGTACTTTTATGCTAAGTCATGGAATTGAAAGTTAGATCACGAAATCGATGTAGACTCTGATATTTGCTCTTCTTGAGCACTGGAACGACATTAGCTACCCATTCTGGATGTTGTTCCTCACAGATAAAGTCGTTCGCAATAAGTTTTTTGACTTCAGTTTCGATAGCTTCTATAATATCTGGACAACATTTTTTATTGTTGTTTGAGCGATTTAACATCCGGTTTAATATTCAAATATGCATAGCTACCTAAGAATCTAAACTAGGCTTATCATTATAGCTCTATATGAAAACATAATATATTCTCTTATAAGTGATAATAGATTGCTTTTCTTCTTCAAAAATAGTTCTACTGATAAATATTGGCTTGGGAGAAGACTCATCTTCCAGATTAACTTGAACAACTTCATCTTCGGTAGGAGGTTCTTACTGTTCAAACCGTAACTTCCATTGTGATTCTATTTTCTACACCCAAGTATCAACTTTAAAAGGCTCAATTGTTTGGTCATCTTCTTCAATTTCTTGGTCAATTAATGTCATATTGACTGTGAATGCAACTTTTCTACTTATGAATTTTCAGGAGTTTGTGGATGTGTCATATAACCCAATCCTCTACCGGTGTTGTGGTAGTAGTCATCAAACTTTTCTTTCGGTACGAAGGGTCGCAACGAAAGATGCCATCCTTTGTCGAAATTAATACCTTTGTTGCTTTTGAAGTCATAACCCATATTTTATATGATATTTTAGGTTTTTTGACTGTAGCGATAATATTGGATCTTGCATGTTTCTTCCTCAAAACTGATTTCATGTAACTTCCTTCTAGATTCATCTCTTTCAAATTTGATCGACTTTGCTTATATGAACCTATTATCAATACTAGAGTAGTTCAAACCACCCCCTTTATTGATGTAATACCGGATTTCATTATCTAAATTTATATTTTTATCCATTGGACCTGCATCTTGTTGTTTATTCATGTATCTTCCAGTACAATATTAGTATTATCAAAATAATAAGCTGATAGATCGACCACAAAATGGTTCAGTTGACTTGGTCCCTCCATCGAGATCCATTATACCGAGGTTTATAACAAAAGGCTCTGTGGAGTTTTTACGGTAAGCACTTTCATAATATCCTTTCAGGTAGATAATCAAATGACCCTCTTCTGGTGAGTCAACCTCCGCTTCATCATAAACGTCGTTTTCATTTTTCCTCTCGATACTATTATTTATCTAACACCACATTTGAGAAATAGGCTTCAACACCTTTGAATGGGTCAATGTCTGCATACACCGTTCTGACCACCTCCTACTTGTCCACATACTTAAAGCATTGGTATATAGTATATGACAAAATCAAACTCTCATGTATCCCTAGCCGTCCAAGCAGGATATTGCAGGACACATCCATGTCAATCACATAGCAAGTGACTTCCATGCCAAGATTGTCAGTCTATCACCTCAAGTGAATTCCCCCCCAAAGGGTTGATGTTTCTGGCATTAAAGCCCAGAATGGTAGTATTGTGGTAGAGAGCTTGTTCATTGTCATTTCTAGAGTTTGTAGCAAGCTTCTGGGTATGATGTTGAGCGAGACCATATATCAATATGCATATGTTCGATCTTGATAACACCAATGTATCCAATATACTACAATAGCCTATCATGCCAATTGTTCTTCAACAACATGTCCTATTAGAAAAATGTAATGTTCGACATATGCTCCATTATATTATGAAAATGCAGGAAGTTATAAAATCTTTAGCAAAAGGTTTGAACTGTTTCAAATAAGAGTCGGCATGCATCATTGCCTCTCTTAACATGTCTCTGGTTTATTTGGAGAGACATAGAAGTTCATAGATTGAGAGTCGAGCACGTGTATTGGCCAGATGTGCTAATATATCTAAGTTATACAACTTCTCAAGTCCTTATGGATGATTCTTCTTTAAAGACTTATCGAATCGAACTTCCTTCTATTTGCCTTTATCCGTTTCTTGTTATTTTGGCAGATTAGTTGCCGGTACAGATGGTAAAGCGTCGTCATAGATCATGTCGTAGGTCCTTAAATATGTCTTTCCAGACCTAGTATTATCAGACAGTACCTCATCTTGTTCAGTAGTTAAGATAAGGGATTCTTCTTCAAAATATGTCATAACATTGAAATATCGACTTTCTTTAGAAGCATGAAGGACAATATTGTAGGACTTGCCATTCTTCTTCTTATTCTTCTTCTTCTTATTTTTTTGATTTTGTTTTTGTAGCAAAGGGGACACCTTCTCACTGTTCATCTTGGATGTACACACATTATTTTCTTGTCCTAGTGGTCAAAAGCATTGGACCACCGCTTTGTCCACTGGGAGGAGGGAGATTGACTATCTCTATCCTTGATGCATGTATAAGGATAATAATATCTTTTACTTGCACCTCCAGGAATTCATCGAATTACAATATGACCATATTTGAAGTGACTTCCTTTTGGTCATTGTGGAGAGTGATAGCTTTAGAGTCTAGTAGTTGCTGGATTTTGTCCTTTAATGCATAGCAATCTGATATTGGATGATGTATGTATCTGTGGTACAAGTAGTAACCTTCAACTTTTGTTGAGTGGCAATCAAGATGTCAACAGTCGACAGAGCCTTCTTTCCTTTTGTTGTTGTTGCGGTTAGAGTTGTTTTTGGGTCGCTTATCTCTTTCTTCAGAACTGGACTTCTTGAAGCCCATAATTTCAATTTTTTTACAGCCTTCTCTGTAAGTTCGACACTCTTGATCAGTATCGGCATTGTCTTGATATCTGTCGCCACTAAGCAAAAGCTAACATTAGACAGTAAGTTATGTTATGTCTGCACGTTCCAGTAACATGTTGACTGGAATTCCTTGAGGAAAACAGAGAGCCAGTCTTCGAAAGCGTTCGATGTAATCACAAACTAACTCTCCCTCATTTTGGGTTGTTGAGATCAGAGTTGACATCATGAACTCGATCATTCCTTCATAGAACCGTGGCAAGAAAGCTATCTCCAAGTTGTACCACGTCTTGATGTAGCCATGTGGTAGACTCTGAAACCATTCAAATGCCATGCCCTTCATAGTTCCCACAAACATTATTGTCATAAAGGCATGGTTCCCCGCAATATGATGTGTTTATGATCTAAAGTAGTATATATGTTGACTGGGAGAAGTCAACCCATCATACGACAACAACGATTATGGTTTGAACATAGGTGGGCACTGTTACGCCCCAGTCCTAAAATACCAAAGGACTAGCCACGTGGGAATGACCAGCAGCACAGCTCCAATGGGTAACCCAATTTAATAGACCCATTATAGTACACTTAAGCTGTAATAAATATAAATAAAATTCTATATAATCTATCTCAGTATAATTCTAATCTCATCCCTATAAAGCAATCACAATACAATATGATAGACCAGTCAAGATAATAGATAAAAGAAAATAATTTATCATCAAGTCCGAATAAGTAGTAACTCGGGGAATAACTCGTCACAATAAAGAAAAGAGAAATAACACCAAATATATATGTCTAGAGGTTCAAGTCCAAATATAAAATAACACTAAGCATAAATAACTAAATAGATAACTGAGTACTCAGGAGAAATCCTCTCGCACAACCTTGTCCGCTGGTGCAAGTACTGCTCCAACGTTATCTCATGTCCCGTAAACCTCGGGATAATCCTCCTCTGCTATACCTGGGGACATAATTCGGATCCAGGTCCTCAGGGGACATAGCAAGGAACAAGAATAACTCAAGCCAAAGTACAATAAATAAAATAAGTGGGCTAAGGGTATCTAACATAATCTATATAAGTGAAATACAAATGAGAACGTACTCGTCCGCTAAACCACAGGGTCTTGTAGATCTGCATAGACACAACAATAGCTAGTAGTAATAGTAGTAGTAGGTACGTACAGGCCCCGTCAAGGTACTTGTAGCACTATAGGGCCTGAAGAGCAAGCATCAGAAGCTAGTAGTGTGTGGTAGCCCAGCGGTACGATAAATTATTTCCAACCCCATGTATCTCACGTCACATGTCCACAATATGCAAGACAATCACTATCTATGTCTCAAGTTTATGTATAAATAACATCATGTCAAATAGCACATGTCTTAAGTTATGTCCTAAAATAGAAGTCGAAATCCTCGAATATCTCAAGTGAGGCTTGTGTACATGAGAGTCATGTATAGTATCCTAAGGTAATTAGTGCAAGTATTGCACGTAAGGTATACGATGACAATAGAATCTAACGATACCCAATTCTGTGCACGAAAGTCGGCACCCGAATATGATTCAGACCCAAAGTATCATCACGGTCCTAGGGTCACAATAAAGTACATGAAATAAAATAGAGACTATAATTTGAAACAAAAAAATTAAGCATAATATACTGAGACCAAGACAAGGTACACTTGTCTGTTGCCTGATACTGCGTTATAGCAGATCTAAAGTCCACGTCTGATGGTGCTACAACATCCATGTGCCCTACGACCATTACTTAAATTAATTCTAATTCTACCATTATCTACTTTATGTAAAAGTATAGAGTTTCTACACTCACATCAATATAGTAACAACTTTCGTACCAATAATTTTGACAGTCGCATGGCTTTAGTTAACGTGCCAATAATCATGTACCATACTATTATTTATAACGTTGTAAGGACCTCGCATATTGATTTACCATGTGTACGTATAGGCCTTTATGTCTGATTAAACAACGTATTCCTACACGTGCGTATATTGGGTTCAATGTCGCAAAACGCTATACAACGTTAACTATACAATGTTAACTGGTTAATTGAGCATGCATAGAACTATTTTATTTCACTAATTAACATCATAAATTACTAAAACAAATAAGTTTAATAATCTAAATTTATTTTTATTATTAATAAAAATTTATGCACACTTTTTATATTCAAGCTTATGTGTATGTAATAAACTATACATAGTTACCACTACCATGCATGCACTCAACCCTTCCTTTATTCATCAACTAAGCTACTAAATATACTTATTAATACATATATAATTCTAATTAATATTATTTTTATTATGAAATTAAATTAACTATAGTGAACAACACATTTTTTTATAGTTCTGCATACAATAAGTACGTACAAGTTCACCTATAGTAACCATACAACCTACCTATCAATTATTCATACTTTAAAACACTAAAATATACATTTTGATACGTATAATATTCTGATTATGGTATATATAATTCTAGAATTTAGTTTATAATGGTGAAAAATCTCATTTTCAATATTATAATTTTAATACAATATTCATACAATTACACCATTACTAACCATGCAATTCACATCCATTATCTATACTTTTAACCCACAAAATATATATTTTAATATATATATATATGATGATATTAATTTATATTATTTTGAATATTAACTATATAATTCTAAAATTAAAACAACTATAGTGTAATAACTCATTTTCCTCATGACAACATCTATGAAGTATGTACATGCAATATAGGCTTAGGTGCATCGGTTAAACACATAGGGAAGGTGGTTCATAGATTTAATATGGATATTTTCATGTCTCCCTATAACTATAACATGATGAGGGAAGAAGAGGATGAAGAGGTTTACCACAACTTTGTGTAGATGAAGGTGTTTGCACTCCGGCGACGTTTTCGACCTCCGGGTGAGTTGCACCACCACTAGGGTCGGCCTAGGCTCTAGGGAGGAGTTCCAAGAGGTGATAGAGGGGATCCCCAAGGTCTAAAATTAGGGGGAGGATGCTGGCAACTGTGGGTTGCACCAAGGGTGGTCAACCTACTAGCTCGGGTGGAGGTGGATATGGAGGTGGAGGTACTTCTCGGTTTGAGGAGGGGATCAGCCAAAGCTCCAGGATGTGGAGAAGGAAGAAGGAGATATGGAGAAGAAGTAGAGAAGGAGATAAAGAAGAGGAGGTTTTGGTTGGGGGTGAAGGGGTGGCCGAATGTGGGTTGGGGGTTATACTCCCTAGGAGTTAATAGATATAAGTAGTAATAATGGAAGGGAGATGAATGGTTCGAGGTTTCATGTTAAAACCAAAGGTCAATAGGAAGTTTTGATACTTGAATAACCGAACCAAGTATGTTGGCTGCAGGTTGGCACTTTCTGTCGTACATCGCCTCAAAATATGTCATCTGGATGCTCGCCTGGTAGCTGTTGTTGTAAGAGAACTCTACCATATATAAATGGTCTTCCCAAGACCCTCCAAAGTCTAACATGCACGACCTCAACATATCCTCTAGGATCGGGATGGTGCGCTCTGACTGACTGACTGACTGTCTGTGGATGGTGAGCAGTATTGAACTTGAGTCAGGTACCAAGACTCTTCTACATGCTCCGCCAAAAATAGGATGTAAATTTTGATTCACGATCCGACATAATACTAACCGGTACTCCATGTAACCTTACGATCTATCGCATATACATGTCGGCTAGAATCTCTGTGGACTGTCCAACTCTGAACGAAAAAAAATGTGTCGATTTGGAGAATCGATCCACAATAACCCAAACTGCATCCTTTCTACTGGGGCTTCTTGGAAATCATGTAACAAAATCCATAGTGATATGTTCCCACTTCTATTCGGGTATGGGAAGTGACTGTAACATACCAGCAGTCCTCTGATGCTCGGCCTTAACCTGCTGACAGACCAAATATTTTGCCATAAATCGTACGATCTCTCTCTTCATCCCATGCCACCAATAGTACTGTCTTAAATCTCGGTACATCTTCGTACCTCCCGGATGAATAGAGTACATGGAGCTATGTGCTTCAGACATCAACTCATGTCTCAACTCTTCATTCGGAACATATAGGCAATTTTCGCACCTTAATATCCAGTCCTCATGGATCTGAAGTTCCGTCTGCATACCGACTTTCGTCTTCTCTTTAAGTCTCCGGAACCTAGCATCTGTAGGCAATGCTGCCTTAATCCTCTCCACCAGTGATGAGTTAACCTCAAGATTAGCCAACTGCCCACTCTGTCCTGGCAAAATAACCTCTATCCCGAGCTCCTATAGGTCCTCTAATAACTGGGGCTGCATCATCAAGAAATAAGCTGTGGACTTTCTGCTGAGTACGTCTGCTACGACGTTTGCTTTATTCGGATGGTACTGCAAATCTATATCAAAATTGACCATCAACTTTAGCCAATGCCTTTGCCTCATGTTGAGCACTTTCTAAGTATAGAAATACTTCAGACTCTTGTAATCAGTAAAAAAAATGTACTCTCTCTCCGTAAAGATAGTGCATCCATATCTTTAATACAAATATTACTGCAGCTAGCTCGAGATCGTGCGTCAGGTAGTTCTTCTCATGAACCTTCAGCTGCCTCGATGTATAAGCGATAACTTTGTCATGATGCATCAAAACACATCCTAGTCCACTGCATGACGCATCACTATAAACTATGTATCCTCCCGATCCTGAAGGAAGAGTCAAGACCGGTGATGTTGTTAATCGTCTCTTCAACTCCTCAAAACCCTTCTGGCAATCCTCCGTCTATGCAAACTCCTGGTCCTTACACATCAACTGTGTCATAAGCTCTGTAATCCTTGAAAAGTTCTCCACGAACCTCCGATAATATCCAACAAGTCCGAGAAAACTTCTTACCTCCGTAACTGATGTAGGTGTGGGCCAAGTTTCTATTGCATCAACCTTCTCTGGATTAACTGAAAGTCCTTCCGAGATGTATGTCCCAGGAAATGTATCATATCCAGACAAAACTCATATTTGCTGAGCTTGGTGTACAACCTCTCCTGTCTCAGCGTCTCCAGCACGATTCTGAGATGCTTCTCGTTCTCTTCATGGCTCTTGGAGTATACCAAGATGTCATCAATAAACACAACCACGAACTTGTCCAAGTACTGATGGAAGACTCTGTTTATCAAACTCATGAACACAGCTGCTCATTGGTTAAACCAAACGGCATAACTAAGAACTCATATTGTCCGTACTTGGTCCTGAAGGCTATCTTCGGTATATTCTCTTTCTGTACTCTAATATGATGATAACCGGATCTGAGATCGATCTTTGAGAATACACGAGCACCACTCAACTGATCAAACAGATCATTAATACGCGACAAGGGATACCGGTTCTTGATGGTTACGGCATTTAGTGCCCTGTAGTCAATACACAGGCGTACCGTTCCATCCTTCTTCGATACAAATAGTATGGATGCTCCCCATGGTAAAACACTGGGCCAAATAAAATCCTGTAGGAGAAATTGGTATGAGCGAGTAGGAATATAAAAATCCAATCCTATTTATAGTGTGTTGGCAAACAAAATTTGGTCAGAATTCGGATGGGGTTCAATTCAAAATTTTGAACTTTGGGCTACAAAATCAGGGATATTATTACTGTGCTGATACCAAAGGGATAATCGAGTTTGGCATGAATTGGGCCCAAGTTCGATTTCAAAGTATGGTAGACTTTGTTAATGAACGTGGCCTGATTTTGTGGATAGGTTCGTTGGTTTATTTGAGTGAACTAGATATCTGGATATAGGTACTTTGATTTGCCAGTGTGACTCAGCTTACATCAATCCTAGACTCAAATAAATAAAAGATTATATTTGAATATGAAACCAAACTTGATAAAAAATCTTTTAACTGGTGCAGAGTCTGACTTTAGTACTGACGAAGTTGATATACTTTGCATCAAGAATATGCTTCATTTGTATTTTAGATCTAATATTTGACAATTATCAGAATCAGGTTGACTGTGACTACTTTGTGTCAACAAACCCTTCTCTAGAAGATCATAAACTTGCTTTTTCAATTCTATTAGCTCCTTATGTGCTAGCCGGTACACTGATGAAGTGATAGGCTTTGCTCCTAGAGTCAAGTCTATGGTGAATTCTATTTCTCGATCAGGTGGTAAGTCTGGAAGATCATCGGGAAATACATCCACAAATTTTGATACAACCTTTGGGTACTCGTGCTCCCCTTCTGTAGAGAGTGCCTTAAGTGTAGGCTGAACACCTTTCTCTTTGGCTTCCCTTAGAAACTAAAACTCTGGATAGGTGGTCTAAATATAACATGTCCATACCGATAATCTAGAGTCACATGGTACTGACTCATCCAGTCCATACCAAGTATACCATTATAATCCTATATGGAAAAGATCAAAAATTGAGCTCGTATCTCTCGCCCACAAACTACTACCAAACAAGATATACAAATATCACTAACTGGGATACTTTTGCCTTCCGTAAGAATTCTCATAGTCTTCGGAAGGGTGCGTTAGCTACTCTATGTGTGGCTACGAAGTTAGCAGCTATGAATGAATACGATGCTCCAGAATTGAATAATACTAAAGCAGGTAATGAAGCTACTAATATAGTACCTGTGATAACCTCTCTTGCAGTAGCTTTCTCTTCAATAGTCATGGCAAATATCCGCCCTCGCCCCTGAGATGGTCCTCTCTGCTGACGAGCCTGCTGGAATAGTGCTTCTTATGGTGCCAAAGGTGGCCTCGGCTGATACCCACCTGGAGCTGGTGGTCTGACTCCTCCAGCTCCCGTCTGTGGTGCTCGTAGTACTGAATAAGCTAGCCTAGGTGCTGGTAAGCCTGGTGGGGGAATCATTGGTGCTTCTCTCCGTAATCCCGTACAGTCACGTGCCGAGTGCTGTCTTGATCCACAAACCAAGCATAGTTCCAACTTGCGTTTGCACTCGCTCACATAATAACCTCGCTTGCCACAATATTGACATATAGGCAGTGTCTGCGGAGCTGCTCTGGGTGGCTGGTGCATGTGAGATCTCTTTGAATCTTCTCCCTATGGTGCTCTAGCTGGTGCTGATGTGAACGACTATTTTTGGATGGACTCTCTCCTGGTGACGTACTCTATGCGTCGAGCCGCTGGCAAGGATGTCCATGTAAGAAATAGGTACGACTGAGTCGATCAACCTCTGTAACTCAAAGCTAAGTCCATCAAAAAATTTATCCGCCTTCTCCTCTTCTGTTAGGATCAGAGTCAGGGCAAAGTGACTCAAACGGATGAACTCCGTATTATACTCTTCTACTGTTATATTGTCTTGAGTGAGGTAATTAAACTTATCCCAAAGTTCCACTTTAGCAATAGATAGAATGTACATCTCCTGAAAGAGTCTAAAGAACTCTTCCCAAGTAACTCGGTTTGGTCTGAGCTATTTCTCCTCAGATAGCCACTAGTGATGTGCATTGTCGTAAACTGTATACTAACGACAGTCATCTAACGCTCCCTTGGAAGCTCAGCTGCTTCCAATTGGTGTTGAGTGTTTGTGAGCCACTCATGAACTTCAGTGGGCTCCTCCTTGCCAAAAAATGTATGGGGCTTCAGCTGGCGAAAATCAGTGATAGATCCCGTCGATGGCGTCTAGCTGGTAGGGTCGCCTGCTCCAGTGCAGTTACTATATTGTTCCTCAGGTTCTCTGCCTGGTGTTGCTGAGCCTCTTGCTGAATTTGTTGTTGAGCTTGCATTATTGTATAGAACATCTGAAATAGATGATGTCCGTCCAGAGGCTGCCCTGGCGGAAAAGCTGGCTTCGGTAGAGTGAATTACGGTGGTGGTGGAATATCATCTCTCTGAAACCTCAAGGCATCCTGATCATCCGGTTGCTTTGTTGAGTGGATGGATCTCCACCCAATGGTATCACCCTATCGTCATAAGTAATCACCGCACCCGATAGGATTCTTATGGCAGTATCGTCACTAGTTCATGGATCCATTACCCTGCACATAAAGTAAACTATGTGAGTCGCACAGAGGAATCAAGGCAGGATATATGTTAAAAAATTATTTTAAATTCGATATAGAGGTCAAGAACAGGTCAACAAGTGGATGAGATCCTATAATTTATTCTATCCTAATTTGTATGCTTGCTCGGTTCTGTAATTGGAATCCAAAGTAATATATTAAAGACCTACATGCGCCACCATAAAATCATGTCATGCTCTAGTCCCAAAATACTAAAGGACTAGCCACGTGGCAATGGCCAGCAGCACAACTCCAATGGGCAACCCAATTTAATGGACCCGTTAGAGTACACTTAAGCTATAATAAATATAAAAACAAGTCTACATCATCTATCTCGGTATAATTCTAATCTCATCCACAGAAAGCAATCACAATATAATATGGTAGACCAGTCAAGATAATAGATAACAGAAAATAGTCCATCATCAAGTCCAAATAAGTAGTGTATCGGGGAACAACCCGTCACAATAAAAAAAAAGAAATAACACCAAATACATATATCCAGAAGTCCAAGTCCAAATATAAAATAACATTAAGCATAAATAACTAAATAGATAACTGAGTACTTAGGAGAAATCCTCTGGTAAAACCTCGTCCTCTGGTGCAAGTACCGCTCCAACGTCAGCTCATGTCCCGTACACCTCGGGGTAATCCTCCTCTGCTATACCTGGGGACATAATCCGGATCCAGGTCCTCATGTGACATATTAAGGTACAAGAATAACTCAAGCCAAAGTACAGTAAATAAAATAAGTGTGCTAAGGGTATCTAACATAATCCATATAAGTGAAATGCAAATAAGAACGTACTCGTCCGTTAAACCACCGGATCCTGTAGGTCTCCATAGATACAACAATAGCTAGTAGTAATAGTAGTAGGAGGTACGTACAAGGCCCGTCAAGGTACCTGCAACACTATAGGGCCCGAAGCACAAGCATCGATAGATAGTAGTGTGTGGTAGCCCAACGGTACGGTAAATTCTCCCCAACCCCATGTATCTCATATCTCATGTCCACGATACGCAAGACAATCACTATCTATGTCTCAAGTCCAGGTATAAATAACATTATGTCAACTAGTACATGTCTCAAGTCCTGTCCTAAAATAGAAGCCAGAATCCTCGAATATCTCAAGTGAGGCTTCTGTACACGAGAGTCGTGTATAGTGTCCTAAGGTAATTAGTGCAAGTGTTACACGTAAGGTATACGATAATAATGCAATCTAACAATACCCGATTCTATGCACGAAAGTCGACACCCGAATATGATTCAGACACAAAGTATTGTCACGGTCTTAGGGTCACAATAAAGTACATAAAATAAAATAGAGACTATAATTTGAAACAAAAAAAAGCACAATATACTGAGACCAAGGCAAGGTACACTTATTTTCTGCCTGATGCTGCGTTATAGAAGATCCAAAGTCCATGTCCGATGGTGCTGCGATACCCACGTGCCCTGCCAACATTACTTAAATTAATTCTAATTCTACCATTATCTACTTTATTTAAAAGTATAGAGTTGCTACACTCACATCAACATAGTAGCAACGTTCGTGTCAATAATTCTAACAATCGCATGGCTTTAGTTAATGTGCCAATAATCACGTACCATACTATTGTTTATAACGTTGTAAGGGCCTCGTACATTAATTTACCATATGTACGTATATGCCTTTATGTGTGATTAAACAACGTATTCCTACACATGCGTATGTTGGGTTTAATGTTGCAAAATACTATACAACGTTAACAGGTTAATTGAGTATGCATAGAACCATTTTATTTCACTAATTAACATCCTAAATTATGAAAATAAATAAGTTTAATAATCTAAATTTATTTTAATTATTAATAAAAAATTATGCACACTTTTTATATTCAAGCTTATGTGCATGTAATAAACTATACATAGTTACCATTACCATGCATGCACTCAACCATTCCTTTGTTCATCAACTAAGCTACTAAATATACTTATTACTACATATATAATTCTTATTAGTATTATTTTTATTATGAAATTAAATTAACTATAGCGAACAACACATTTTTTCATAGTTATGCATGCAATAAGTACGTACAAGTTCACCTATAGTAACCATACAACCTACCTATCAATTATTCATACTTTAAAATAATAAATACACATTTTGATTCATATAATATTCTGATTATTACACATATAATTCTGGAATTTATTTTATAATGGTGAAAAATCTCATTTTCAATATTATAACTTCAATACAACATTCCTACAGTTACACCATTACTAACCATGCAACTCCCATCCATTCTCTATACTTTTAATCCATAAAATACACATTTTAATATGTATATATATGCTAAAATTAATTTATATTATTCTGAATATTAACTATATAATTCTGAAATTAAAACAACTATAGTGCAATAACTCATTTTTCTCATGACAACGTCTATGAAGCATGTACATGTAATATAAGCTTAGGTGCATGGGTTAAACACATGGGGAAGGTGGTTCATAGATTTAATATGGATATTTTCATGTCTCCCTACAACTATAACATCATGAGGGAAGAAGAGGATGAAGAGGTTTACCACAACTTTGTGTTGATGAAGGTGTTTGCACTCCGACGACGTTTTCGACCTCCGGGAGAGTTGCACCACCACTAGGGTCGGCCTAGGCTCGAGGGAGGAGTTCCAAGAGTTGATGGAGGGGCTCCCCAAGGTCTAAAATTAGGGGGAGGTTGTTGCCAACAATGGGTTACACCAAGGGTGGTCGCCCTACTAGCTCGGGTGGAGGTACTTCTCGGTTTGAGGAGGGGATCAACCAAAGCTCCAGGAGGTGGAGGAGAAAGAAGGAGATATGGAGAAGAAGATAAGAAGGGTATGAGGAAGTGGAGGTTTCGATTGGGGATGAAGGCATGGTCGAATGTGGGTTGGAGGTTATACTCCCTAGGAGTTAATAGATATAAGTAGTAACAATGAAAGGGAAATGAATGGCTGGGGGTTTCATGTTAAAACCAAAGGTCAATATGAAGTTTTGATACTTGAATAACCGAACCAAGTATGTTGGTTGGGGGTTGGTCCCCCCCCCCCCCTCCATATATGCATATACATGGTTTATTTTAAGTTAACATAGTCCAAAGGTGCATGTTAAAATAGGCAAAATTTGAATTTAAATTTAAATGAGGTAAAAATATGATTTGGTATAGGAAAAAAATGGTGTTTGGTGTGTAGAAAGGTGGGGGTGGATGTGTGGTGTTGTGTATGAGTTAGTCGAGTTAGTTTGAGGGTTCAAGTTGGGGGCTCGGGCTCGGTCAGGTGCAATTAATCAAAAATGGTCATTTTTGACTAATTAAAATGCATGGATTTTTATATTATTTTTGGAGCCTACGGGAACTCAAATAAATATAACACCAATATCATATGCATAGTTAGTGGTGTTAGACTAGGGGTTATAAAAGTCAGTGTCAAAATTTGGGTTCATGTTGCTCGTCTAAATTGACCGCAACAGAAAAGTGTCAAAGTGTCATATTTTGAGTCAAATAGCGTCGCGGTTGTTGTGTGACCAAAACGAAGTGTAGGTTTATAAAATTATGAGTGACATATGTATCGTGAGCCTAATTTGGCTCGGCTAAGCCTATTATGCAAAGTTGGTTGGAAAGAAAAAACTAGTGTTGTATTCCTGGCATTAAGACTACACTAAAGGGTTTCTAAATTCTAGAAATTATTTTAATGATTTATAATTATAACAAAATTACCAAAATATTCTTATCTAAATTTCAGGGGGTTTACAAGCACGAAGCATCGTCCCACTCACTAGAGTATGACATAGTGATACAAACCTTATGGAAGTTTTCCCTGTTAGCAAGGGATTCAACACGAGCCTCTAGATTTTGAAGAGCATCTGTTGATGGCGCAAGAGCTTGTGGTTGAGTAACACGAGCTTCTGTGTATTGCCTACCCCAACAACTACTACATTGGATGGGGTTGCTACAGAATCCTGATTGTCCTCAACCTCAGGAGATATTACTACCGTGACTTTTCATCCTTTTTGTATTATACCTCGAAGTTTTTAGATAACATTATAATTGAATCAAACGATATGTATATTCCAATGAAGCAGGAGATCGTGATGGAAGTTAGTAAGAGCATCTCCAACCCTATTGTGACTTTGAAAAAATGTTGTTGCCACATAGGAATGACAAATTTTTATTTAAAAATCATTCTCCAATGCAATTGTCAAGTAAATTGTGAAGTTTATGTGGCAAAAGTTATAGAAGACATTGTGAAATTGGTGGTCTAGTTCTAGACAATGTACTTGACATTGTCTTCACCTCCATGTCATCAAATTATGAATAAAAAATATTTAAAAAAAATTAATAAAAGACAAGTTGTCTTGAAAGTTGAAAAAAAGTAAACATCTTAATACTTTTGCATTGGATAAGACTTTTCTACTTTATTGTCTTTTATGAATGTAGTTTTGCCACGTAGGCATGTCATTATTTTGTGCCTCAAGCCACATACAAATCATAATACATTACAAGACAATATGGTTGGAGATTCTTCAATGCTAGTGACATAAAAACTCCCTTTCTCTCTACGTAGATTTGCCTCCTAAGATATCTATATTGAGTTATTTGTATTTAACTACCCTCACCCCCCTACATCCCAATACACACACACTTTTAAATTGCTAATCATATCTCCACTATTCTCAATTTTATTTTAATTAGTGCTATCCCAATTAAAAATAACTCATATATATTTTGTGAGTACATTTGCCCCTGACGCTACTACGAGATATTGGACGAGTTTTCGCGAGTCGACAAATCACTCCATTCTTTCAGTAAACTCCCACCTCAAAATTACAATTATGGATCTCTACTACCAAATCAAACGAGTGGCAATTCTCAAGGAATTATATATACCATGCACACCAAGACGCTTACCCAAAGCACCTTGACCAATCTGGAGTCATATTTTGGTGGTCAATTGATATTTAGGTGAGTTTATTAAGCAGTATGTCATTATGCAATAACATTTCTATTACATAAGAAATGACGATCTACCCCCTGGGCGTGAAAATTCAAACTCCATGTCCGGTCTTTTCAGAACCCCGCCTCTTTTTTCTCCCGTCTCTATAAACCCTAAAAATCTCCCCTTTTCTCTCACACACTCTCTCTCCAGAAATCCCCCATTTTTTTCTGTCTCCAGAAAGCCTAACCTAGCTTTCTCTCTCTCTCTCTTCCCAATGGTGACCGATCTCCCGATCGACGGCGACGGCGTCTGCATGGCCTGCAAGAGGAAGCCCCCTCCGCCGGAGTCCGTCACGTGCCGCACTTGCGCCGCGCCATGGCACGTGGCCTGCCTCTCGTCGCCTCCGGCGACCCTCGCCGCCGTCGCCGACTGGCTCTGCCCCGATTGTGGCGACAACGGCGGCGTATCGGCCGCGCCGGCGCCTGCGGCGGTCGGATCGGACCTGGTGGCGGCGATCCGGGCGATCGAGGCGGACCGGTCGCTGACCGGCGCGGAGAAGGCTAAGAGGAGGCAGGAGCTGGTGAGCGGTCGGGGTAGAGCGTTTGCGGCGGAGGAGGAGGAAGAGGAGGTGATCGGGAAAGTGGAGAAAAATGATGTTCTTGATATGTTGGATGAGAAGTTCAAGTGCTCTTTCTGCATGCAGCTGCCGGAGAGGCCCGTTACTGTAAGTAGTAGCTCTGTTTTTTTCTTGACAATTGTTGAAATTGGGACTTAATTTGTTACTATTTTAGCAAAATCGGGCACTTAGTGTGGCTAGTAGCATAGTCTACTTCTACATTGTCTAGATTTAGATGAATGTTGGATGATTTGCTATGTTATTGAGCTGGTTTTCGCTTGCTCACATGTTGAGAACAAAACCACGAGTCAGGGAAATTATAAAGTAAAGATGATAAGTCGTAAAGCATATTGTTTAGGTGGTTAGCCAAAGTTGGCTGCATTTGCGGTCAGTGATTAGATGAGAAACGTTCTCACCAAAAACTAACTGCAATGGTGGCTCTCGAATGCTATTAAAAGCCTCCCCCCCTCCCCCTTCACAAGCCTTGCTTTAGATCTGAACGGCATACATAAACACCATAGCTAAATGTGTCATAATATTTTCTTCTTCCAACTTGGTATAATAAAATTTGTTGGAGGAGGTTGTAAACTCTACTTATCAAGGGAACCACAAAATGCTAGGCGTTACAAGACTAGTTTTTGGATGGATGTAATTAGGAAGCTTGCGTGTAGCTTTTGTTAATGCAAATAGAGAAGTCATTGATAGATATAGATTTTATTTGGGGAAATGTTGTAGCAAATGTTTGAAGATGATGATGATATAAACTACATTTATTGCTATAGTAGCAAATGCTGATGCAATTGGTGTTATGGTCATTTTATAAACTTGTACATTTATGATCCATTTAATGCAAGCTAATAATGTCGGGCTAGGTTGTCAAGACGCGCTACATATAATGTATCGATTTTCTTGTGTACCTTATCGTGTACCATGTATCTTATTGTGTTTCAACTCTAGGAGTTGCATCTATGCTTCTAAATCTATATAAGGATGTGATTTAATATAATTTTCTCATAAGTTTTATTTGTTTCATCTTTACACGATGTAATTAGGATGCTTGTGTGTAGCTTTTATTAATGCAAATAGAGAAGCCATTGATAGATTGAGTTTTTTATATGGGAAATGCTATGGGGAAATATTGTATCAAATGTTTGAAGAAGATGATATAAACTGTGTTTATTACTATAGTAGCAAATGCTGAAGCAGTTGGTGGTATGGTCATTTTATAAATTTGTACTTGATCCATTTAAGGCAATCTAATAATATCGGGCTAGTTTGTGAAGTTGCGATACATATAATGCATTTATTTTCTTACGTAGGGGTGTACATCGGTAGATGGTCGTCCTATTTGGTCACAGTCGAAGTAAAACCAAAGTAAATCGGTTGTGAAATAATCTCTGTTCTAAAAGGCATCCGCCTAGGCCTCCTAGGGCGCCTAGGCGTTAGGCAACCGCCTAGTTCCTCCGACACCCAACTATGCATGATTTGGGGTTTTATAGACCTTTTCTATAATTTTTAGTAGTTTTTTTTGGATTTTTTTATTTTTTTAAACCGCTTAGATCTAGGTGTCCGCCCGACTAGCGCCTAGAGCTTTTCACAACCTTGAAAATAATCACAGTCGAATCAAGCCAACCAACTAGCTGGTTCGGTTTTGAAACTGATTGGCTCGGCTTGGCCGGTTAGTTTTGACCATAGACCAGTGTAGTTAAAGGCGCGCCTTGCTCCTAGGCACAGGGACAGCGCCTCAGGACACTCCAGGCGGGGCGCAATTCTTAAGGCGCGCTTAGGTGCACATTTTCCGAGCGCCTTGGAATAGCTAAGGCGCGCCTTGAAATCTTGTGAAAAAAATAACATGTTTAGACTATTTTTTTAACTGTCGTACTGTTTTTGGACTGTTTTTTGAACTGGTGTATGTTTTTTACTTTTTCTCTCTCACTCACTCACTCAATTCAAAGTGATTGCAACCTAGACATGGGAGAATTTAAAGCACACATGTTTATCAATATAGAAATCTGATGTGTGTGTATATATATATATATATATATATATATATATATATATATATATATATATATATATATAATTTTTGCACGCGCGCCTTGCGCCTCGAGCGATTTGGACCCTTTGTGCCTCGAGTGTGCCTTGCACCTTTGACTACCTTGCCATAGATAAAAATAAACAAAAATGAACATAAATGTAGGCAAATTGTTATCACAGACAAATTGTAGGACATCACATAATACTGAGATTCACATACATCACATAAGAAGCACACAACATAAAGATTTTTTTACTACTGTTGTTTCAAGACATTGTTTAACATTAGCTGTTACATAAAATAGGAACTTGACTTGAGAAGAAAATAAACTTGTCCCTGTTCCATATTTGTATATAATATGTTAGTTACAATTTAACTTCTCAAATCATTAATAATGAAAGTATGTCTTTCACCATAAACTATTATCTGACTTTTCATACACAGTGAAGGTCATTAATAGTTTAACACAAACTTGTGATGAAAGAAGTTTAAGAAACACATCCAAACTAAACTAGAGTACAAAAAGACATCGTAGATGATTTATAAAATCAAACAAGCACAGAATTCCAAACGTTACATATTCTGTAAACAAGAAGAAAATAAACTTGCCTATGTTCCAGTCAGGCTAACATAATAAGCACAGAAGAAAATAATATGTATAATCTACTTACCAGTCAAAAGCATATGCTTCCTATTAATATGTAAAATAATCATACAAGAAGAAAATAAACTTTATATATTAGTATGTAAATTCCTCAAGAGTTCAGGATAGATCTATAGATCTATACATATTGTAACGCCCCGCTCCGCGCCGGCGTTATGTATCAAGGTGAGTGGGCAGAACTTCGTTCTCTGATTCTTGCACGCCTTAATAATAACCTGAGTTTTTGCTTGCAATATTTTCTTAAGAGAATGATAGAACCTGCCTTACATGTTAATGAACGAACTCACCTAGCTTGTCTTTGAAACAATGCCTGCTTAACGAGAATCCTGAATCGCCTGCTTAGAGTGCATGAATATGTTCACTATCGTCTATGCTTCGAGAGAACCATACTGTGCCTGAACGTGTTCAAGTGATAAGTCGGATTGCCCCGCAACAATGAGTGTATTCTGATGGTTCGTCTCGTCTGCATACTAGAGTTTATTTGATAGTGTTCCATGCATTCGCACGCGGTCGGACAATGGCTATTGGTGGAGAGCTGAACTGCATGTGTCACGGCTGCTACCATGATAGTGCAAAGCAACCATGAGTCACAGCTGCCTCTAGCATCAGATAAAGAGTCATTGGTATGCTGTTCCACCAGCTGCCGATCCTGAGATACTCGGGGACCGCCCTACATATAGCTAAGTCATTGTGTTGGCTTGGATAGTGACTGCCCCTAAGAACGTGCATCGTGTGTCTAGCTATGCATCAGACCCTCGAGTCGCACGAGACACGCTACGCACACCCTGAAACATGAACGGTTTGCTTGCTTGCATATTCAATATGAAACTCTGTTTCCAAACATGTTTCTAAACAAGTAAATCGACTCTGCTAGAACTGCATGAAACGAACCTAGGTAAAACTAGAAAGATCACTAGTAATGTAATGTTTTATAACATGATTACTTAGTGCCTGTTTGAGTGAATGCTTGTTTCTGTTCAGTTGATTTATCTCACCAGTACTTGTATAAAGTGCTGACCCACCAACAGTTTACTTGTTTGCAGGTACTGGATCGTCCGAGGGAGCGATAGGCGTGCCACAGTCCCGAAGACCCGGAATCCTGGTTTCGATTGTTGCCCCGAGAATGCTATCGTATAAGGGGGCATAATGTATGGAACGAACGTGTGCCTTTGCTAAAGGAAACCCAAGTTGCCTCGATTGTCCCGAACACTCAGTTGGCTAATGCATTGCATTGCAACAAGCCCCTTTCCGCTGCTTACTCGATTGATGCGATGATAGCCAACTATCAACTTAAACGATTGGCCTTGCACGGGCGCAACCCCAGGCCCGTGCGGCATCACGTCCCCCGAAAGCTCGAACGGGCCATTCGCTTGGCTCCCTTCCTCCCTCGCACCCGCGGGACGGGCGCGGTGATTCGCGTCCGGCGTGCCGAGGCACGGTGATACGTGTCCGGTTCGTTAATTCCCGGCCGCACGGGGCGGGGCAGGGCGGAGCGGCGGCCCGGGCGGGACCGGGGCGTGACACATATATAGTCTGCATACCTATCGATGTCAGCACCGACGACACGACATACTCACTCGGCATACTTCTTGTCCGTGCCGCCTGGCCCCGCTAGCAGGGATGATGAAGAGGGAGAGACTCGAGGAAAGAGACTGGACTCTCGACAAGTGTTCTAAAAATCGAAAAAAGACGTTTATACGTTCCCATGTGCTGCCTAGAGATAGGCTTAAATCGGGTTCTTGGATGTTCCTGGCCAAAATCAGAAGAAGTCGGCCTCCTAGACATGCCTAGGAGGGGAGACGGTCGCCCAGAAGTCGACCTCTAGGCAGAGAGGCGACCGACTAGGTGGTTTTTAGATTTTTTTTTGTTTAAACATGAAACAAGATCTGACCAGGGAGCCGACGCCTTGGCCACCGGAGATTGAAGATTGCTGGACAAGGAGGAGGACTAGGGAGCCGACGCATAAGCTATCAAAGATTCTCCTATCTATGTCAGCGGCCACTAGAGCAGGGAGCAGTGACGTCGGAGGTCTATTTTTTCTTCTTCTTAGACGGATGCCTAGGTAGAGAATAGAAGAGGTGTGGATCCGTGTTGTCTAATTCGTCAATCCCCACGAATTGAGACGAACGACCTCGAACGAGATGCGTTCGCAATCCAGGTCGTCAAATTTAGCAACTCCTACGGAGGGTGGGGATGTTGCTGGCTTGCTGTTGCTGCTGTAGCGCTGCTTCTTCTTCTTCTTTGCTCTTGCTGATGTTGCTTCTTCTTCTTACACTCTTTTTATTTTTATATTTTTATATAGTGTATACTTCTATATAATTGTATATGGTACAAAAGACGATCCAGATAAAAACGAACAACAACCCCAAATGACGTACCGAATAAGCCTACTCCTACCGCATCGCATACCGGCTGAGGTACCGTACCGCGTACCCGTACCATGTACCAAAGCGACTCACGATCCTGGTAACACTGGTGTGGATTCAGTCGCTCGCCGCCTAGCCGAGCAACCCTCCGACGACTCTTCTTCCCTGTGAGTGTTTCCCTTTTTCTCTCCCTCTATCTGTTTTGGTATTGGGTTCTTATTTGTCTCATTCTCTTATTCTCTAATATATATAAGTTAATGGGCCATCTAATTGATAATGGGCTCTGGTTTAGTATTGAAGAGAAATGATATTTGATTTTTAATATAAAAACCATTGTTCCTTGGGATTATATTAGTTAGGGATCTACTAGGATGGTCCTTTTGGTAGATGGAATTCATAAATAGAGATAGACTTTATTCATAATTTAGAGTCGGAAATCATGTTTTGGCTGAAAGCTCGGTCTAGATTTTTCAATACGAAACATTTTTTATTCTTCCCGACAACCTAGATTTAGGTGGTCGCCTAGGCGGGCTATGCGCTAGGTGGTTGATGCCCTCTCGCCTAATGTCCAACACTTTTTACAACCTTGCTCTCGACTCGAGGGTTAGCCGACGAAGGAGAGTTTAGAGGGAGAAAAAATAGAGAGATTTTGGGTTAGAACTTAGTAGTCGCCCCTCCTTCTTCCTTGATGGACCCTACTTAATAGACATGGGAAGTGGGTTCGGTTTGGTTCGGGTTTAGTCGCTTTTTGGAATGATCAAATCTTTGACCGAACCAAACTCGTCGGTTATTAATAAAATCTAGCCGAATCAATCCGACCGGACCATCGGTTCGGTTTGGTCCGGATCGGTTTAGTCGGTTCAGCCAAAATGTGCACACCCCTATTCTTACGTAGCTTATCATGTACAATGTATCTTATTGTGTATCAAATCTAGGGCCTCGTTTGGTTTGCGGAAAGGAAAGGAACCTTGCCCCTTTTCTTTCCTTTGAGAAATTACAATTCCTATCCATTTTTTTTCTTGTGTTTGGAAAGGTCAAGGAAATTGGAAGAAAAAGTAATTCCTTAGGGTGAGAAAGTGAATCCCTAGGTGGGTGAGAGGAACTAATTCCCCCTATTTTTCTCTCCCTTGGGAATCATTTTCCTTTTCCAAACATTTTCTTTGGCTTCCAAACATAGGAAATGAATGACTTTCCTTTCCGAATGCCATGATTCCATGAACCAAACATGGCCTAAGAGTTAGGTCTATGCTTCTAAATCTATCTAGGAATGCAATTTAATATATTTTTTCATAGCTTTTATTTGTTTCATCTTTACTACCTAGTTCAAAATTTTTGCTCTCAAGTATACACTACTTAAGCAAATATTCGATACTATCTAGATACTATCTAGCAACATATACAAGTGTATCCATGGAGAGTTAAAGGTGACATCGATTGAGGACAAGATGAGGAATGCGATATGCTGCTAATGCAGAAAATTTAGGGGTTTTAATCCTCCATTTGGGTCTTCGATCTAATTGCAGGTCCTATGGCGAGTTTTTGGCAATGCCATTGGTTTATATGTCTCATGTAGGCCCAGGGTCGGCTCAATGCTCTATAAAACTCAGGAAAACTCAAACTGTTGTACATGTCATTAATATCTTTTACACTAGCGAGTATTGCTCGAGATAGCTCACATAATACTCGATGCATGGAAAACTAGAATTCTCGAAAATCTAACGATTTCATAAAATATAATAACAGTGATGAATGGTTTACCGGGTGAAAATTCATAATCCTTGATTAGGATACCAAATCACGATATTGAAAAATCCTACACAACAAATACATATATGTATTTGTATAAATACCAATATGGTAAGGCGAGCTTCACATATGGTTATCCTAATGATACACTTACTGCTAGATATATATTACCGCTGCTACTGCTACTGCTATTCCGCCTTGTCCACCTAGTGGCCACATGCCCTTTTTCAATAATGAATGGGGCCAGTTGCATCGACTCCTATAGCTCATGCTAATCTTTCAACTCCATTAGATGTCTCTCCTTTCTCATTCTCATTTGTGGGTTGCTGATTTCGGTGCCTCGAATCTTGTCTTATGACGGCTCCTCAAATCTTGCTTCTAGCTCTCACAAAGATGTTAGGTCCTAGTCAGGCGGGCACCGGGCACGGTAAAAAAAATAAAAAAACCCAAAAACCTTTTAAAAATTGATTTTTTCCCCCTAAAACCCCAAAACATACATATTTGGAAATGGGGGCCCTAGAGGGGCTCTTAGGCGGACCTCGGACGGGCACTAAGCGCCTAGGCGGCCTTCTAGGCCAATTTTTAGAACACAACCTATAATTATCCATTCCCCTAAATGAACATGTCATGTAATGTCACATGATTCAAATTTGTAGATTTAGAACTCATATGCCCTTATTCTAATACATACTAATTATCTAATTACAATTGTATATTTCTTGATTACATCCATTGTTCTAAAAGACGGCCTAGCCGGCGCCTAGTGCCTGTCCGATGTCCGCCTAGTCAACCATAACGTTCGACTATTTATGAATTTTTTTTTTTTGCAATTTTCAGTAAGTTTTTTGGATTTTTTTTTTGAAACGCCTAGATTTAGGCGGCAGCCTAAGCTGTTGCCTAGGCGGGCCAGACGTTAGACGACGGGTGCCCGTCTGACTAGTGTCTAGCGCATTTCACAACCTTGATTATATCCTCCTTCCTTTCACCTCTACTAACGTCACCTCTATGGTTAGACGACGGGTGCCCGTCTGACTAGTGTCTAGCGCATTTCACAACCTTGATTATATCCTCCTTCCTTTCACCTCTACTAACGTCACCTCTATGGTTCTACCATAACCTACTGCCAACTTCTCTCATGACCACCACCCCAGCATCATCATCTCCACCACCATGATCACCATCTCACATCTACAATATTCACCTCCACAATCACTGCCATCATTGTGGTCGTGATGACCACGGACCACCACCTCCGCCTCCAGCTGTACAACGTCCACCACCATCCACCCCTTCCAACACCTCCAGGACCACAGTACCGCCATTGCCTTCAAAATGACCTACCCTCATTGCCACCAATCACCATGGGAAACAACACAATTGTGGAGTACCATAGTGTCCAAGTTAAAGCTGAGTAGGGTTAATTGTCCCCAACCTGAACATCTTGGGGGGAGGGGAGGGGGTGTTAAAATGAAATTTATTGTCGTGATTTTCTACTGTGTTTAGTCAAAATAGGCTGTTAGCAAGTAGACATCGTTTCTTTCTACCTTATAACTTTGTTTTCTTGGTACATTGCTTAGATCGGATGCATGCTGGATTCCCTACAATGTTCTTATTCAGTATAGCATATATGTATGTCAGTAAAGTAGTAGCCTTCTCTCTTTGTTAGATTGTTGAAATTGGACTAATAATTGATACTTCATACTGAAGCTTTTGCTATATTTTGTGAAATTAGTCTGTTAGTGTGACTACTAGTAGTTTTCTTCTTTCCATCTGACTTGTTTCTTGATATATTGCTTAGTTTGGATTAAGGTTCGTGGTATCGGTATCGAAATCGGTATGAGACCATTCCTATGAGCATCGAGATCGCAGTATTAGCTGTTTTGGATCGGAGTATCAAATTGTTTTTGGTATCGGAAAACAAATAACTATTAATAAATTATTACAAATTTAGAATTATTTTTAATATATTTAGACATAATTTTGAATATTTCATGTGTTGTTTCTTATCAATTTTGGAATTAAATGAAATAGTAGTCACCCTTGCTGATTGGTTTACTTGTAATAGTTATGTTTTTTTCTTTTACATGCTTTTACAACCTTACTATGCTTTACACCTTGTTTGGATCAAGGTTCGTGGTATCGGTATCAAAATCGGTATCGGACCCTTCTTATGAGTATCGAGAGAGTATCAGATTTTTTTTTTTTGGTATCGGAAAACAAATAACTATTAATAAATTATTACAAATTTAGAATTATTTTTAATATATTTAGACATAATTTTAAATATTTCATGTGTTGTTTTTTTTATCAATTTTGGAATTAAATGAAATAGTAGTCACCCTTGCTGATTGGTTTACCTGCAATAGTTATGTTTTCTTCTTTTACATGCTTTTACAACCTTACTATGCTTTTACACCTTGTTGCTTGGTTTTTTTGTTCAATTTTCTTTTTTGTCGAATTGATTGAAAAAGAGACCATCGATGTCAGTATCGGTATCGGTCGGTATATCGGATCGGGACATGCCAAACCGTATCAGTATTGGCCGTATTGAATCGGAATCGGCTGATACTGCAAACTCTGGTTTGGATGGATAGTAGTGAATGCTTCCTTATGTTTATTATATTTAGTAAGTATACCTGCTATGTGGGAAGCACACACTCCTAAGATTGCTTCCTTGCCTATGTCACACCATATTGGATGTGTTTCTGTCATGACACATATTTGACATGCACACACATCCAAAATACACTAGGACACACCAGAATTAAAGCTGTGTCAATATTGTGTCATATTAATGTTCCTGTCTGTGCAACAGAGCATGCTACTCTAGTGGACTGAAAATTTCTATTTTATGGTTTGTCTATTTTTAAGATTTGTTGCATGATCTATTTTTTTGCTAGCCTTATGATTTTTTTTCTTGGTAACTTGCTTATATCTGGATTATGAGTACTTTAGAATAAATTGTTACTTGAGTTGTCCTCCAGCCTGTTGGAGCAAGTAATAGTACTGTTTGTTTTTATTTTATGATTTGTTTCTTGGTACATTGCTTAACTACTAGATTCTTTACTAGGTTTTTTACTGCATATATTAAAATACCTTATTCTGAAAACATATCCTTGGGACGTCCTAAAGCACAACACAGTACTTACGGGGTGGGGCGCGCAGTGAACTTGTTTTCTGAAAAGGTTGGAAGATCTGGCCAAAGGTTCGTTACACATGGGATGAGGAAAGCGACTCACGAGACGATTCGACTTAGTGAAGACAATAATTTTAATTTATGATTCATTTAGTTATACTTTGGTAATATCAATGATTAATTTAGACTTTATTGATTTTTTCTACTTTATGTAGTAAAATGAATCTGTTACTGCAAGAAGTGATGTTCTTTGTAATTTAGCAATACGATTCTTTATGTAGTCGTGTCTTCCTATTTCATTTTGTGTCAATGTTTTTTGGGCAAGATAAATTGGATGAATAATTTACTATTTTTTTACTATTAAATCCAATTTATACTTTTTTCTGTTATGGTTTGTTTCTCGAAATGTTCCTCAGACGATTAAAAGTTCCTCAGACGATTTTTGGTTATTTCACCAACTTGTCACTAAATTTATTAAAACCGTCTTCTAAACATAATTAATTGCACAAAAATAGTAATATTGTCTCTCTCCATCTTATAACTTGTTTCTTATTAAAATTGCTAAGATTGGACAAAGATACTTTACTAAATTGGCACTTTAAATAGTAAACTCCAACTTGTAATCGGAGTTAATTGTTTCTATTTTATGACTTGTTTCCAAGCAAACTGCTTAAGCTGGAAAAATAATCATTTAAACTAAATTTAATACTGTATAGTAAAAGCAACCTGTAAGTTTATAGTGTTGTTCTTTCAATATTATGAATTCTTGATTTCCATGCAATCCACAAAAACTTTAGCGTCTTTTGACACCCCTTGGTCAGCATTTTGATACTATTAATACATTCCCTCCTAATTTATATGGCTTGCATAGTATATCACTTCTTTTTGTACGTTGACATTTTACTTATGCTTTTGTTATGTTACTAATGCAATATACCTTTTTCAAAGTAGTTTAGATAGACATAAAAGGTATTGAAGTGCATTAGCTTAACCAATTGATTTATAGAAGCAAAGATGTAGGTTCATGGGTTCAAATCACACGAATGCAAGGAGAATTCAACTAAAAAGGGTGAACAAATTGGAAGAAGACATGCATATTCTAGGGTAATTATGTTTTAATTGAGGTTCATAATCCATGGAGGTGAAATGCTGGTTGTTGAAACTTGCTGTATATTATTTAACTAATTAGTGCTTAAAGTGGGTATGAAATGCTGTAATTTTCTTTGTTGGTGTGAATGAGAGCATATGCATTTGCATTCTAGTAGCCAATATGCACAAAATAGGCTAGTCAGTTTGGAAGAACTTCATCAGAGAGGGGTACCTAAGTCATATAGCTACTCCCTGCACATACTATGACTCACTATGATGGAAGATTTTTACCAACTCTCAGTGCTTGTTAGTTTAGTATAAATTTCATGTTATTAATTATCAGTATGCTTGTGATTGTGCAATGAAAAGATTGTGTTAGGATTTTTCAATAACTCTCCCCTTCAAGGTTTGCCATCCTCTCCTTTATGTGGTGTTCCTCCTCCTTGACATAGTGATTCTCCCCCTAATTATTTAGGTATTAGTGTTTCAAGTATTTAGGTTCCTATTTTACTCTCATATATTAATTCAGTCTGTTTTCCTTCTTGCAGACACCCTGTGGCCATAATTTCTGCTTGAAATGCTTCCAGAAGTGGATTGGACAAGGTAAGCGTAGCTGCGTTAAGTGTCGGGCACCTATTCCTCCAAAAATGGCATCCCAACCGAGAATCAATGCAGCACTTGTGGTTGCTATTCGTATGGCTAGGACAGAAAAACCGTCCTTGACGAGTAATTCGACAACTCCATATCATTTCATAGGCAATGAGAATAGGCCTGAGACTGCATTCACTACTGAGAGGGCTAAGAAGGCTGGGAAAGCTAATGCCTGCAGTGGCCAAATCTTTGTGACAATTGCTCCTGATCACTTTGGCCCTATACTTGCTGAACATGACCCCAAAAGGAACAAGGGAGTACTGGTTGGGGAATCATGGGAGGACAGAATGGAGTGCAGACAATGGGGTGCCCACTTTCCCCATGTTGCAGGGATTGCAGGGCAGTCTACATATGGAGCTCAATCAGTTGCACTATCCGGGGGCTACGCAGATGACGAAGACCATGGGGAGTGGTTTCTTTACACTGGAAGGTACTTAGCACAGCAGCTTATCTTGCATGATGAACTTTTTCTCCTTAAAATAACTTTTTCAAATTTTCATTCTTTTGTGGTGCTTCCTAGACATAGATGTGTGTTCTACACCCATTTTGATTGGAAAGATATTTGTTGGCCACACAACAACACAAATAAGAAAATCGGTGATTCTGATGATAATGCTAATCTATTTATTTGAATGTACTAGCACATGTTGCCTATAACATCTCCTAGCCCAAGTTCTTTACTTGTTTTTCTCCTTTATCTTTTTTTCATTTTTTTTTTTGATAAGTGAATTCATTCATACTCATCTCCTAGCATACATGTGAAGATTCAAAACTGTTGTTTATTTAATTGTCTCATGTAATATGTTTCATATTTTCACTTTTAGATGTGCTTGTGTTAGTGCAATATATCTGAGCATATATGTTTTTATTGTGAACTGATCAGTGGCGGAAGAGACCTAAGTGGAAACAAGCGTACCAACAAGGACCAGTCCTTTGACCAGAAGTTTGAGAAGATGAATGAATCATTACGAGTTAGTTGCAAAAAGGGATACCCTGTTCGAGTTGTGAGGTATGTAGCACAAAACTTTTAGATAAATTTTGTATAATTTGTGGAGAAACTATTACAATTGCACTGATTTTGCATTCACATTGATGATACATCATTATAAGTTTTTTCTTGAAATAATTATGACCCTTTAATCTTACTTGTCACTACAACTGTTCTCTTTATCTTATTAACTGGGCTCACACTTCTTTAAGATTTGCAAAGCTCCTTCAAATCCTATCATTTGTTTCATGTAGACCTTGAGATTCCTAAGAAGACGTTTATTTTATTTGGGATGGATATGAGCTGAGGTAATGGGAGACCTATGTTGATCAACCATGTGACCTATGTTGCAAAATTTAACCTATATCTAACAAAGCTCTTATATACATTGTAATATCACGTAGTCATCAGCCATGCAGGTTACACTACAAATAAGAAACCTGCTGGTACCATCAAAGCTTTGCATTCTGTCAAGTCTCAAAAGAGTTATTTGTCATTCAATTACTCTTTCTATGAATAAGCTTTGCTCCAGAATCTTCTGTAAGAATACAGCTTGATAAGATGTTGCCATCTTTTAAGTGTTTGAGCATTTTTTTTTTTTACAGTACAAATTCTGTGTTAGCATTACATAATGCCTTATCAGCCAGGTAATTGTGTTTATGTGATCAGATCCCACAAAGAGAAGCGGTCTTCATATGCTCCCGAAACAGGGGTACGCTATGACGGAGTCTACAGAATTGAGATGTGCTGGCGTAAAGTTGGGGTTCAAGTATGCTCATCATTTACGTGAACAAATTTATTACATGTACTGAAATTTGAAATTGATGCACTTATCTACATAATGTATCTCTTGATTATTGTTCCAGGGCTTCAAGGTTTGCAGATATCTGTTCGTCCGCTGTGATAATGATCCGGCACCTTGGACGAGGTTTATTTTCTATTTTCTTTATTTTCTAAGGATCCATCTCCATACATTGCTATTCCACTGTGCACAAATGCTTTGAAAATTTAGAAGCCAGTTAGACATAAGGGATGGCAGTGACATCCCCAGAATTCAACTAAATTGCGTAAAAACTTCAGTTCATACATATTGTTGCAGTATAATCCGATCGGTTTGTACCTTGACATATTTTTAGTCCAGTTGAATATAGATGCAATTAGATCACTGAAGTAGCAAAAAAGACCTTTCTATCAATGTTAGTTCACTAATTGTGTATCGCTAAAAGTGAGGTTTAAAGTAACTGATGTCCAATACAGTCTGTTGAATGAGTGGATTGCCTAGTAAGGAGGTAAATACATATTGAAAAGAATGTAGTTGTAAGAGGTGGAATGCAGTTAGACGTGATATTTCTAATGTAAAATGAAGTGAAGCTTATTATTTCATGGTAAAACTTTGTCTAGGATCAGTTCTGACAAGAAGTGGGGTATCTGATGGAAACTTTGGTATTTCCCAACCAAGGAAGGACATAATGTAATAGGCATTAGGTATATATGCAGCATTCTATATATGTTCAGTAATCTGTATGTTAATCCTCTTCAATATATACTAGTATATATGCACGTGCCTTGCACGTATTTCATAATACTTGGAAATGACAAATAACAATTTATTTATTTTTCTTATTCTTCTATAGGTAATTATATAACTACCCATATTAAATCTAATGAACAATTTTAATTAGTTAACATAGATGAGGGCATTTTTGGAATAAAAACTTTCACGGTGAAGCCTACTTTTCTCATTATATATATATATATATATATATATATATATATATATATATATATATATATATTCTTGATTGCTTGAGTTCAATTACTAGGAATGGTTTTTTTTTTTTATAATAAATTCATGTTTAATTTTTTACAATATTTTTTTACGCACGCATGTGCACATTACTAGTGTGTGTGTGTGTGTGTATATATATATATATATAGAGAGAGAGAGAGAGAGAGAGAGAGAGAGAGAGAGAGAGAGAGAGAGTGCCTTTAACGTGATTGGTTATGCAGCGATGAACAAGGTGATCGCCCTAGACCTTTGCCTGCAATAAAGGAACTGAAGAAAGCTATTGATATTACAAAAAGGAAGCAAAGCCCAGCATGGGACTATGATGTATGTACATGCTACTTTCAGTGCCTCCTTTACATTTATATCAGTATTCCATATATTTCAACAGGAGTTAATGTAGCTTTTCCGTATTGTTCTTAGGATAGATTTATTGCTTGCGTTAGATATTCCTTTTTTGGGTTTAACCATGTTTCATGATGATCAATGCTGCACAAGTTTAATTTCTCCTCAGTTGTTATCTTTGTATCACTTGTCTATTTAATTCAAACAGAAACTAGGATCAATTTTGCATATCTTTGTTGGAAGAGGATTCTAAGATGAATTGAGTGTTTTTTGTGATTTAATCATGTTTTCATAATGAGTTGGAATTAATTTCTCCCTCGTGTCCATTAATCTATGTTGCACAAATAAGGAATGGATATGAATAAGGACACAATCACAACATGGATATGAGACACAAACATTTTCAAATAGGCACAATGTAGTCACCTATGTTGCAAGAATGCGGACATTGATACAGACACCATTTTCCTGTGTCCGTGCAGTATAGCCATCAATATAAATTGCATGTAGTCACCAAGATTTTCTAGAAAGTTCCTGAAAACTTTCTATTATGTTTGCTATTGTCCTCAATTTTACCATAAAGGTCAACAAACTAGTTTTATCATGGGAATGCTCCTTTAGATACAGGATGCCCCAGGATTGATACTAGGCTTGGAAGGTATGTTGAAGGCACCTTTAGTGTCAAGTGTAGAAAACTGTACACTCTTGATAAATAATGCTTCTGACTTTTGGTACTTGGACATTCAATTTACAATCCTTCCAGCAAGGCTATTTGACATGTAGCAGTTTGTTCACAGATGAATGAGTTATTTATTTATATTATATTGGGGATTCAATCATCACTTTGGATTCTCCATTTAAAACCATACTTGATCATTTATTTACATTATTATGGACACATGCATGCTGGTTGGTGTGCGTGTTTCTTTTGGGTCTCATTGTGTACACAAAATGACTATTGTTCTGTTCTATCTTGTTAGGAGGGACATGGTTGGAAGTGGACTAAATCCCCACCAGAAAGCAGAAAGGCCTTATCCTCTGGGAATCCAGAGGAAAAAAAGTGTGGAAGAAGAAAGCTTGCTCCAAGCACCATTAAGGAAAAGCTTCTAAAAGGTACATTCCCCTTGTGCAAACAATTTCTTTAGCATTTTCCTTTCAACATGGCAGTTCTTTGCAAACTTCTATGTTTTCTTTTTTCCTTTCAGTTTACTTTTACGTCTGTCAGTTGCATGATAATTAAACAACCAATTGCCTATTTATCCTGCAGAATTCAGCTGCCTGATTTGCCGGAAGGTGATGACTCTTCCACTTACAACACCTTGCGCTCACAACTTCTGCAAGCTATGTTTAATTGAGGCATATGATGATCAAACTTTTATACGGGAAAGAATGCGTGGAGGGCGAACCCTCCGGGCACAAAAGGTTGTGAAGAAATGCCCATCCTGTCCAAATGATATTTCTGACTTTGTACAAAATCCACAGGTATATATATTATTACATAATCCTTCTCTTGAGCTGTAAAGTATGCAAACTGAAATAAGAACCTTTGATAGGAGAAACTTAACTACTTTGCTTAGGGGACTCTGGGAATTTAGAAGACAGAACAAGTTTCTTTAATACTGTTAGTTCAGAATGGAAAACCATTATGCCAATTTGCTGCCTTGTTGGTAATTGTCTTCAAATACTGAAAAGTTGTTAGCTGTTTCATTTCAGTTCAACTACAGAAACTCAAATAAGAACTAATAATAAGAACTTCCAATATGGATATGACACGTGGGTTTATTTTCCTGTTTAGTCCCTTGAAAATTTTCTATTTAGGTCCTTAATATAATTTAGGGATGAGATGCATCTAGTCTGACCTTTCCTCGTTGCCGAGTTTTAAAAATTAGTAACTCATGAGTTACTCTAGGATTTTTGGTTTCATTCCCCCCCAATGTCTCTGAATCATGATTAATATGTTAATGTATGCTTATGCCACGAAAAAGTAGATTGGAAAGAGAAGAATAATACATTATCTTTGTGAATCGTTTATGAATCTAGTTTTATGGATTATGTGCAGATTGTTTGATTCTTGTCTGTAATCTGTTCATTAACATACCACCTGTTTGATAAAGCTTCATAATGTTTATCTTTTGTTAACACTTAGCACCAGACCTATGTGTGATACTAGCTGCACATAACCAGAGCAAGACTTGTTAATATCTGTCATGAATTTTAGAACAAGAGTATTGACAACTCTTGCTCTGATTATGTACAGAAATTATCCTGTGGTTTTATTATCATTTATCACACATTCGTCTGGTGCATGCTAAGTGCACATACAAACATTTAACAAAGAATGGATCTTGATACTCTTCATTTTGTTAGAGCTTAGTAATTCATAATTAAAAAAATGTTCACTGTTAGCATATCGTCGTCCCTCTTGCATGCGCACACACACGTACATTTTATCTTTAGGAACAGCTGAATAGTCATGAATGATTAACCTGTGACGACGATGAGATTCACCGTATCACTCATTACAGGTCAACAGGGAACTTATGGATTTGATCGAATCACTCCAGAAAAAGATCAAGGAAGAGAATGATGAAGAATCAAGTGAACATGAGAGTGATATTGTAGAGAAGTCTTGTGAGGACGAAATTGTTAGTTTGGAAGGAAAGAACTTGGTTCATGATCCAAGTGGCTCTGTGGATGACAAGCTGAGTGAAGAAGCAGCTAGTGACAATGATGAAAAGCTCGAGTCTGTAGATGGGGACTCTGAGATCAAGAATTCTGAACTGGAGGAAGGAGGTGAACAAGATTGTAAGAGTCCAGTGAAGAACACCAAGACAAAGGTTTCTTGCAGGCGAAACCAAACATCTGAGGGGAAGAGACCAGGTAAGAAGGCTAAGAAAAGCCAGGATGTTGGTGATATTGTGGAAGATACGGAGGGTCAGAAAATGGAAGAGGTGGGCAGAAGCACTGTGGCTAATCAAGTAAGTGATCAACATAAGAAAACTCCTGTCGATGGATCAAGCCCACTACCCCCTTCCAGTCAGAGCAGAAGAGTAACCAGGCAGAGCACAAGGCAAAGCATCTCTTGATGCTGGGATTAGTTTCCATCAGGCACTCTTCAGATTTGCGGATTAGAAGTAACATGGTAGCACTGATTTTTGTGCCTTGTGTTTTCACCTCTTTTTTTTTTGTAACTTTCAATGCTCTGCGAGTTGCCTGTGTTTCGTCACCTAATTTTCTTTTGTAGCTCTGAATACTCGGTGAGCTGTATTGCTATTCGATTTACCTGTTACCTTGTTTTGAAGCATGCTTTAAAGTATTTTGGTGCTCTAAAGAGACGATGCTGTTGAGCAAATATCAGAAGCTTCTTTAATTCAATGTTTATCTTCTTAATCGTACAAGCATATTTATCTTGTCTAACAATTTTGAAGAACAATGTCAATGCCATGCCTTATTATATGTTTTATCAATATATACTAAAACTGCGTTGTACTTTTATATGACATATTAGGAATGTGTAGTCATTATTACTGTTATAATTTTGGTACTCCAAGTTCTTATTACATAGAACGTTGATACTCCAGTTTCCTTTTGTGTAGATCATTCCTTCGTTAGACCTGCTAGACATAGCAAGGTTGATGTTTGTCTGACAGTTTCTGAAACAAGGGGCTATTTGGTTGCTTGAAATTGTCTGAAAGTGGCAGTTTGTGTACGCATTGTGTTAGTGTAAGTTGTGACTTACATGATCTTGTTTGGATGCTTGCAGTATAAAAATTGGAAGTGGACAATTAGGGAGTTTGGTTGTTTGGATAATGGTTGTGTTGGTGTTATTGCCTTCGGACTAGTAAAGATAGTTCCAAATTGGCTACACCACCAAGTGGGTATACAAATATAATGCTTTGCTTGTGTTGATGTGTGCACATGGGGTGTGGCGGGACACATGTTGGTGTCATGTGGGGGGTGTTTTATTAGGAGGAAAATAGATTAATTTTACAAAGAAAGTATTTATGTTTTTTGTTACTCTCTTGGATTTTTTTTTTAGGAGCTAAGACCCAAGCGACTCGGGTTTAAGGGCGCAAAGTAGCACTTTGTTGGCTCACTTTGTACTTAGATGTTGCATGCGTGTGTATGCACATGCGTTGCGCAGCTAGGCACATGTTATTCGTGGGGTATGTGCGTATACGCGCATATGCACATGTAGCGTGGTTGGCGCATTAGTCCGCTGATTGCGGGATTTGATCAGTTATGAAAAGATTGAGTCATTTATTTAAATCCGATATTTATGGGATTTGAATTTAATTCATTCCAATCTTGTAGGATATGAATTAAATTAATTCGTTATTTGTGGGATTTGAATTTAATTCATTTCGATATTGTAGGATATGAATTAAATTTATTCCAATCTTTTTGCAAATGATGAGCGGCCAGGATTAGGACTAGGGTTTCCTCCCTATGCTATAAATACTTTCTTCGTAGTCCATTTGAGAACTTACTTCGAAAATAGAGAAAAAAGAGAGGTTTTGTGGTGGCCGCCATTGGAGTCCAAGAAGATCGTGCGAGTCCAGAAAGGAGGTGACACGAGCATTCCAAAAATTCTTCGAGAACTTGCTAGTTCTTGGGAGCTGATCGTGTGGGGACGAATCTTGCTTTGAGCAACGATGATCTTCATCACCCCAGCAAGAGTTTTCTTCTTCTCCTTCTCTTCTCTTCTACGAGTTGTAATTTGTTCTGTCCGTCTGCAACTACGATTGCAAGGAAGAACATATATATATTTTTTATTATTATTGTAATCCTAGCAGCAAATTGTAATCAGAATATTATATTATAGTTCTTCGTGGATATTAAGGATAGTCAGAGAGAGAACTTTTGTGTGAACCTCTGATCTCGACTATGCGTTCTTCCATCTTTGATTTAGTCTCGGGACTAATAATCTCAAAGCAAGATCCGAGTAATATGGAGAAAAACCATACAAACCTTATCGCCACAAGTTTTAACAAACTTGAGAAGTTTGACGGGGAGCATTACAACGTCTGGAAAAGAAAGGTCAGCCTTAATCTTCAACTCGTAAGCGTGGACTACGTGTTGACAGATCCTGAGCCTGTTGTTCTGGAGGGTAATGATGCTACTGTTTGGGCGATTGCTAATACAACAGCTTTGCAGAACAAATAGAGAGACAACAGCCTCTACAAGCTGCTGATTCTGTAAACCCCCTCAACCAAATTTAGGCCTACTTAGATTAGATAGAGAAGACTAGGGTTAATTTGAAGACAATTAGAATTAGAACACAATATTTCATATTTATTGTGCAATAATTATATCACTTAGTGCACCTTACCGTTGCTTCGATATTGGGAGCACTACACTAGCATTTACCTTCAAACAATTTTCACACACTTTTCCTAGACAAGCCAACCTACCATTCTGACCCTTGTGTAACTTATAAATACTCTATCTTGTGATTTATTTTAGCTGCACCATATCCGTTATAAACGTCCAGTTTTAAATCCCAATAAACCCAACTTTGCATGTTTGTTCATTCCAATTGAAATTGGAGACACAACCTTAACTCGATTCATACAACCCAAATTATGATATTATTTTATTCTGAGCCTACTATGTCTATGACACTTGTGTTTCACCCAATTTTAAACCTATGTATTCCCAATTAATTAAAAAGTATCGCTTACACTAATTTTTAGTTAAATTAGTGTGATGACCCAACCTCACCCAACACTAGACCCAACTTAGCCCATCTACACCCTATATTCCTTAATGTGAACATGTTCCCCATCTCAAGGAACCCTAGCCGGCCCAATTCCCGAGGAGGACCCCCTTTCTCTCTCTCCCATATATATATATATATATATATAAATCTCTCTCTCTCCAACCCTAGAAATAACCCTAACCAAAACCCTAGTTTAATTCTCCTCACCGCCTCCTCCTGCCTCGATCACATCCAGCCGCCTGACCAACGACCTCCTCCGCCTGCTCTCTTCCCGTCGACGGCAACCCGTCAGCCTCCTCCTCCTCCTCCTCCATCTCCGTCATCATCAACACCATCACCCACCTGACTTCCCTTCTCCCGACTCCCCTCCGCTCGTCTTCGCACCTTAGCCATCTCCACCGTCGACATCATCACCGTCGTCCCCATCACCATCTCCACCGCCCCAGCACCACCATCAACAACCACCACCCTTAATCCGACTCCACCGCCATCACCCACACCATCATCCTCATCACCATCGCCAGCACCATCCTCATCCCGACCACCGCCACCTTAGACCACCGCCACCCTGACCACCTCACCGCGGCCACCCCCCCACTGTCAGCAACCCGCCACCTCTGCACAGCCGCTGCTAGCGACCACGGTGCTGTTGCTGCTGTTTCACCGTGCAACGTCGGAGCTCCGCCCCCTCGCCAGAGAATAGGCCACTAACGAGCACAAACCCCCCCCGCTCGGCCACGACTAGGTATACATGTTTATTTTATTCTATTCTTCATGTATCGTGGTGTCGACGTATCGTTGCACGGACACGGGTAATGTGAATTCCTAAGTGCAATATACGTGTGTGTCTTTATGTTAAATTAGTAATTAATGTTAAGTAATTACCCAAATAAAATGATTAATTAAGGTGAACACTGTGTTGACATTAAAGCCTAGACGTTGACCTGGTGCACTCTAACATGATAACTAGGGCTAGTATTTCTGTACTATACGTAATTAGTTCGTAACATATTTTGGTATTTCTTTGCCTTGATGTACACGGTAGCTGAGGATATGACACGTGTACGTCTTAGCTGCGTGCACACGCGACCCTGTTAGTTGACCAGTTGTGACCCTTGCGTCAGTTCCTAAGAGTAGCGTAGTATTTCCTGTGCGTACTATTGTAGTGACTGATGGTCGTATTATTATATTATATTATATGTATAGGGTTGCTGGACCATTCAGGCGAGACTTCAGGAGCAGGTTATTGGCACTCGCAGCTTGAGGACCCAGGCAAGTTACCTTACCATATTTACTATTTAATTTAAATTATGCAATGTTGTATGATATCTTGTTGCATTTATTTCATATAACTGTGCGCGTCCGAGATTGACTCGGGTGCAGTCGACGAGTACGTCGATGTATAGTGTAATTGACTTAGTCATTAGCTGACTCATCCATCATTGTGAGGATATTCTGATATCTTCCTAGACCTGACACTCTTACACGCTTCACTATGACAAACTCATGCTGGGATGCGGGTTCGTGTACCCGACTAGCTATTGGTACGTGTAACGTGCATCACGGTTAGTGCATAAGCATGGTTATATAAATTAGTTGAGACTTGGCATATAGTTACGGGGTATGCACGTCGTGTATTCGACTTGTATATCTATATTGGACGAGGAGGACAACTGGTAGGCGTATGGGATACACACATTGGACTCCGTAGTATCCAGAGGAGCCACGGATCTAATGACTCCCTTTATTCAGATTCCACGTTCGACGGAACGATATGGACGTTATACTATTCAGATTCCACGTTCCACGGAGCGATATGGACGTTATACTATGCAGATTCTACATTCTCCGAAATGATGGACGTTACATGTACAGATGCCTTGCTCTTCGGAGTACGGATGTTATGCATACACCTACCCATACGTTCCAAGGTTGTCCTCATATTGCATTCATTTAGATGGTTAGCACACCCCTTTATTTTATTCAGTATCTATATATGGCATATATTTTTTTATCTTGTTACGTCCCTCTGAGGATATGGTTCCCTTCCAGATTTGGACGAGGCATATTATCCTACTGTATACGGACCTGGACAGGAGACGAGGTACGCATCCGAGGAGGAGCTTGATGTGCTACCGTCAGAGTTCCCTTGATCACTGGTAGGCCTTCCACCTAGGACTGGAGCATCCTTATCTAGTCAGCCGATGCCCTAGTCATTACTCTTTTATCTGTCTTTCAGTACTCTTATTTTGTCATTGTAGAGGGTTTGTTCCCATCAGACATATCTTGGATTGTACTATGATATTTCAGACTTGTGCTTAATTTTTAGTATTTATTCAGTACTTCTTGTTTATATTGTGGATGAGATTAGACATTACCTGTTTTATGTTAGTATTGGACTTGTTAGTATTTTAGGACAACGTAGTATGTTTCGTTGGATCCATTAAATTGGATATTCCCTCAGAGACGTATTAGCTGTCCATTGCCATGTGGCATGGTCCCGTGTATTTTGGGACTGGAG
Organism: Iris macrosiphon; assembly: GCA_036927795.1. Classification (NCBI taxonomy): domain Eukaryota; kingdom Viridiplantae; phylum Streptophyta; class Magnoliopsida; order Asparagales; family Iridaceae; genus Iris; species Iris macrosiphon. The sequence goes on along the minus strand of JAYESA010000014.1, from coordinate 105,745,238 downwards.
CGTGACAGATTTTGAACTCGATGGAAGATACTCTGGCGAAGTCATACAGCAAGACGGACCATGCAAATGTCATATGAGAGTCACTGAAAAAGTATTACAAGGCGGATGAGAACCGCAACAAGATCCATGTGACTAGAAAGGTCTGGAAGATACGATTTGAGGACGACAAGACGATGTTACCTCAAGTCAAAGAATTTCTCAAGTAGCGTCAAAAACTTGAGGATAATGGCATGGCCGTGGCCGATGCTTTCGTTGTAGGAGGTATTATTGCCAAGATCCCGTCGGGATGGAGCAACTTTATATCGGACATGCACTGGAAGAAGATGTAAGTCATTCTTGATCAACTACTGCATAATATCCACGTTGAAGATGAGTTGAGGGCTCAGAATAAGGTGGACACGTTGTCTAAACAGTTGGCCAAAGCCAACTTGGTGCATGCTGGTGACTCCAAGGGGAAGCAGAAGGTTTCTCGCCACAAGAAGAAGGACTTCAACCATCTGAAGGTAAAGTCGGCTTCGTTCAAGCCAAAACCCAAGTCAGATATGACTTGTTACAACTATGGCAAGAAGGGCCACTACCAAAAAGACTGCAGATCTAAGCCCAAACAGACATAGCAAGGTGAGCCTAACAAGGTTGCTATGATTGGCAGGTTGTCATGGCTGGTGTCGACACTGACTGATGGGTGGACACTGACGCATCCTGCTATGTTTGCTAAAAAAGGGAGTTGTTCACCACATACAAGTCTACATCTGAGAAGGTTATGGTGGCGAACCAGGCACAAGATGAAGTACAAGGGATCAAGACGGTGGTACTGAATTTGACTTCGAGAAAGTCGCTTACGCTTCAGGATATGAAGCATGTACCGGTGATTGCCAAGAACCTGGTCTCAAAAAATCTGCTCTGCAACACAGGCTTGAGGATGAACATCAATGCTGGATAGGCTTGAGGATGAACATCAATGCTGGGCAGATGATGATATCTCACAAAGGAAAATACTTTTAAATTTTGTTTGTACCAAAGGGATGTTCAAACTTCAACTTGTAACTCCTGCTAAGATGATAAATGCTTCTTCTGGTTATTCTTTTGAGTTATGGCATAACAGACTAGGACATGTTCATTGTAAAAGAATAAATAAAATGTCTAGTCTAGGGCTTATCTCCAAATATGGGAGTAAGGAGGTGGAGAAGTGTGAGGTCTGTGCGCAGACAAAGATCACTAGAAAATCGTTCAAGCGGGTTAACCGAAGTATAAATAGTTCTCCACAAAGGCCAAGATGAAGTATTTTATTATATTCATCGACGACTACTCGAAGTACGCATTCATCTATTTGCTCAAGTCAAAAGATGAAGCATTTGAGAAGTTCAAGGATTTTAGGGCTAAGGCTGAATGTCAAATAGGGTAACAACTCAAGAGACTCAGAAGTGATCGAGACAGAGAGTATATGTATATTGAATTCACATCATTCTGCAATGAACATAGAATTGTCAATGAGATGACAGCTCCGTATTCTCCTCAATCAAATATAGTAGCTGAAAGAAAGAATATAACGTTGACAGAGATGATGAACTCAATGTTGTTGACTGTAGGTCTTCCAAACTGCTTCTGGGGAGAAGCTACGCTCACGACTACTTTCATTTTGAATAGAGTGCCGTACGCAACTTCCAATATCACTCCTCATGAACTCTGGTTCAAAGTCAGACCCAACTTGAATGTCATTAGAGTGTGGGGGTGTCTGGCGTATGTGAAGCTTCTGGACTTGAAGATTCAGAAGCTGGGTACAAGGACTACGAAGACCATCTTTCTGGGTTATGCTGAGAAAAGGGATCCTCAGAGGTTTCTTTATATAGAATTAAATTATATCATCGAATCTCATGACACAGAATTCTTTAAAGATAAATTTATAAGGCAAAAGAACATTGTTATCGCGAATATTTCGGAGAATAATGTGGGTGCACAGGAGGCTAACACTTACAATGAAGATATGGTCCAAGAAGAAGTTGTCATTCCAAAAATAACGTTCGAACCAGAAATTGAAGAACCATTGTCTAAGCGGGTGAGAAGACAGAAGGACTTCGGAGATGATTTTGTCACCTATCATGTGGAAGCTGATCCGTTAACCTATGATGAGGTGATAAATACCAGAGAAGCTGTCTTTTGGAGGGAGGATATCAATGATGAATATGACTCAATAACCTCCAATAATACTTAGGTGTTGGTCGATCTCCCTGAAGGAGCTAAACCAGATGGAAGCGGATCTTTAAGAAGAAGATGAAGGCCGATGGAACTATTGACAAGTTCAAAGCAAGGTTGGTAGCCAAGGGATTTTCTCAGAAATAGGGGATCGACTAGTTCGATACATATGCTCTAGTAGCGCGGATGACGACCATCAGGATGTTAATTGCTCTAAGTGCAATTCATAAGCTATTCATCAGATGGATGTTAAAATAATATTCCGGAATGGAGAGTTGACCGAAGAGATTTACATGCAACAACCAGAAGAATTTGTCATCAAAGGGCTTAAAGACAAAGTCTGCAAGTTGGTGAAATTATTATACTGTCTGAAGCAAGCTTCAAAGATGTGGCATGAGAAGTTTGATAAAGTGATTAGATCAAACGGCTACAGAGTCAGCAAGACGGACAAGTGTGTTTACAAAAAGTTTGCTGATGGGAGAGGAGTCATCGTTTCTTTATACGTGAACGATATGCTAATTCTGGGTATGGATCTAGCACTGTCACTGAGACAAAGAAATTTCTCTTATCCAAGTTCAGTATGAAAGACTTAGGGAAAGCTGATGTTATCCTGGGGATAAATAAACCGGACGGACACTGGAGTGGTGTTATCACAGTCTCATTATATTGAGAAGATGCTCACACACTATGGATATCATAATCTTTCAGGGGTCGATACTTCGTACAGGTGTAACAAGAAGCTGAAGCCAAATCCAAGGAAAAGTGTCAGGCAGCTGGAGTATTCAAGCGTCATCGAGATTTTGATGTATGCAACCATTGCCACAAGGCCTGACATAGCTTTCGCTGCGGGGATGCTGAGTCAGTTCACGAGCAATCCAGGTGTGAATCACTGGAAAGCTGTGTGAGACTCGTCTCACAATATTCGTATTTTATGCGGATACGTATTTTTTATTTATTGCTTTATATTCATTCTTGAGGAAGTTCGAAAATTCACAAAATTGAAATTTTACTACCTGACCGGTATACCGACGATATACAACAGTATACCGACGGTATACTGCCCGACATATATTTGTTTTATTTTTTGAGATATTTTCGAGAATCTCTCTCTATATAGACCTTGATTTGATTTTCTTTTTCTTTTTCTTTTCTCTTTCTCTCTCTTTCTTCACCCTTTTTTTTGAGCTTGGAGCTTGGTCTTGAGACCTGGAGTGTGGTTTTCGAACCCCTTCGTGGTAGTGAATTAGAAGGTTTAGGCTGGAAACTCGCTTTAGACAAGTACACATTGCCGATTTTGTGAACTTCTTTTACTTTCTGTTATTTTACTTTCTTGGAGCTTTGGTTGTTACTTTTTAGCTAGACATGCTTTACTACAGTTGTTCATATTATGATTTCTAGCATAGTGACTGTTTCGGTTTTGATTTTTGGTAGAATCTTGTTCCGTTCTTTTTTGGTAACTCAGTAACGGATACAGTACCGGAGTTGTGACCATGAGATTTAGTCTATATTGTAATATGAGACTTATCCTAGACTTGATTTCTTGTTAGACTTGGTTCTAGTAATTTTTGGAATTTGATTTGGGTCCCAAAAATCAGACTTAATTTTAACCATGTTTATCCTTATAAACCGGCATACCTACGGTGTACTGCAGTATACCGACGATATACCGATTTTGATCGACTTGGATTTCTAGATATTTTTGTGAACCCTATCAGCATACCGACGGTGTACTACAGTGTACCGATGGTATACCTATCATTGTCGACATTTTTAACTAACTTCAGGATAGTTGTCTTGGCCGGCATACCGACGGTATACTACAGTATACCGACGGTATTTCGATTTGTGGAACTTTATTTTTCAGAACCTTTTTTGCCTACTTGGAATGGTATATCGATGGTATACTACATTGTATCGAAGGTATACCAATTTGTTGGAATCAGACTTGCTGTGTTTTTTACTATCTTTGGACCGGTATATCGACGGTGTACTGGACTGTACCGACGATATACCGATCGTGCTCTTTCTTTAGGAATTCTTGATTTTTCACGATTTTATTTTAATCTTCTGAATTTTTCTTGGACATGCGATGACTTGACTTGATTGGACATGAACTTGCATGGCTTCAGATGACTTGACTTGGCTTTACTCAATTTTACCCGACTTTGCTCGACTACACGTGATGGCATGATTGACTGGACTTGACTTGGCATGACTTTACATGGCTTCATCGGACATGGCTTGACTTGGTTTTACTTGGCTTCATTTAGATGGACATGGCTTCACATGGTTGTACAAGGCTTTACCTGGCTTCACATAGCTTTACCTGGCTTCACTTGGATTCACATGGCTTGGTTATTGTCATGGCTTACATGAGTCCGTTTGTGAAATGTATATTAAAACTTGTTTATATTACTATTAGAACTTGTTTTGTTGTATCGTGTCTAGGATGGATTCTGCGGAATGCCACACCCAGATTCATACAAGAAACTGTTAGGGATTATTAACTAGAGTCACTTAGTATATGGCTAGGGTTTTTCCTAGATTGTATGCAGTCCCGGTTATTCATATGGCTATCTTGTGGAGTATCTTGTTGAGTATCCAGTGGTTTATCTTATGGAGTATCTTGAGGAGTATCTAGTGCTGGTTTGTGCGTATGGATATCCCGGACAGACTGCAGGGGCATGCGATCAGAAGCAACCCTAGTATCGTGTTGCATTATAATTGTTAGTAATTAGGATTGTGATAACCATAGTTAGTTAAAGTATCAAGCCATACTTATATGATTTACCGTGATTTATAGATGATGGTTAGTCTAGGCCTGCATCATCATACCTTTATTTACTGTACTTGTTATTCCATTTTGTTTATCAGTTCAGGATATGTCTCTTTTGCAGGTTTACAGTATTTTTTTTATTTTTGAGATCATTTACATTCAATCTTTACTTTCAGTACTTGTATTGCTTGTGTTGTTGGTTTAAGTTCCTAGATTGGCTTTCTTTGTGGCACTTGCTATTTGGAGTCCGATCCCACTGTTTTGCATGGCCAGATCCAGTAGCAGCACCAGAGGATCTTTCGTACTTTCCTGAGGATGGTGATCACCAGGAGCACCAGACCACTTGAGTGAGTTTTTTTACTTTCCCACTTTGATGTAAATTCTACTTCTGTAGGCGTTTAGCCACCGAACATGTATTTAGCTCGTATTTTGGTTTGATCAGTTAGCCTACGGGCAATAACATGATTGACATATCCTAGGGTTAATCATGGATGACTTAGACTCTAGCTTGTTTTTTTATTTTGTGTTCACTAGCTTCATGATCATTTATATATTATAGTTTGGGACACTTTACTATTATATTTTTGCTGATTGAGACACTAGGGTTCTTGTATTTTTGTTATTATTCCTGTTGTTATTGTGATTGAGACACTAGGGTTTGTTGGACCTAGGATTGACTATTGGTTTGTAGTAGTCACCCCTCATGTCCTACAGCTTCACCTTATATATGGAGTACCAGTATGCTCTAAGTATACGCAGATGGCCTTGTCCGTCTAGCTCTCCAGTATTCTGGTTTTGGGGCGTGACATGGTTTTAGTGGTGGCCCATGTAAGTCTAATTTTTACAGATATGTGAGAGTTGTTGCTGTTGCTAGACGTCTCAATCCTAAACTATTCTCCTTGATCCCTAGTCATTTTTCTCCATCCCTGATTTTTGATATGATATTTGCTTATTCGTTGATCTATCATATTCTTTGATTGACTCTTGTATCCTTAACTTTTAGGGGCACTGTTCCTGTTACTAGCAGCCAGATAGATCGAGTGCAGCTCGAGGAGGGTGAGCATTCGGAAGCCCAGCGTATTCCTGGAGATCGACCTCAGCATTCAGGGGCAGAGTCTAGAGTAGATCTCGAGGCAGATTGACCGGCGCTACCGGACCAACAGGCAGCATCGGTGCACCCAGTTCAGCTCGAGCAGCCAAAGGGTATTTTTCGAGCCCTGATGGATGTCCTTCGAGGTTTCATGATGACCCAGCAGCACCGGAGTGACGTACTCACTCAGTCGATCCAGACAGCGTTGGAGCTAGGTGGTTCTCAGATTCATAATTTTGCGATCAGCTTCAGGCGTCTCAGTCCTTCATACTTTTATAGCACAGAGGATGCGATTTCGTCCGATGCTTGGCTGCAGGACACTGATACCAACTTGGAGGCAGCAGAGACTCTGGCTAGAGAGCGTGTAGCAGTAGTGAGGCTACAGTTGTTGGACTTGACTTGTGAATGGTGGGAAGTGCATGAGGGTTTTCTCACAGCACCGATTCCGTGGGCAATTTTTTGTGAGAGGTACCAGGCGAGGTATTTTGACGCGGTGGCACGTTATAAGCTTCAGCAGAGGTTTAATGACCTCAGGAAGGAGGGCTGGACTGTCGATGGTTACGAGGCAGAGTTTGTGAGGCTTAGTCGGTTTTCTCCAACTTTGGTACCGACCGAGTTGGAGAGGACAATGAGGTTCCAGAAGGGACTCTATTTAGAGATTATCTTGGCGGTGGAGCAGCATGAATTTCAGACCTTTGACGCGGTGATGCAGACAGTCAGGAGGTATAAGTACACATCGTAGAGGATTACAGATCGAGTTGGGAGCCAGAAGAGGCCTAATATTTCAGGAGGATCATCATCCCAGTCATCAGCACTAGCTCCAGCAGTTCGAGCCATGACGATTGGATCTTCGAGGAGGACATCATCATCTCAGCAGTCTTCCCAGACGCTCATCATCATCATCTTCTTCTTCTTTTTCTTCTTCTTCTTCTTCTTCTTCTTCTTCTTCTTCTTCTTCTTCTTCTTCTTTCCATAGTTGTTTCCATTATGGGAAACCTGGGCATATAGTATCAAAGTACCGTAGGGCACATGGATTATGCTTGGTGTGTGGGATATTAGACCACATGGTTAGAGCATGTCCTAGGAGGAACCAGACTGGATTATTATCCGTCCAGTCAGCAGTTCGGCCAGTAGCACCACAATACAGGCCACCAGCACCAGTGCATCAGCCACAGATTCAGAGGCCTTTGCCTCCATAGGCTCAGGCATTCCAGCAGAGGCCACAACAGTATGCGCAGGCCCAGGCACATGTGAGACCTAGAGGTCAGCAGCAGAGGGGACCAGCATCCAGAGGGCAGGGTCGAGCCTTCTTACTATCGATGGAGGAGGCTTTGACAGCATGAGAGGTGGTAGCAGGTACCATTCTCATCTACTTTTATTCAACTTCAGCTTTATTTGATTCTGGTGCATCTCATTCATTTATATCTGTACGCTTTACGATACGAGTTAGATTGTAGTCCGATTCCTTACCTGTAAGGTTGAATATACTTACCGATAATGTTCTCGTGGGAGTAGATAGAGTATATCCCTCGTGTAGAGTTATAGTGTACGGGAGAGAGTTTTTTGCGAGGCTGGTAGAGTTACCTATGAGCGATTATGATGTCGTCATTGGGATGTATTGGTTGAGTGTGAGACATGCGATGATAGATTGCCATAGTGGCAAGGTTAACTTTCGTGTACCTGGTGGGGAGGAGTTATCATTCTTGAGAGATACAGTAGAATCACCGAAGGTTACATTGATGATGACAGAGACTGAGGAGGTACTATTTTCCAGAGTAGTTTGTGTGTTTCCTGGCATATTTTTTGACAAGCTACTAGATGTACCACCAGTTAGAGATATGTAGTTTATATTAATTTAATCCCGAAAGAAGAGCCAGTTTCAGAGAGAGTGTATACGATGTCACCATCTGAGTTGGAGATCTTGTACCGGATGATTGAGGATTTGAGAGCCAAGGGATTCATTAGACCTAGTGTATTGCCTTGGGGAGCCCCGTTACTTCTTGTTAAAAAGAAAGATGGTTCATCGCGTTTAGTTATTGATTATAGAACACTAAATGCGGCAACCATTAAGAACAAGTATCCCTTGTTCAGGTGTCACTCCCCGTTCCTAATATACGTATTTGGAACATATTTTTATTAATAGAATGGTTGCATGTGCATGGAGACTAGACCCATTCTTTAGTTTAACCTGGTTCATGGTTTATTTTATGGGTTGGTTTAACTCATGAGAACCTTTAGTTCAACCCTCAAACTCCACCATATATAACACATCATTTTATTTCTCTCTCTCTCTCTCTCTCTCTCTCTTCACTTCTTCATTGCTCCTCTTCCTTTAGTTTTCTCTCCCCATTTCTATAGGCAAGTACACCTTGCATGATAAATGGAGAAATCCTCCATATTATTGTTCCATTATGTTTATTATGAGTTTTTAAGTATTTTTAATTCTTAGAGTTTTCTGTTTTGATGGATGAATTAGTGTAGATCTACATTTCTAAACTTAGGATTTTATGAATTTTATGAATTTTTTTGTTTTGATCTATTAAAATTGTGTCTTTGAAAACTAATTTTTGCTACATGATAGAGCTTTTAATTTAGAGAATTTTGACCTTTGGTTCACCCAATTTGGACTTAAAATGAGGATTTTATGAAGGAAACAAGATTTTAGTTTTGGAGCTTTTCTGCCATGGCCGAATCTGCTGTTGGAGAAAATGAAGTTCCCATGCGACCAGTGAGCATATGCGGCTGAGAGTGCCATGCGGCCCGAGAGGGTTATGCAGCCTAAACTCTTGTAGCATACTGACATCTTGTGTCCATCTTGTTGGACGCATGACTACTGTTTACACAAGTGCCCTTGAACATATTGTGCTTTCATTCACTGAACGAATGAGAAATTTGCTAAGTCCTAGAGAACTCCATGCGTCATCGACACCCATGCGACCTGGAGAGCATGCGGCCCCTATTTTCTTGGACGAATGGCTCTGTACCGTTGGCACTTATTTCTATGGTTTTGTCTTTCCTTCCTGACACACTTTATGGCTTGTTACATTAGTCACTTTATGTCACATAACTGACACTTAATTTATTTCTTGTCACTTCATCACTTGTCCCAAGGAGTAGACCTTAATCCTGAGTATACGGCCAAGTGGTTCATGCAGCCTGACTTCATGCGACCCTGACTTCATATGTGATCTGACTTCATATGCGGCCAGGATTGTCATGCGGCCTGACTTTCCATGAGGCCTAGAGACCCATGCAGCCCTGCTTGTTGATTGAATGTCTTCTTGATTCATGTAACCCAATATATAATTGGTAATTGGACTCGAATACTGTATCCGTGTTGATACCCCTATTGCCTGATTATTGTTCATGATTTAATATGTGCCTAGGTACGACACATCCTGTTACGTATTAAGTGATTATATTTGGGTTGTGCATCGAGAATGCCTCAAAATTCCTTAACACGTGATATTATAAATATATATTATTTTCCCCGCACGGACATAATAAGCGAGTCAACTACCAAAGCGTGGCTAGGATATTGATTGTATGGATGTTGTATACACGCTCGGGTGAATCTATATTTGACTTCCATGGATTCGTATCTAGCGTGCTCATACTCGTACGACATCTTAAGAAGAATTATCATGTGACCACGCCTTGAGATTTCGAACACAACATAGGGCTAATTAGGTAACTAAAAGTGGTAGTAACATCTGGAGAAAACGATATCCCGAGATCATGCCAACAAACCTTTCCACAGAGATTCATTTTAAGTGCGCTGTGGGCTGGCTACCATAGATATTGTATATCATCTGCCTTAGTGGAGTGCAATATCTGACTATTATTATATCGAGGCAATATTTTAATATAGGAATACTGGAACTGCTAATACCGTATTTTTAGCGCAGTGGCCCTATGGGGGACTGGTGCATCCTGTAAGTGCCTGTTTTATTTATTTGGTTCCATTAGCTCATATTCGGCACTGGCGTGATCCGAGGATACTTATTTTATGCATTATTCTGAGATAACCTCAGACTCCATAAAATAGCAAGCCATACAAATGATTGACCGATATAAGAAATGTATTTGGTTGTGATTGTATTATTCAGCTAGTAGCCTAGGGAACTGGACTATCATAGTATGATGGTTCAACCCTTGTTCTTGTTTAGTTATAGGGTTGAGCCTTAGCTCTCTGATATACCATGGACCTAAGTTACGATACTGAACCTATGTATTATTATATGTTTTCCTTGGATTTTTGTTTCTCCATTTAGTGCTTCTTTTATGGTACTTGCTATTTGGGGTCTAACCCCACTGGTTTTGCATGGCCAGGTTTTGAGCTGGCACATGAGGATCCAGCGTACTTTCCTCCAACTCATGGAGCGCACCAGGAATATGGTCGTAGGGGATAGCGAGTGGGTTTTCTTCTTCCCTGCTCGTCTTGCATATTTACTTCTTTTTGGCATTTAGCCACCGACACCTGTTAGCCGGCTCGTCTGGACATTAGTTTTCTTACATGATTATATTAATTCAGACTGCAGATGATCATTGTCATGTACTTTTGTTACTCTTTCAGCTTCTTATTTTGCACAGCTAGACTCCAGAATATTTTGAGAAAGCGTTTGGGATACCTTTTTGCTTATCATATATGCTCTATGTTTACTGTTTCTTATTCGAATGATTGAGACATAGAAGTTCTTAACCATAAGAGACTTGATTGTAGCATGCACCCCCTTGTCTTATACAGCCGTGATCGCCGTACGATGTATAGTACCTTGTACAGGGTAGCTGGCCATGTTCTCTCCGTATTCTGGTACTGGGCATGACAAGGTTTTAGTGGTGGCCCACATAGGTTTGTTCTTTAGACTTGTGGGGTGTCAAGGTCATAGGAGTCTTAATCAAACATGATCCTTCTTGAAATCCTGAATTCGTCCTCTTCGATACTTAGCTTGAATTCTTCCAGATTGATTGTTTCCTTGTTCCTTCTCGTCCTGTTCTTGATATTTCTTGTGCTTTTCTTTAGGGCTTCTCCTTTCCCCGATGCTGCAGCAACAAGAGAGGCAGAGTTGCCAGTAGAACAAAATCCGGTAGAACCCCAGCCAAGGATCCGAGTTGAACCTACGATGAATGAGATAGAGCAGCAGGCTCCAAGTGCTTCCATACTACACGCAGTACCGACAGTACTGGATACCCCGACTTTGCTAGAGATTATGCATGGATTGTTGGCTGCCCAACAATACCAGATGGTGGTGCAACAACAACAACAACAACAGCAACACCAACAACAATAACTTCAGCAGCAGGAACAGAATGTCCTGTTGAACCAAGGGTTATAGGTTGCTGATTCTGGGGCATCTATTAGGTTTTGAAGACTGAACCACAGTAGGTACAACCTGTCGACGAGAGAACAGATTTTGGTGCATCTGTTAGGTTTTGAAGACTGAACCTCAGATACTTTAATGGCATGGAGGACACAATTATGGCAGATGATTGGCTCAAGGATAGTGAGACCATTCTAAAAGCGGCTAAAGTTTCGATCGAGGAACAAGTTTACCTGGTTCGCCTACAACTCCAAGATCTGGCAAGAGATTGGTGGGCCACGATGGAGGTAGGATTGAGGTGTCCTATTCCATGGGAGGATTTTAAGACCCGGTTCAGGACGAAGTACTTTGGGACTATGTCTCAGTGTGAGTTGCAGCAAAGGTTTATTAACCTCAAGCAAGCAGGAAGGACAGTAGACGGCTATGCGGCAGAATTTTGTCGACTTAGAAGATTTGCTCCAACCATGGTAAAAACAGAGTTGGAGAGAGCAATGATGTTCTAGAAGGAACTTCACTTAGAGATCTTACACATGATAGAGGTACATGACTAACAGACCTTCGAGACAGTATTGATAGCAGCTAAGAGGGTCGAGATTACTTCTTAAAGGATGGCATCAAGAAGAGTGGACCGGAAGAGGCCTCATGGACAGAAAAATAAGGGAGGACCAGTACCCCGAACGTCAACACCATCACCTGGAATTAATATACATAATTCAGCACCACAGAGGACGACAATTTCAACAGTGACAGTACCAACTCGGCAGCAGCCGAGGCAGCAGCAGCAGCAACAACAACGACGGGGAGCACCGAAAGGTTGTACCTACTGTGGCTAAGGAGGTCATACCTGGGATATTTGCCGGGTAGCTAACAGACTATGTTTGAGATATGGGAGCCCTGATCACAAGGTTGCCACGTGCCCATTGATGCAGAGGCCATGATGGCCAGTACAACAGTTTCCTGCATTGCCAGCAACAAGGACAGTGCAGCAAGGAAGACCAGCAGTAGCAGCACGGCCTATAGTTCAACTTCCGTTGTTGACGCAGGCCTAACTTTAAAGGCAGCAAGAGCAGGATCAGCAGGGGCCGCAACCATGGCAACAAGGAAGACAGCAGCAGGAAGCTCAACAAGGTCAAGGGCATGCACTCACCTTGTCTTTGGAGGAAGCTATGGCTTCAGGCAACGTGGTGGCAGGTAATATTTTTGTTACAAGCTTTCCTGCTATAGCATTAATTGATCCTGGAGCTTCGTACTCATTTATATCTACATAATATGCGATACGTATTGGATTAAAGTTTGACGCATTGCCAGCGAGGCTGAATATATTCACTGACAATGGGATCATAGAAGTTAGTAGGGTGTGCCTAGCATGTCCAGTCGTAGTATGTGGGCATTCATTTCCTGCAAATTTGATCGAGTTCCCTATGGGTAACTTTTGTGTTATCTTAGGCATGGAATGGTTGAGAGACAGTCATGCAATAATAAACTATCGTGAGGGTAGAGTATTTTTTAGAATTCCTGGTCTAGAAAAGTTTATCCTTAGCAGAATAGCAAGAGACCAGCATAAGAGATGAGTCACAATAGTAGCAAGGAAAGAAAATCTGCTATCCAAGATAGTTGAAGAGTTCATGGATGTTTTTCTCAACGATCTTCCTGGATTACCCCCAGTTAGAGCAGTAAAATTCTATATAGAGTTGATGCCAGAAGAAGAATCAGTATCCCAGAAGGTGTACCCATGTCACCATCAGAACTTAATCAGTTATATGGAAGAACTGAAGGCATAGAAGTTTATTCGGACTAGTGCATCACCGTGGGGAGCACCAGCGGTATTAGTAAAGAAGAAGGATGGATCGACGCGGTTGTGTATGGATTACAGGCGGTTGAATGCAGCGACCATGAAGAACAAGTACCCATTAACAAGGATTGATAATTTGTTTGACCAGTTAAGTGGAGCAAGAGTCTTCTCCAAGATAGATTTACGATCATGATATCATCAGGTGCGAGTCCGGGAGCAGAATATACCAAAGACAATATTTAGGTCACGATATGGGCATTACAAATTCTTATTTATGCCATTCGGACTGACTAATGCTCTAGCGGTATTCGTGGACTTGATGAACCATATTTTTATGCCTTACTTAGACCGATTTGTGGTAGTATTCATCGATGTCATCCTGGTATATTCTCGTAGTGAGGAGGAGCATGAAGAATATCTTAGGATAGTTCTGTAAACGTCGAGGGAGCACCAGTTATATGAAAAGCTTAATAAGTATGAGTTTTGGCTGAATCACATATCCTTTCTTGGATACATTATTTTTGGAGCAGGAGTGTCTGTTGATCCCAAGAAGGTAGAGGCAGTAGAGAACTGGCCAATTCCAAAGACAGTAGCATAACTGCGTAGTTTTTTGGGCTTGGAAGGATACTACAGAAAATTTGTGTCAGATTTTGCTAAAATCTCGGCACCATTGACTCGGTTGACGTGCAAGAAAGTTAAATTTGGGTTATCAACAAAATATCAGATAGTCTTTGAAGAGTTGAAGAAGAAGTTAATCTCTGCACCAATCCTTACTCTTTTAGAAGGCTCCAAAGAATTCACAGCGTACTGCGATGCATCAGGCAAGGAGCTTGGATTTGTTTTGATACAACAAGGAACAATGATAGTGTATGCTTATCGACAGCTCAGAGATCACGAGAAGAACTATCCAACTCATGATTTGGAGTTAGCAGTAGTAGTGTTCGCACTTAAGCTATAGAGGCACTACTTATATGGTGATCAAGTAGAAATATTCACAGATCATAAGAGTTTGAAGTATGTGTTCACGCAGAAGGATCTGAACATGAGACAGAGAAGGTGGCTAGAGTTGTTGAAAGACTATGACGTAAAACTTCAGTACCATCCTGGCAAGGCTAATATAGTAGCTGATGCACATAGCAGAAGAGGTAGAGAATTTATGTTGACTACTCAGAGGCACATTCTAGAAGACTTACGAGAGATAGGTATCGAGATAGTACTTCCTCAGAGTATAGGTGTTCAGGCTAGCCTACAGATTCAGTCAACTTTGGTAGATAGAATCAAACTAGTTCAGACAGAGGACCCAAAGATTCAAAACCTACGAGAAGATTGTGAGTCAGGTCTTCGGATGGAGTTAACAATACATGTGGATGGAACACTAAGGTTTAGAAATCGTCTATGCGTACCAAGCGGGGATATTAGGCAAGAAGTTATGACTGAAGCACATAGTTTCCAGTATTCTATTCATCCGGGAGGCACACATATGTACCAAGATATCAACCAACACTTTTGGTGGAACGAAATAAAGCAAAAAATAGCACGCTTCGTATCGCGATATATCATATGTCAGCAAGTGAAGGCAGAACAACAAAGACCGACAGAATTATTATAGCCACTTCCTATTCCGGAGTGGAAGTGGGAACAAATTACGATGGACTTTGTGACTGGTTTACCTAGATCACCGACTGGTCAAGATACAATTTGGGTGATAGTAGATTATCTCACAAAAGTAGCTCACTTCCTTCCTTATTGTCACTACCATATTTTCTAGAAAAAGATATTTTGGTCATTTCATAATTAATTAAATATTATGCATGTTGAATATTTATTTATTGTATTATTTATTTAATGTTAGATGTTAGTATTTGATTTTATACTTGTATTAGTGGACCTAACTAGTTTAGATTAGATCCATGGACCAATATTTAATTCTAGTTAGAATTAAGCCCAATAGTAAGGTCATTTATTAGGAGGATGAATTAATTAGTTAAACCAATTAGACTAGAACCTTTCCTCCTTAATTAATTCCTTCATGACAAGCCCCAAGGGATATTGTAGACATTTATAGTAGCTTGGATGAGGGGGTAGAGTTCGGCCACCAATTGGAGCGGGGAGAGACTCTCTCTCTTTATTTTTTATTCTAAATCTAGATCTAAAATTTTCTCTCTTCCAAATTCTTTCATTCCTACACCAATTTCTACCCAAATTTCTTTCCAATTCCTTTCCTATTCATCATTGGAGGCTATTAAAACAAGTAGAAAGCAAGGATCTACAAGGAAGAAGTAAGGATCGACAAGAAAGAAGGAAGGATCTACAAGGAGGAGCAAGAATCTACAAGTTGAAGGCTCTTGACACTCAATTTAGAGATTTTATTGGGAATACATCTTTTAATAGGTATAATTCAGTTTTTCTCTCTAATTAGACTCTAAATCTATAATTTAATCATTAAAAACTCTCCCATATACTAAGGCTACCAATAGAAATTAGAATTAGGTTCATAGGAGGCCTATGAAAAAAGTTATATGCTATTTTGTGTCAAATTTGGGAGAATTCCGAGATTGACACATATTATATGACCAAATTGACATGTGTTTGATTGTGTGTGACTAATGTCGTATCCATAATTGGATAAGTATAGGCCGTATCCCGATAATTTGGTGATACGGGTTGATTTGGGGGTTTTTTTTTTCTGATACATAGGTTTGAGCATATCATATTTTGACACGGGCACATAGACGAATAGCTAACACTTCGTGTTGCTTCTAATTATGATTTTAGACTTGCTCGTGTACTTCGGGATATATTTGGTGGTGTGGTAGAGCCGTATCGCAAGCGTATCATAGATTTAGTGTGATACGGGTACGGTGTACTCCACGTGTTTGTTTCTTTGCATTTCAATTCAATTTGCCATGGTTATAGCTATTAGAGTATTATAATTATAATTGTTGTATGATATATATGTATATATATAATTATGTGTATGTTTTATATTTTATTTTGATGTGTTGGTGGTCATGGGAGAATATATGTGTGCATGTGCATCACTAGTGTGGTTATGTGGTAATATATATATATATATATATATATAAATATATATATATATATGAGTGAGTGTATGTGTGTATTAGATGTGTGTATGTGTGTATGTGAGCTAGAGGAGGAGCAATAAGCATGCCAATAAGCAGCCAGATAAGCAGTGAGCATAAGCAGCAGCAGCAGTGAGAAGCTGCCGAAGCAGCAACAGCCATAAACAGCAAAAGTAATAAGCAGCAGCAAAAGCAGTAAGCAGCAGCAAGCAAAAGCAGCAGCAAGCAGAAGTAGAAAACTGTAGCAGAAGCAGCGATAAGTTGTAGTAGCAGAAGCCATAAGTAGCAGCAGAAACAACGATAAGTTGCAGCAACACTAATAAGCAGCAGTAGTGTTAGTATGTAGCAAGTGCGTATAGTTTAAGTTAGGGATAAGTTAAGATAAGCTAGTTAATAAGCTAAGTTAGTTTTTATATATATATATATATATATATATATATATATATATATATATATATATGAGAGATATATATAAGCTCTAGTTAACATTGGTTAGTATTATTTCTAGTTTACCTTGAGTTACACCAAAGTAATGAGAGTTGAGGTATCTTGGGTACGGGTATTAAATAACAAGGGGTATGTTAGTTTAGTATAGTATTGTTATAAGTTTAAATACATATTAGTGTATAGTGAGGTGTATGGGTAGTTAGTTATAGGTTAGATATTGAATTACCTTGTAATACCAAGGTAATGTCAAGGTATTAGTTTATACTCAAGGTATTGAGTTTGTATATCAAGATGGGTGCGTAGGTGGTGTGATACCGTATTTGGTTCAAAGCCAAGGTATCCACTTAGCATTAGTTTGGCTAGAAGTACTATATATTTTATATTATATATATATATATATTATTGTCACACCCCAGTCCCAAAATACTTAAGACTAGGAACACGTAAGCATGCCAGCCGTATGGATATGGCAACTCCAATATATGGAAACCAAACCCATACGTACACTGCAATATGAATATCAAATCCATAAGTGGTATAAATCTGTCATAAGTCACAGGATATAATCTAAATCTCATCCATAAAAATCAAATATAAATAAATAACCAATATCTATGAATTTAGATCTCAATATCTAAAGATACTAGTTGGATGGAAATAAATCCACTACCAACTCGAATGTAAAAGTAAATACAATATAAGTACAACACAACAAACATAATATAAGAATATCAACTAACGTCCACGGGGCTCGAAGAGAAGACATCCTCGAAATATATGTAACCATCCGAATCCGCGCTCCTACGAATACTCAAGAACAGATACACCTGGAAGGGGCCAGGTCCTCAGAGGGACATAACAAGATACATAAAATTATGCCAATAAAGTACTGAAATAAATATCCAATAGGTCGCCTAACCGTCTAAGTGAATGCAGTTTAAGAACAACTTTCTAACAAGTGGGCTATCTGGCCATAAATGGGATTGGCATGACTCTCTCGGAGAATCAGGGGCCTCAAAGCATGTCGTCTTTTGAACGACAGAGGCCGCCAAGTAGTATAGGGGTCATCACCGTCCGTATCTCCAGCGGAGCTTCCGGGTTACAATAAGAAAAGTACAAAGGAGCCCAAATGCGGTACTTGTTGTTCTCCCCACCCCATGCTCTAAGCATGTCACATCCATGACACGATTTGGTTTATAGCCTATCCTGATTACCCTAGCCCAATCCTGCAACCAAACAAGGACAAGGATTGGACCACCATACTATAATAGGCTATGTCCCTGGAATACTAATAACTGCTAAGTCTTCTAGCATACAAAGTTTCTATCAGCAGTTATCCCTAACGCATGTCCCACACGTACCGATGATCAGTCAATATGTAAGTTCATGATCTATATAAGACTCACAACTCGTGTAAAAACTGTGTCAAGGCCAATGAACCTAATGATGCTACATGATAATGGGGTAGTCTCATAAACAAGGTCAATACAAATACATAAATAAAAATATATCGCGACGACACCGTCGTGCGCATTTTATATAACAGTTAAAATATATAAACTAAAGGCAGAAAATAAAGATGCATGCAACATATGGAATATGAATAACAGTACAATGGCAAGATATACTTACCTGCTCTGAAAAAGGATGAAGTCCCAACTCAAGGCGTCGTCCGACCTACCCGTCACATAAATTAAACAAGTTAGGTTACAAAAGTGGGTGAATAGGTTCCTCCATTTTAATTAATTTCTAATTCTGAATAAATAACCTAAAATAGTATTTTAATCTTATTATAATTTGATTTTATTATTAAACCCTAATTTTGGTCTAAAGAAAGTCAACTTTACGGATTTGTGATCCATGGTACGCAATTCGAGGCAATCCGTTGACCAAAAAGTCAACCAACTCAAATCCTAGATTTGTGTATGAAATTCAATAGATTTTAACGCTACATGAACGCTGGAATCGACAGTTTCATAAAATTATAGGTCGGTAAAGAGTTATGGCCACAAGGGCGCACATATGACAATTTTCGGTGGTTTCCTATTTACGTCTACGTTGCACAAATTTTACAGTAGAATAAAATTATATTTTAAATTCTATAAAAATACTTTTCTGGAAGTTCATCATGTCATATTTCCGAAACTTCAAACGGTTAGTAATTCCGAGTTCGGGATCTCCCAAAATCTCAAAAATAGGAAAACACGTCTGATTTTGGACAGCTGGCACTTTCGGAATATTCTGAAAAAATAGGTTCTGAAATTACTAAAATAATTTATATATTTAAAAAACTAACCTTGATATTATTCTAACAAAAAAAAATTGGAGCGCGTTTGGGGTCCGGAGCTAGGAGATATCGTCTTTTTAAGTCGTCATAACTACTAGAAAATAAGGCTGAATTTATGACAAATTTTGACTATTTTTGGACGAAAAAGAGAGGAGTTTGGGGATAAAAAAATATGAAAGATGAGTTTATTCCATAAGTCTAATAGGTATTTAAATGGTGAAGATTGTTTAATTGAATAAGAGTAGGATTGGCTAATTTGGATATGATTAGGATCAGTTTAAATAAGGATAGGATATGCATGAAGTTGTTTTCCTAGTAGGCTCAGGGTTTGAATTAATTTAAAATAGAGTTTGAGTTCATCTCAATAATTTATAATCTTAAATAGAATTAAAGATAATATAAATAATTTATATATAATCTTATTAATATCTATTAACACTAAATTAGCATCTATCTAATATTAAGACTTTATATATCCAAATAAATCCTCAATAATTCCAAAAATCCAATAATTACTTAAAATTCTACATAAATTACAGAAAAATATATTTAAATATTTTAACTCTAAAATAAATGTTTGGTACTAACAACATTCAAGTATGGTCTGATAGTAAATCATGGAAGTCCTAAAAATTTATGTTTCCTAAGTTTTAATTACCAAAAATTCTAGAAAATCTCCAAAATTTAAAATAACCTAAAATAATTCTAAATAAATATTTATATAAGTAAATATATCAAGAAATTTATTTTCTAATTAACTAAGAGAATACTTTAAAAAAATTCAACATCTATAATAAATATAATAATATAAAATACACACAAAATATCTATTTTTGGTGAGGGGGTTTACAATTATAGTATTTTTATATCTAATAACTTGCGTATCTTATGATACGGTATTTTATTGGTATCCTAGTATCCTAACATAGATAGTATAGCCTAGTTACATAGTGTATGGACCCAATATCCTAGAGATGGACTCATACAACCTATAAATAGCTACTTTGACCAAGTTTGACTAGTTTGACCTAGAGTTGATCTAGTTTGACTATTTTGACTTAGAAATGGCTTTATGACCTACAATTGAACTAGTTGAACTTATTTTTATTCTAAAATCTTGTATTGATACAATATACCATATATAGGTCTGTGTGACACCATCTTGGGCATCAAGAGACACCTTGCTCAGGACCTCAGGCGAGTACTTTTTTCTGTTAGTTTTTATTTCATAATAGTGTATATATCTCATGTTATAGAACTGTATACTTGATTCTGACACAGTAATTTCAAGGACTGGCACTACATGGATCCTGTCAGGAGATGTTATCCCTTACTGTGTTCAGCGGGTACTCCTTCACATATATTTTATCGTGTGTATTGGGTATTAATTTAGTGTACTTCGTATTTACACACTGCTCGTATTTAGTGTGCTTATATTCGTGTACACACACTGCTCGTGTTCAGTGTGCCCATATTCATGTTCGTAATGTGTCGTGATTAGATCCTTTAGTATTGGTTGGGAATGGGGGAGTAGGAGTTGATTATGTGATCAAGCCCCAGTGTAGTCGTGTACATGTCGATTACATACCATACTCGTAATCGAGTTACCATATTGTATTCGTGTTCAACCTAAATCGATCACATAATAAACTTATATTCCATGGCACATTAGTTAGATTTTAGTTATTTTCATTATATTACAGATATTCTATTGTATGTTATTCATTATAGTACATTACCTGTTCACTCTAGTTTATTTTATTCTGTTGTCTAGTTATCTTGTATTCTTTTTTATTATCTGTTTTGTATGCTCGATTATGTATTTGAAACTGCTTTCAAAGGGATGTACTTTGCTCCAATCCTGACTGGATATATTTTTCAGATGATTGGCTCGAAGACCAGTGTCCCATATACTACGGATCGCAGGATGGCATTCCATTAGAGGATACTCCTGTAGACCAGGAGGACTTAGTACCAGAGCCTGAGGAGGTTTAGATTATTTTTGTGGACTTGTATTAGACTGTTATTGAGACTTATGACATGTATATTATTTCAGTCCTGTGGATGTATTATGATTCTCTTTCTTTCGTTATTCCATATCGTGCTTATCTTCCTTAGTTGCATTATGATTGAGTATAGTTACATTTATGAGATACCATATTGTTCCTCCATTTAGAGTTGAGATGATTGACATGTACCATACATATATTGTGTGAGATATTTAGATAATATAGTTGATCCAGACAATGTTCTACCGCCGATACTGCGGCATAGGCTGGACGTACCCACGTACTTATGTCCGAATATCCGGGTATGGGTCGTGACACATTTCGAGTAGGACAGTCTACAAAATAATTAGCTGAAATGTATATGCGACATATAGTAAGACAATACGGTTTCCCAGTAAGTATCATGTCGGATCGAGACACTCGATTCACTTCTCATTTTTGGAAAAAGTTTGCATCTGAGTTTGGGCACCAAGTTAAGATTCAGTACTTCTTACCACCCCCAAACAGACATACAATCAGAGAGAACCATCAAGACCCTCGAAGATATGCTACGAACCTGTACCTTAGATCTTGGTGAATCTTGGGAGAATCACCTTCACTTGGTAGAATTCTCGTATAATAACAGTTATCAGGCCAGTATTTAGATGGCACCTTTTGAAGCACTATACGACATGAAGTGTAGGTCACCATTGGCTTGGGACGACATTGGTGAGCGAAAGATGTTAGGCCCTAAAATTATCATACAGACAGTAAAAGTTGTCAGGCATATCAGAGTGCGACCACGGGTTGCACAAGATAGGCATCGTCATTAGGCAGATCAACATCGCAGACCTTTAGAATTTTGTGTCGGCGACCATGTATTTTTACGAATTTTGCCTACCCGAGGAGTCATTAGCTTCAGGGTTCACGGGAAGCTTAGTCCCAAATACGTAGGTCCGTTCGATATTCTCGAATGGGTAGGTGATGTTGCTTATCGTCTTGTCCTTCCGCCTTTATTACGTGAGGTGCATGATATATTTTATGTATCTCAGTTGCGTAGGTATGTTTCAGATCCGAGTCATATCCTCGATCACTTTGAATTAGTCGTTGGTACCGACTTATCTTATGAGGAGCAACCCGTATCCATATTGGACCGAAGAGAGAAGGTGCTCAAGAACCGGATTATTTCTTTTGTATGAGTTGCTTGGGGATATCACACTCTTGGAGAGTCGATGTGGGAGCGCGATGACGATATTCGGTCTTGGTACCCATACATGTTCGATTCGGAAGGTATATTCTACCTTATGCCTTCATATTTCATATTCTGTGATCAAGTGATCACCTTTATGTTGTGATGATATTGCTTGCATGTGTAGTTGCTAGTAGATTTATATCGTGCTTGTCCTGACTTCTCTATCTATTGCTTGGATTCAAATTTTGATGATAAATTTTTTCTAAAGTGGATAGAGATGCCACTCCCCGTTCCCGATATACATATTTGGAACATATTTTTATTTTTAGCATGGTTCCATGTGCATGGAGACTAGATCTACTCTTTGGTTTAACCTGGTTTATGGTTTATTTTGTGGGTTGGTTCAACTCATAAGAACCTTTAGTTCAACCTTCAAATACTACCATATATAATCCATCATTTTCTCTCTCTCTTCACTTCTTTATTACTCCTCTTCCTTTAGTTTTCTCTCCCCATTTCCATAAAAAAGTACACATTGCATGAGAAATAGAAAAACCCTCCATATTATTGTTCCATTATATTTATTATGTGTTTCTAAGCACTTTTAGTTCTTGGAGTTTTCTATTTTGATGGATGGATTAGTGTAGATCTATATTTCTAAACTTAAGGTTTTATGAGTTTTTCTTGGTTTTGATCTATTAAACTTGTGTCTTTGAAAACCAATTTTTGCTACATGATAGAGCTTTCAATTCAGAGCATTTTGGCTTTTGGTTCACCCAATTTTGACTTAAAATGAGGATTTTATGAAAGAAATAAGATTTCAGTTTTAGAGCTTTTCTGCCATGGTCGAACCTGCTGTTGGGGAAGATGAAGTTCCCATGCGGCCAGTGAGCATGTGTGGCAGAGAGTGCCATGCGGCCCGAGGGAGTTATGCGACATAAACTCTTATAGCATACTGACAACATGTGTCCATCTTGTTGGACATATGACTACTGTTTACACAAGTGTCCTTGAATACCTTGTGCTTTAACTCACTAAACGAATAAGAAATTCGCTAAGTCCTAGAGTGCCATGCAGCCCCTATTTTCTTGGACGCATGGCTCTACACCATTGGCACTTACTTCTATGGTTTTGTTTTTTTCTTTCTGACACACTTATGGCTTGTCATATCAGTCACTTTATGTCACATCACTGACACTTTATTTATTGCTCGTCACTTCATCACTTGTCCCAAGGAGTAGACCTTGACCCTGAGTATACGACCAAGTGGTTCATGCGGCCTGACTTTCCTTGCGGCCCTGACTTCATATGCGGTCTAACTTCATATGTGGCCAGGATTGTCACGCGGCCTGACTTTTCATGCGACCTAGAGACCCATGCGGCCCTGCTTGTTGATTAAATATATTCTTAATTCATGTGACCCAATACATAATTGGTATTTGGACTCAAATACTGTATCCGTGCTGATACCCCTATTGCCTGATTATTGTTCATGATTTAATGTGCGCCGAGGTACGACACATCCTGTCACGTGTTAAGTGATTATATTTGGGTTGTGCATCGAGAATGCCTCCAAATTCCTGAACGCGTGATATTATATATATATATATATATATATATATATATATATATATATATATTATTTTCCTATCACATGCATAATAAGCGAGTCAAATACCAAAGCATGGTTAGGATATTGATTGTATGAATGTTGCATACACGCTCGGGTGAATCCAGATTTGACTTCCATGGGTTCGTATCTAGCGCGCCCGTACTTGTACGATATCTTAAAGAAAATTCTCATGTGACCACGCCTTGAGATTTTAAATACAATATAGGGCTAATTAGGTAACTAAAAGTAGTAGTAACATCTGGAGGGAACGGTATCCCGAGATCATGCCAATGAACCTTCCCACAAAGATTCATTATAAGTGCGCTTTGGACTGGCCACCACAGATACTGTATATCATCTCCTTTAGTGGAGTGCAGTATCTGATTATTATTATGCCGAGCCATTATTTTAATATAGGAACATTGGAACCGCAAATATCGTATTTTTAGCACAGTGGCCCTACGGGGGACTGGTGTATCCTACAAGTGCCTGTTTTATTTATTTGGTTCGGTTAGCTCATGTTCGGCACTGGCATGATATGATGATACTTATTTTGTGCATTATTCTGAGATAATCTCAGACTCCACAAAAGAGCAAGCTGTACAAATGATTGACCGATATAAGAAATGGATTTAGTTGTGATTGTATTGTTCAGCTAGTAGCCTAGGAAGTGGACTATCATAGTGTGATGGTTTAACCCGTATCCTTGTTTGGTTGTAGGATTGAGCCTTAGTGCTAGGATATAGCATGGACCTAAGTTATGACACTGAACCTATGTATTATTATATATTTTCCTTCGATTTTTGTTTCTCTATTTCGTACTTCATTTGTGGTACTTGCTATTTGGTGTCTAATCCCACTAGTTTTGCATGGCTAGGTTTCGAGCCAGCATATGAGGATCTAGCGTACTTTTCCCCAACTCATGGCGCGCACCAGGAATATGGTCGTAGGGAATAGCGAGTGGGTTTTCTTCTTCCCTGCTCGTCTTGCATATTTACTTCTTTTTGGTGTTTAGATACCGACACCTGTTAGCCGGCTTATCTGGACATTAGTTTCCTTACATGATTATATTAAATTAGACTGTAGCTGATCATTATCATGAACTTTTATTACTCTTCTAACTTTTTATTTTGCACAACTGGACTCCAGAATATTTTGAGAAAGCATTTGGGATGACTTATTGCTTATCAAATATGCTCTATGCTTACTATTTCTTGTTGTTGAATGATTGAGACATAGAAGTTCTTGACCATATAAGACTTGATTATAGCATGTACCCCCTTGTCTTATACAACCGTGATCCCCGTACGATGTATAGTTTCTTATACAGGATAGCTAGCCATGTCCGCCTCTATATTCTGGTACTGGAGTATGACACCAGGATAGATGACTTATTTGATCATCTTTGTGGGGCAGCTGTATTTTCTAAGATTAGTTTACGGTCTGGGTATCATCAGATCATAGTCAAAGAGCAGGATATATCCAAGACGACATTCAGATCAAGATATGGTCATTGGGAGTTTCTAGTTATGCCATTTGGAGCAACCAATGCACCAGCTATATTCATGTCTCTTATGAATAACATCTTCATGCCTTACCTAGACCAGTTTATGATAGTATTTATTGATGATATATTGGTCTATAGTCGGAGTGAGGAAGAGCATGAGAAGCATCTTTGTATAGTTCTTCAGATTCTTCGAGAGCAGCAGCTCTACGCGAAGTTCAGCAAGTATGAGTTCTGGCTTGATCGTATCTCATTCTTAGGAGATATCATTTATGGTGGAGGAGTTAAGGTGGATCCCAAGAAGGTGGAGGCTATTGGGAATTGGTCAATATCCTGTACAGCTTCAGATGTACGCAGTTTTCTGGGTCTAGCAGGCTACTACATGCAATTTATGGCAGACTTTGTTAGGATCTCCACACTATTGACATGGTTGACGTGTAAGAATGTGCGCTTTGAGTGGTCAGATGTTTGTCAGACTTCTTTCAAGAAGCTCAAGTGGAGTTTGATTTTGGTTCATATTCTAACACTTCCAGTGGGATCAGGTGGGTTCTCAGTGTATTATGATTTAAACTAGGGTGTGTCCTTATGCAGCATGGCAGAGTGATAGCTTATGCATCTCGGTAGCTTCAAGACCATAAGAAGAATTATCCAACGCATGATCGTGAGTTGGCAGTAGTAGTGTTTGTACTTAAGCTCTGGAGGCATTACCTATATAGTGATCGAGTGGAGATCTTCACAGACCATAAGAGCTTGAGGTATGTATTCACACAGAAGGAACTCAACATACGTCAGAGGAGGTGGCTTGAGTTATTGTCAGACTATGATCTTTACCTTCAGTATCATCCAGGAAAGGCCAATATCATAGCAGATGCATTGAGCAGGAGAGGAGGAGGTTACTTCTTGATAGAGCAGTGCCATATTTTAGAGGATCTGCAGGAGATAGATATCAATGTAGTATTACCTGGTGAAATCAATTTTATGGTGAGTCTGCAGGTTCAGTCTTCTATAGTTGATAGGATTAGAGCAGAGCAGACTGGTGATGTCAGGATTTAGTAGCTCAAAACAGAGTGTGAGTCAGGACGAAGACCAGAGTTGAGCATTCATGAGGATGGAACTCAGGTTTGGGAGTCGACTTTGTGTGCCTAGAGGAGATATCCGGCAGAAGATTATGTCAGAGGCCCACAGTTCTAAATACTCAGTGCATCCGGGAGGGACGAAGATGTATTGGGATATTTGTCAACACTTATAGTAGAATGGTATGAAGAGGGAGATAGCTCGGTCAGGTTAAGGCTGAATATTAGAGACCGACCGGACTACTTCAGCCTTTACCGATTCGAGAGTGGAAGTGGGACCATATTACTATAGGCTTTATGACCGATCTTCCTAGATTTTTGTCTGGCAGAGATGCTATATGGGTTATAGTAGATCGACTCACGAAGGTTACTCACTTTCTTCCTTTCAGAGTGGGCCAGTCTACAGAGCAGCTAGCTGAGATGTACATAAGGCAGATAGTCAGATTGTATGGCATGCCAATTAGCATAGTCTCAGATAGAGATTCATAGTTCACGTCACATTTTTGGCGTATCCTACAACAGAGTCTGGGTACTAGGTTAAAGTTTAGTTCATCATACCATCCATAGACAAATGGACAGTCAGAGCATACTATTCATACTTTAGAGGATATGCTTCAAGCTTGTACACTTGACTTCGATAGATCTTTGGAGGATCACTTATATTTAGTAGAGTTATTCTATAACAACAGCTTCCAGACGAGCATTCATATTGCACCCTTCGAGGCTTTATATGGTAGGAGATGCAGATCACTGTTAGCTTGGGATAACATTGGTGAGAGGCAGATGCTTGGTCCAGAGATGATTGCTCAGTCTGTTGGAGTGATCAGGAAGATCAAAGAGCATATCAGAGTAGCTCAGGATCGCCAACGTCATTGGACAAATTAGCACCGTCATCATCTTGAGTTCTCTGTCGACGACTATATATTTCTGAGTATTTTGCTTACCCATGGAGTTATCAGATTTGGAGTACAGGGAAAGCTTAGTCCCAAATATATAGGTCCATTTGATATTCTCGAACGAGTTGGAGATGTATCATATCGTCTAGCTCTTCCACCATCGCTTCATGAGGTACATGATGTCTTTTACATATCTCAGTTGCACCAGTATATTCCAGACCTGAGCTATATCCTGGATCATTCTGAGTTGGTCGTTGGTACCGACCTATTATATGAGGAGAGGACCGTGTCTATTTTGGACCAGAGGGAGAAGGTTCTCAAGAACCGGACTATCAGATTAGTTTGATTTGCTTGGGGGCATCACTCACTGGACGAATCGACGTGGGAGCGCGAGGACGATATGCGTGCTCGTTATCTATTTTTCTTCGACTCGGGAGATATAATTTTTCTTATACCCGTGTCCTATCTTAACATGTGCATGTGATTTATTGTTAGCTTATCTGTTATGTCTGTTATTATTACTTTTCTGATTTTTTGTTGTTATCTAGGAAATTTTATGCTCACATGAGTTTCCTGCTTGTCTTTTGGTTTTGCTCTTACTTTCTTGGATTTGCTTGTTGGTTGATTATGGATCCTTATGGAAATTTTGAGGACAATATTTTTTGAAGGAGGGGAGAGTTATGATAGTCGTCTCACAGTATTCGTATTTTATGCGAATACATATTTTGTTATTTATTGCTTTATATTGGTTCTCGAGGAAGCTCAAAAATTTTCAAAATTGAAACTTTACTACCTGACCATTATACTGACGGTATACTGCTCGACAGATATTTGTTTTACTTTTCGAGATATTTTCGAGAATCTCTCTATATATAATACTTGAGTTTTATTTCTTTTCTCTTTTCTCTTTCTCAGTCTTCTCTTCACCCTTTTACTCTCAAGCTTGGAGCTTGATCGTGGTGGTAGAATAGAACGTTTAGGTTGGGAGCTCGCTTTAGGCAAGTGCACCTTGCCGATTTCGTGAACTTTTTTTACTTTCTGTCATTTTACTTTTCTGGAGCTTTGGTTGTTACTTTTTAGCTAGACATATTTTACTATAGTTGTTCATATCATAATTTCTAGCCTAGTGACCATTTCGATTTTAATTTCTGGTAGAATCTTGTTTCGTCCCTTTTTGGTAAGTCGGTAACGGACAAGGTACCGTAGTTGTGACCGTGAGATTTAGTCTATATTATCATATGAGACTTACCCTATACTTGACTTCTTGTTAGACTTGGTTTTGATAATTTTTGGGGTTTGAATTGCGTCCCAGAAATTAAACTTGACTTTAACCATGTTTATCCTTCGAAACCGGCATACTGACGGTATACTACAATATACCGATGGTATACTGATTTTGACCAACTTGGATTTCTAGATATTTTCTGTGAACCCTATCGGCATACCAATGGTGTACTATAGTGTACCGACGGTATTGTTCACCATTAAATTCAAAAGTTCTAGATGAGCTTGATTTAATCAACAAAATAAAGAAAGAACAAAGAGGTCCTAGACGGACAATCTAAGTACAATAATTTTTGATCTGGGGTATGGCGATGGACAAGGAGTGCTATGGCGTCTCGTTTACTCCGTGGACGATCCGATGCAGGGTGAGGAAGCTTACGTTCTCTCTTTACTCATCTCAGTATGCTCTCTCTGTATTGGCCGGGGCTGGTATGCTTTCTTTCTGAAGCAAAATAAAAAATTCAGCTCTTAGAATATTTAAGTTGCTCCTATTTATAGCCATTGTGTTGATGGGCTAAGGATGCCGCATATGCCTCTATTTGGTGGCTGCATAAGGCTCCTTCAACAGAATGGGTTGCAACAGTCGTCGCATGCCATGGGCTTATTTTTACGTGGTCTTGGTTGAGATATGTTGTTGAAGAGATCTCAGGGTTATTTTCAACCCATTGTGTGCGTGACTTGGTCAGCTGGACACGTGGTCAGCACCAATTTTGTGAAGATCTCTACAGTTAACGGAAATCTTGTGAGCTGGAGGCTGTATGGCATCTTGGCCGCATAATGGCGAGGCTGTAAACCCCCAGATTTTTCAGAATTTTAAAAATAATTTTTTAGGATTTTTCTCAGATTTTTAACTAATTAAAATAAATATTTTCTGGTATTAAATTAATTTTGTAATTTTATTAAATATAAAAATAATATAAAAATAATACTTTTGGATGTAAAATTAAATATTAGACATACTATAATTTTTTTAGAATTTATTGGACCACAGAACTATTTTAAAAGACCAAAAAACATAGATTTTAATTAAACCAAAATAAACTAACTTGAACCGAATTAAACCAACCTGGTTTACTATTAAACCCAACCAAACCCAGTTGAACTAAACCGCTAGACCCTATTGGATCGGGCCAGATCCATATTCGACCCGACCCAAAACCCGTTAACCCGACCCGCTTACCTGCTATAGTATATCCCTAACCCCGACGATCCCTCTCCTTCCCCTCTCCGTCGGTTGTAACCGCCAGCCGCCCTTCTTCTTCCCCCAGCGCACCCGTGCCGCCTCGCCTCGCCTCCCCGCGCCGCTCCACCTCCAACAACCGCCGCCCCTTCTCCTCCTCGCTCCTCCTATTTAAACCCACCACCGCCACCGCCATCACCCCCACAACAACCGACGGCCACTGTCACCACCCTCCGCCGTGACTCCTAGCTCCTCGGACCACCTCTCCTCCGGCCGCCACCAACCCCGGGCAACCAAGCTGCCCTGCCTCCGCCATCCTCTGTCGCCCCTCTTCTTCCCCGACGAGAACCCCCAGCCTGACCCGGCCACCCGACTACACCACACCGCCACCTCTACCTTAGCCACCGAGCTCCGACGACCGTCCTCCGCTTGACCCCGACCTCTCTGGCGACTCCAGCGACTACCAGCACAGCCGCAACAACCGCCGCAGCCGCCGGCCGAGCTTCGCCACCCCGCAGCCGCCGCCGCATCATCCTGTCGAAAACTACAGCAAGGTAACCGCCTTCCCGTGTGCGTATCACCCTGTACATTAATCCGATTTCTGTTCTGTCGAATCATGCGAGTAGACCGCATGACCCTCTCAAAACGCATATAAATAGTTCGGGGTATCGCGTCCTGTGTCGGTCGCAAACTGCGACACAAAAACAGAAAAATATTCCCTTATTTTTGAAAATTCAGAATCTGGTCCGAACATCCCAGTTCACGACCGTTTTGCGACCAACATACTAAATATTCTCAAGATCCACCTAAACAGTTATTTAGACCACTTAACCAAGTTTTAAACCCTATTTTTAGTTTATTGTATTATGCAGTAGTTTGTATTTAATTCGAGGGTAAAAATGACCAAAAGATTGGTTATTTAAAAACCCTAATTTTCTCGGAACTGGGTGAGCCCCGCTAAACGAGGCAACTTGGTCGTGTGCGAACTTTACCGAAAGGTGTGCACCGTTAATACGGATGTGTGGAATTTCGTGAAAGTTGATTTGAATGTGCGTGCACACCGGAATCAACGCGTATCCATCGATAATATTCCGTATCGGCCATGTTCTGAAACTCATTGTAACTTCGTGTATGCTCGTCGTTTCGTAACGAAACTTACACCATCGAACTCGTAGCAATACGCTGGTCCTGTGACCCAAGTTTGGTTCGATTCTGAGAACGTTGGCAAAATCTCGTATCGTGGGCCCCATGGCTCTATTTGACGGACGATTTTGTGATCGGCTCATCGAAATCCAGTTATGGACATTCCGTTGGGTTCGTATCATCGTTCTGAGCTTGTAGACACTAAGTTTGACAAATTTGGAGAACATTGTCTCTGTCACATTTTTCGGTGCGAAGTGGGCCACATGTGGACCCCGCTTTGACCAGAAACTGTCACTTTTGTCCATGTGTCCAAATTGGACTTATAAACAGACAATTCTAGCTATTTGATGTCTTCTAAGCATGATAGTAACATTTATTTCAGCAATCAGAGGAGTACATGCTGATCCCGCTGATACCAGAGCAGTAGTTGGAAACCAAATCCCAGGCAAGTGTACCTTGCCATACTTGCAGCACTTGTTTTCTATTGTTCTCTTGATTTAATTATATGATATAAATGTTCAACCTAGGACCGTGTGACATTGCTTAGCGTCCGAATAATATTTGGGTTTCAACGCCGTACGCGGAGTTGTGTAACGTCACTTAGAGATTGATATCGTGACCCTATATATCTTGGTGCTTGCATTATCAAGTACGTCATACCACAGGACACCTGACACTATTCATGAGACATAATCTTCCTGAGATATTCATGGTGATTCTGTGTAGGTTACAGGATTTGTGCCATAGATGCATAGCTATCATTATGACTTGCTGCATTAGATATGATCTTGCGTGTCATAGACATGAGACGTGTGATTATATTGGGTGGGGAGAGACTTACCATACTAAAGGCTGATTATATTATATATATATAGTTATCTGGAGGTGCCTTAGACTCTGACACAGAGCTTTAGCACATGTACTGGCCCTTCGAGAAAATGCTTCTATGGGTTTCCCCGACACAGAGCCTATAGTAGTCTCAGCCTGAGTATGATTAATGTTCTCAACTTGCATATCACATAGCTGGTTACATAGTTTACCCTATTGATTTATTTATTATTGCATTACAATTATTTTGTCTTGAATTATTCTTGTACCTTGCTATGTCCCCTGAGGACCTGAAATCCGGATTATGTCCCCAGGTTTAACAGAGGAGATCTACCCCGAGGTATATGGGACAGGAGCAGACATTGGAGCAGTACCAGAACCAGAGGACGAGGTGATCGCAGAGGATTTCTCCTGAGTATCTGGTTTATTATACTCAGTTATTTCTATTTATTGGACTTCTATTTTCTGTCTATTGAACTGCTGTATCAGATATATTATCGGGTTGTTCCCCGAGATACTTTATTGAGACTTGATGTTGCTTTATATTTTATATTGATTGTATTTATTTCTGTAGATGAGATTAGTACCAAAGCTCCTTATTGTTGTTTTACAGCTTAAGTACACCCTGATGGGTCCATTAAATTGGATTTGCCCATCGGTGTGTACTGCTGGCCATTGCCACATGGCTAGTCCCTCGGTATTTTGGGACTGGGGCGTGACATGATTTTTGTGGTGGCCCATGCAGGTCAACGACTAAATTATTTTAGTTTCAACTAAGGGATCGAGCAAGCCTGCGATAAGGATAGGATAAGTTTTAGGATCTCATCCACTTGATTGAATCGTTCTTGATATCTATATCGGATTCGAATTAATTTCTTGACATGCATCCTGCCTTGATTCCTCTGTGCGTCTCTTATAGTTTATTTTGGATGCAGAGTAATGGATCCACCAGTAAGAGACGAGACTCTTGCAGGACCACCGCAAGGTGCTGCAGCCACCTACAAAGAAGATGGATTGACGCCATTAAGTGAAGATCCCTCCACTCACCAAAGCAGTCAATCAAATCAGCATGCTTCTAGATTTTGGCGAGATCATATTCCACCTCTGCCACAGTTTACTCCACCAATACCCGTATTCCCATAAGGTCAGGCTATGAACGGACAGCAGATATTATAAATAATCTACGCGCAAGCTCGATAACAGATTCATCAAGAGGCTCAGCGTCACGAGGAAGAGAATCTGAGAAATAGTATAGTGACTGCACTGGAGCAGGCAAACCTACCAGCTACGACCATCGACGGGATCTATCACCGATTTTCGCCAGCTAAAGACCCGCACCTTTTCAGGCAAGAAGGAGCCTACTGAAGTTCATGAGTGGCTCACAAACACTCAACATCAATTAGAAGTAGCTGAGCTTCTAAGAGAGCGTTGGATGATTGCCGCCCGGATGCAGTTGACGGACAATGCACATTACTGGTGGCTATCTGAGGAGAGACGACTTGGACCAGACCGAGTCACTTGGGAAGAGTTCTCTAGACTCTTTCAGGAGATGTATATTCCATCTATTGTTCGATCGGAACTTCGGGACAAGTTTAATCGCCTCACTCAAGATAATATGACAGTGGAAGAGTATAATGCGGAGTTCATTCGTCTGAGTCACTTTGCCCCAACCCTGATCCCGACAGAAGAAGAGATGGCTGAGAAGTTCTTTAATGGACTAAACTTTGAGCTAAAGAGACTGATCGGATCCGTTGCACCTACTTCTTACTCGGACGTCCTTGCTGCAGCCCGACGCATGGAGCGCGTCACCAGGAGAGAGTCCAGCCTTAAGCGGCCATTCACATCAGCACTAGCCAGAGCACCACAAGGAGAAGCTGCAAAGAGACCTCACATGCACCAACCACAGAGAGCATCTATACCACTAGCACTAGTCCTACCTTCTTTCCACTACTGTGGCAAGGCAGGCCATCTTGCCAAGGAATGCCAACGCAGATTGAGATTATGTTTAGCTTGTAGACCCAGTCAGCATTCAGTGAGGGAATGCACTGAGCGTCGAGAAGGAGCACCGATAGTAAACCAACAAGCTCTACCAGCTCCAGGAGGATATCAAACGAGGCCACCTTTGGCACCCCAGGCAACACTTTTCCAGCAGGCCCAGCAACAGCAAAGGGCACCACCGCAAGTACGTGGGCAAGTATTTGCGATGACAATAGAGAATGCGCAGACTCATGGAGTAGTGAATACGCGTAAGATTTAAGTTATTCATATATGTCTATTTCTAGTAATGCTTTAGCACGTGCCTGTTAGTTCATGACCTTATCCCTAAACCTAGTATTTTGAACTTGTTAATAATTGATAACCTAGTTTTTCTAAGCTGTAGTTTTCTTTGCTCTAACCAGATTTCCTTCACTCTTGAATTACCTAATTTTTATTGTCTAGGAAAATATCTTATTCCTTCCCTAGGTGTTTTGCTTAACCCTCATCCTTCAATTTTTCTTGATCATGATTCTTTCTTTGTGTCATGCTTTCAAACATATTTTACAACTGTGTCATCTCATCTGACCGGTTATGTTTCGTTATTCTTTGATTGCGAGTATGCAATCCTCTTAAGGGGGGGTAGATTATAAACCCCCAGATTTTTCAGAATTTTAAAAATGATTTTTTGGGATTTTTTTGAGATTTTTAGCTAATTAAAATAAATATTTTCTGGTATTAAATTAATTTTATGATTATATTAAATATTAAAATAATATAAAAATAATATTTTTGGATGTAAAATAAAATATTAGACATACTACAATTTTTTTGAAATTTATTGGACCCCGGAACTATTTTAAAAGACCCCAAAACATAGATTTTAATTAAACCAAAATAAACCAACTTGAACCGAACAAAACCAACCCGGTTTACTATTAAACCAAACCGAACCCAGTTGAACCAAACTGCTAAACCCTATTGGATCGGGCCGAATCCATACCCGACCCGACCCAAAACCCGTAAACCCGACCCGCTTACCTGCTACAGTAAATCCCTAACCCCGACGATCCCTCTCCTTCCCCTCTCCGTCGGTTGTAACCGCCGGCCGCCCTTATTCTTCCCCCAATGCCCCCGCACCGCCTCGCCTCCCCGCACCGCTCCACCTCCAGCAACCGCCGCTCCTCCTCCTCCTCCTCCCTGCTCCTCCTATTTAAACCCACCACCGCCACCGCCATCACCCCCACAGCAACCGACGGCCACTGCCACCACCATCCACCGTGACTCCTAGATCCTCCGGCCACCTCTCCTCCGGCCGCCACTAACCCTGGCCAACCAAGCTGTCCTGCCTCCGCCATCCTCCGTCGCCCCTCTTCTTCCCCGGCGAGAATCCCCAGCCTGACCCGGCCACCCGACTCCACCACACCGCCACCTCTGCCTTAGTCACCGAGCTCTGGCGACCGTCCTCCGGCCGACCCCGACCTCCCCGGCGACTCCAGCGACGACCAGCATAGCCGCAGCAACCGCCGCAGCCGCCGGCCGAGCTCCGCCACCCCGTAGCCGCCGCCACATCATCCTGTCGAAAACCACAGCAAGGTAACCGCCTTCCCGTGTGCGTATCACCCTGTACATTAATCCGATTTCTGTTCTGTCAAATCATGCACGTAGACCGCGTGACCCTCTCAAAATTCGTACAAATAGTTTGGGGTATCGGGTTCTGTGTCGGTCCCAAACTGCGACACAAAAACAGAAAAATATTCCCTTATTTCTAAAAATTCAAAATCTGGCCCGAACACCCCAGTTCACGACCATTTTGTGACCAACCTGCTAAATATTCTCAAGATCCACCTGAACAATTATTTAGACCACTTAACCAAGTTTTAAACCCTATTTTTAGTTTATTATATTATGCTGTAGTTTGTATTTAATTCGAGGGTAAAAATGACCAAAAGATTGGTTATTTAAAAATCCTGTTTTTCTTGGAACTGGTGCGTCCCGCTAAACGAGGCGACTTGGTCGTGTGTGAACTTCACCGAAAGGTGCGCACCGTTAATACAAACGTGTAAGATTTCGCGAAAGTTGATTTGGATGTGCGTGCACACCGGAATCAACGCGTATCCGTCGACAACACCCTATATCGGCCCTGTTCTAAAACTTGTAACTTCGTGTGTGCTCGTCATTTTGTAACGAAACTTAAGCCATCGGACTCGTAGTAATACGCTGGTCCTGTTACCCAAGTTTGGTTCAATTCTGAGAACGTTGGCAAAATCCCGTATCGTGGGCCCCACGGCTCTATTTGACAGGCGGTTTTATGATCAGCTCATCAGAATCCAGTTCTGGAGATTTTGTTGGGTTTGTATCGTCGTTCTGGACTTGTAGACACTAAGTTTGACAAATTTGGAGAATATTGTCTCTAGCACGTTTTTCGGTGCGAAGTAGGCCACATGTGGACCCCGCTTTGACCAGAAACGGTCACTTTTGCCTCTGTGTCCAAATTAGACTTATGAACAGGCAATTCTAGCTATTTGATGTCTTCTAAGCATGATGGTAATGTTTATTTTAGCAACTGAAGGAGTACCTGCAGATCCCGCTGATACCAGAGCAACAGTTGGAAACCAAATCTCAGGCAAGTATACCTTGCCATACTTGCAACACTTGTTTTCTATTATTCTCTTAATTTAATTATATGATATAAATGTTCAACCTAGGACCGTATGACATTGCTTAGCGTCCGAATAATATTCGGGTGTCAACGCCGTACACAGAGTTGTGTAACGTCACCTAGAGATTGATATCGTGACCCTATATATCTTCGTGCTTGCATTATCAAGTACGTCATACCACATGACACCTGACACTATTTATGAGACAGAATCTTTCTGAGATATTCATGGTGATTCTGTCTAGGTTACAGGATTTGTGCCATAGATGCATAGCTATCATTATGACTTGCTGTATTAGATATGATCTTGCGTGTCATAGACATATGATTACATTGGGTGGGAAAAGACTTACCATACTAAAGGCTGATTATATTATATATATATATATAGTTATCTGGAGGTGCCTTAGACTCTGACACAGAGCTTTGGCACATGTACTGGCCCTTCGAGAAAATGCTGCTATGGGTTTCCCCGACACAGAGCCTATAGTAGTCTCAGCCTGAGTATGATTAATGCTCTCAACTTGTATATCATATAGCTGGTTACATAGTTTACCCTATTGATTCATTTATTATTGTATTACAATTATTTTGGCTTGAGTTATTTTTGTACCTTGCTATGTCCCCTGAGGACCTGGAATCCAGATTATGTCCCCAGGTTTAGCAGAGGAGATCTACCCCAAGGTGTACGAGACAGGAGCAGACATTAGAGCAGTACCAGAACCAGAGGACGAGGTGATCGCAGAGGATTTCTCCTGAGTATCTGGTTTATTATACTCAGTTATTTCTATTTGTTGGACTTTTATTTCCTGTCTATTGAACTGCTGTATCAGACATATTATTGGGTTGTTCCCCGAGATACTTTATTGAGACTTGATGTTGCTTTATATTTTATATTGATTATATTTATTTTTGTGGATGAGATTAGTACCATAGCCCCTTTACTGCTGTTTTACAGCTTAAGTACACCCTGATGGGTCCATTAAATTGGGTTTGCCCATCGGTGTGTACTGCTGGCCATTGCCACGTGGCTAGTCCCTCGGTATTTTGGGACTGGGGTGTGACATAGGTCGCATGGATCTTGTAGCTACATACGTTCTCTCGTTTAGGCCTTGGTCGAATGGACAATTTGGCCGCATGGTGGCGAGGCCGCATGGATCATGTAGCCGCATACATGCTCTGGTTTGGTCTTGGTTGGATGGACACTCTAGCCGTATTTTACGAGGCCGCATACGAGGGAACACGTGGCATGACACGTTTATCAAAGCAATTAATGCATTGATGTGACTTGTTATCTTGTTCTGAGCTGTCATCTTCACGAGTCTCAAAGTGTCTCATAGTGATGTGTGATGTGTCAGAGCTTATGACAGACATCAAAATCTGTGTCAGGGGGTCCTTATGCAGCCTCCCTGCTCTGTGGTCGTTTAGGCCGCATATAGTAACTATGCGACTTTTTTGCGATTTTGTTGATCAGGCTGCATGTGGCTCTTCTACGGCTTGACTTTTCAGGCCGCATGTGGCTTCTCTGTGGATTGATTATTCAGGCTGCATTTGGCTTCTTTGCTGCTTGTTGAGGGGGCGTAACCTTTATGCTTCCTGCATAATTTTTTTATTCTTCTACAAGACCCCCTTCAAAGTTTCTAAAATGATAAGTTTGGAATACTTTGAAAGAAGCATGGATGAGCGCTTTTGGCTGCATATGTAGGGTATGCCGCTTAGTCTTGTTGCCGCATAGATATCTCTGACGGGCTGTCTGATCATTAGATAAGAAGATTTGCTTTGATCCTTGCACGGATCTCTTGGGATTCTGCGTCGTCATTGGATTAAGTGTCTCAACTAACGAGGATTCACCGCCAACCGTTGTCGCTATGTGGATCGAGACAGATCGAGGATCGAGATTTGAACAACTACCGTCGTCATCCGTTGCCGCATAGTACCCCCTATATATAGGGGGGGGGAGAGAGAGAGGGATCCTTTACAAACCCTCAAATCTTCCAACTTTCTTCTCTTCTTCCTCCTTGCCGCCATGTCTCCCAAAGTATCCTCCTTTGTCGTTGCTGCCAAGAAGGCCCCCAAGGGCAAGGCCACGACCAAGGGGAAGGGTCGTGCTGTCGAGGCTGCCCCCTCCCTGTTTTTCGATGATGTTCAGCTGTCGGTTAATGGTAAGTTCGTCGGGGAAGACGAAGTAGATGACTTGAATACAGAGACACATATGCACAGTTGGACACATAGATTCGTCTATGCGCCAATTTCTCACTAGCGCATGGACAACCCAGCCGCATGAATATCCCTGCCGCATTGATGACTGAACCACATGAACCATCATGCTGCATGGCTTACTTGGCTGCACGGGTGACTCGAGCCGCATAGGAGATCTATGCTTCATGCCGCATGTCTTACTCAGCCGCATAGAGGTTCTATACTGCATTTGTATGTTTATTTATTTTTTCTTGATGATTCTGACCATGTCCCTTTAACTTGCAGTGATGTTGCCCACCATACCCTCCGGTGAATTGATCCTTGGAAAAAACCTGATACCCTTGAACATGAACCTTGGAGATCTTGCTGGAGCCATTAGGAAGCAACTTGAAAAAGATCTCCCGCCTGAACGCCAACAGATGATTGCCGAGCAGACGTCTGCTTTTTTGTTGAGTCAGATGAACGCGGGAGAGATCCCCGCTAAGGATGAGAAGCATTTCTTTAAGAAACCATACTTCCTGTTCTAAGATGCGCTGGAGTATTCTCAAGTGGGGCAGAAGGGAGAATTGGTCTTTCACCTTCCGTGGAACGGAGATGACATTTTCTTCTTTCGGCCGTCACTTAGTTTTTTTGGACCTGAGGTGATGATGGTTTCATGGTATATGGACTGGGACTTGACCCCTAAGCTGAAGGGGCTCCTCTGGGTAATGTCCGATGTTGGAACGAATAGAGCAAGTAGAAATTTGATAGCACAAATGAGTCACCCTCCTACTCCTTGCTAGGACTGAAGCTCGGCCGCATCAGCAGTGAATTGAGACCGAACCTAATTATATATGCATCGGGTACCTTTCTTTATCAGGTTGCCAAGAAGGGCTCCTATCCTACTGGATAGTTACGGGTTCTCAGTTGGGCACACTATAGTGTATCCTGGTGTCGCCTGACTCTGTGGATCCTGAGAAAGTATGAGCGGGAGCTCAAGGCCGCCGACTTGTTCTTTGTTGTAAGGGGTACATGTTATGGACTAGAGATGAATCGACCCCTATAAGTCATCCTGATAGAATTATATAACTGTCAGACGGGGACATTCTTTACGCCCGGCGGCGAGATGGGACTGACTTTGTACCAGATGCATGCTATCTCAAAACTTTCTTGGGGCGAGGAGCCTAACGAAGAATATATCCCGAGTAACGAAAAACTCAGAGAGTTGGAGGCGAAGAACCCGAAATCCTAGCAGTATACCAGGAATTGTTGTACCATCATGACATTTGTCAGCCGCTATCGAAAAAGAAAAAGTCATCTGAGGGGTCTTCTCCCTATATCACCGCTTGGAATCGCTATTTTTTTTTGAATTTGAAAGATTCTAGCGGAGTTCACATCCAGGCACCGCAAACTGAACATGAAGCGGCCGACCTAATTCAGGCATATCGGGAACTGGCTACTGCCGATGTAGAGGAATTCGAGGGTTCCATGGATGAAGAAGATGAACCCACGGACGAGCTGGGTAATCTTGAAGAGGAACTCAGCTATTTTTACATGGATATGCACAAGTTATTCGCGAAAGCCATGCTGGCGGGATATCTGATGCTTTGGTTGCGCAACTGCGTCATCTCGGGCGGATCTGGGACCATAGATAGGATCAATCGCCATATCATCCTTTCTGCCATGAAGTTGGCTTTCGGCCATAAGCTGGCCCTTATACCGGCTATGGTATGCTTCATCCACCGGGAGCTCCACAACTTCGCTCAGAAGTTCGAGGAACATCCGGGCAAAGGGCATTTCAATCGGATCGAGATCCCTTATCAATACTTGATGGGTTGACTCCTCCTATATCACGGGTCCCTGACAAGCCCTGGGATTGACGAGGAATGGTGGCAGCTGATGCCGTGATCAGCAAAATCGGGGGATAAAGTGGAGATCCGACATAGTCCCCTCCGGTAGGAGGGAGCTCTCCTTTATGAATGGCTGGAGTTTCTTTAAGTCCGAGCCAAAGTTCACGGACGAAGAGAGAGGCGTTGCTCATCAAGATACCGAGGAGCGCCTCAGAACCCGTTTGAGAGGCTATATCGTTGGCTCCAAGCCATTCGTTCCTCTCACTTGGTGTACTAGAATCGTATGGAGACAGTATACCATGTCGTACGGAGATAGTAGTATCACCCAGATAGCTAGATGGGAATTGAGCACCCCCGATTTGGTCATGAGAACTCTGAGAGGATTGACTCGTGATATCACATGGATGGTATATCCAGTCACGTAATACCGAGTCTTCTGGACAACAAATATTAGAGCAAGGCATTCCTTCTCGACAGGGGTGTACCTATGCTCCGTGCCAACTATCTTCCGACTGATATGAACCTCCTGATGTACACCAGCCTCCCTTGAAAGCCGTAGAGCTCCCGGAGGTTCCTCGACTGGTTTATCTCAAGGATTATTTTAGTTTTGTTGGGGTCTATGTGAATACCCTGAGAAGTGATGCTAAAGCCCATAAATTTGTCACTGGAGACTTTCAGGAAGGATTTGATAGGGTTCATCTTAAGCTGGTGCATACATATGAGGTCGAACACAGTCTTCAGGTCCCTGAGGTGATCATCTTTGGAGTAACGTTTGACGGCGATGTCCTCGACATAACACTCGACCGTCTTGTGTAGATGCTTACGGAAGAAGGTGCTCATAGCTCGATGGTATGTAGCACCTGTGTTCTTCAGACCGAAGGGCATGAATGTTTAGTAGTGTACTCCTATAAGCGTTCGGAATAATGTATGATTCTGATCGTCAGGGATATCTTGATCTGATTATAGCTAGAGAATCTGTCCATGAAGGATATGCGCTCGAAGCCGTAGGTGTTATCGATCATTATGTCTGTGATCGAAAGAGGGAATTCGTCTTTGAGGCTGGCCGCGTTTAGATCACGAAAGTTAATGCAAATCCGAATCTTTTTGTTCTTTTTACGATGGACACGATGTTGGCTACCCAGTCTGGATGTTGTTCTTCGCAGAAAAAACTATTAGCTATCAATTTATTGACTTCAACTTCGATGTCATTCATTATGTCTGGCTGAAATCGCTTTGATGCTGCTTGACAGGCTTAGCATTCGGCAAGATGTTGAGGTTGTGGACCACAATTTGGGGGTCCAGTCCTGGCATGTCTTCGTAGCTCCAGGAAAAGACATCAATTACCTGACGAGCTGTAGCAGTGAATCACGATCCTTATCAGTTAGACTTTTGCTGATGAAGATAGGTTTGGGGGAGGATTCATCGTCCAGATTAATTTGTACGACTTCGTCCTTGGTGGAAGGTTCATGTTGTTCGAACAACATCTCCCATTGTGCATCTAGGCGTTGGTCCTACGGTTCTACTTCAAAGAGTTCCAGTAGATTCTTGTCGTCTTTCTCAGGGTCAGTTGATACCATATTGGCAGATAATGTTTGCTTGAGAATCTTTCCGATACTGATGTCGGATTCCCAAGAGAAAGATTGCGAAGAGTGAGAGTGCACCTCGTCTCCTTCATCTGAACTATCAGGGGTTGTGGGATGCGTTACATACCCTAAGCCATGCTTGATCTTATGGTTGTACTCCTAAGATTTGCTTATGGGAGAAGGTAGACGCAGAGGCATCCTTCGGCCTTTGCCATAGTTTAAGTCCTTAGTGGCCTTCAGATCGTACCCCATCTTCTGGATAAGGTGCTTGGCTTGAGAGCTATACCGGTGGAGTAAAATTTTATCGGTATCGGACTCTAGATCTAGTTCTTTGGGGACGAAGGATCGATGGCATTCTACTATGCCAAAGATGATGAGTCTGTCTCCACTCTTCTTGGATGGGACTAGGAAGTGAGTGTTTTGGCTGGGAAGAACCCGGTTTACAGCATGGGTGGTAGTCACCCGTGTCTGCAAGTGCATGCCCAAACCGTGCCCCATTGAGTACAGTGTGCTTATGTGTGCAACTTTAGAGTTGTTCAAAGATATCCCTTTATTCATAAAGTAAGGTTCTTTTCTCCAGGAATTACATCATCGAGGGAAGTGACGTCTACGTGAGCAGCTACGTACTCCTCTCGCTCATCCTTTCCGTGATCTACCCCCAGTACAAATGACAACTTTGGAGGTTTTTGTACAGCTTTACTACCAGAGGCTCAGATGCGGTAAGAGGTAACGAAGCATCCTTCGACGATCAATTTGGCCTATGAAGGCGAACGACTAGCAGTTCGGGTGTAGCGGATGGTGCCAAATTTTCCTTTGGTGATCGGCTTGGCCTATGAAGGTGAACGACCAGAGGTTCGGGCGTGGTAGATGACACCGAATCTTCCTTTGGTGGTCGGCTTGGCCTATGAAGACAAACGACTAGCGGGTCAGGTGCCTTCCTGTACAGTTTTACGATGAGGGGAGAGGTTGTATCAGAAGCGCGCGCCTTTAGATGTAATCCCAAAGGTTCATCTGATGTTGTCTCGACCTTTTCCTCATCGTCAACATCATTGCCACCTTTATCTTGGTGGACTTGCTTCTATAAGAGTACATCAGAGTAGTAGGCCACGATCCCCATGAAAGGATCAACATCTGTGAACTCTGTCTTGATCGTACCATGATCGTCCATGTACTTTAGACATTGGTGTAGGGTTGATGGCACGATGATGTATTCGTGTATCCATGGCTATCCCAGCAGGACATTATAGGATACGTCCACGTCTATGACGTAGCAAGTGAACTCAATTTTCAAGTCGCCAATTGGATATTTCAGACGGATCTTGCCCATAAGGTAGCTCCTTCCTGCATTGAAACCAGTGATGGCAGTATTGGTGGCTGCCTGGCGATGCATCGAAATGCCCAATATCTGAAGCAGACTCCGTAGGATGATGCTGATTGACGAATCGCGATCGATGTGCATCCGGTCCATATTGAAGGCACTAATGTACCCTGTGTAATACATGGGACGATCATGCCGTTTATTTTTTAACAACTTGTCCTGTTGCGAAAACGTGATGTTGGGCACCGCTTTCGTCACATTATTGCAGTGGGGGCATGCGGCATGATCCTCTGCTGATGGCTTGACTTGCGTTAGATAGGCGTCGACATTTTGTAATGCCTCACTCAGAGCATTCTGGGTGTCTCTGAAGAGTTGAAGAATCTCAAATAGTGATAACTTTGCTGGGGTATTGGCGAGTTGGGCCAAGACGTCAAAGTTGTAGGGCTTTTTCAGTCCCTGAGCCATTTCTTTATGCAACGACTTGTCGAAGCGTCCCTCTTTTGTTTGGACTTGCCTGCTGGTGGGGGTTGAGATAGACCCGGATCAGACACGACAGATGCATTAGTTGGAGGTGTATTGACGTCGGGAGCTTCATAATCTCGCTGGTAAGCAAGGCCCGATCTGGTTGCCCCTGTCTAGGCCTCCTCGACGGTGGAAGAAACCATGTAACAAGACTTACTTTTTTGTGCTTTAGACTTGATGGCGGAAGGTGCTGCTTGCTGCATCAAGTCGGGGACAAGATCTGGGTGGACCCACATGATCTCGTCCCGAGGTATAGTAAGAGATATCACCCCGACTACTTGGTCGTGAGCTGGTGAAAGATTGACTACCTCCATTGTTGCCCTCAGAATCGGAATAACTCCGTCCTGGGCTTCTGTCACGGGAAAGTTATCGAATTGGAGGGACACCATGTTGGCAGCAACTGTCTTGTCGTCGAAGTCCAAGGTAAGGGCCTTGGTGTCAAGCAGGCACTGATGTACCACTTGAGGGTATAACAGTCCTTTGTCGTATGGTGGATGTAGCAATGGTAGTGGCAGTATTTTGGATTGTTCATTTCGGCTGCCTCTATAGGGCACTTGACGTCGGGGAGCCAAAGCTTGCCACCCTTCATCATTATGTCGAAGATGGACATGACGTCGTCATCTTCGAAGGAGTAAGTCTCCTGGGTCTTTGGAACCTTAGCCGACTTTTGCTCGAATTTCTTTGTTAAGTTGGCCATCAGAGCCTGCTTCCCTTTTCCCTCGTGGCTGTTGTTGCCGCTGTTTTTATTATTGGGACGTTTGCCCCTGTCATCTGTAATAATAATTTGTATTGCCTGGAGCCGGACATCTTTGACCTTCTTTTCAGCACCGATAGCATTGATGATGAATGATGTCTATTCTTTGAATTTACTGTCGCCCAT
The DNA here is from genome assembly GCA_036927795.1 of Iris macrosiphon. Classification (NCBI taxonomy): domain Eukaryota; kingdom Viridiplantae; phylum Streptophyta; class Magnoliopsida; order Asparagales; family Iridaceae; genus Iris; species Iris macrosiphon. Next base: position 105,700,585 of record JAYESA010000014.1, on the reverse strand, counting down.
CTAGAGGCTGGCCGCAGGATATAGGTTCCTGCAGCACATGTCCATGAGTGTGGACTCCGGATTGCCTAGATGCAACCTCAGTGCTGCTTGGCAGAAATGCTCGATATAATTTTGGGCGAGTTCCCTTTCCCCTTGGGTGATATCCATCGGGAAGACATTGTCATGTCGTTTCCTCCATCATATAATCTTTTGAGGAAAAGACTCTTGAAGTCATCAAATGATGAGATACAGTTATCTTGTAGGCTGTAAAACCAGTCAAATTTGACCCCGAACAATGCCTCCACAAAAATCTTAGTGAGGAGTGCATCACTACGAGGAAGGTGCCCCGTTGCAGTCTCAAAATAGCTCATGTATTGACAAAGAAAAGTTATCCCGTCGAATGGGTTCAGGTTGAAGGGCTTTTACTTTGGCGGGTATGGAAGCCAGGGTCCAAGCTTACTTGTCCAGAAGCCCTTGCTGGTTAGGAAGCCATGTTCACTTTAATCTCCAGTATTTCCTGGGTCAAGGATTGCATTGATTCGCTCATGGTCTGTATCATGTCCTCGAGGACCTCGAGACACTGTCAATTACTAGGGCCTTCATGTTCGTCCCCCACCATGTATGCCATTTTTATACGAGAAGAGATGGACGGGACAGTAGACGTAGCACTTTCTGCTTCGAACTCTTGCAACAAATAGTCGTCAGGGAAGGTTGACAGTGTCATGCCCTGTTCAGACTCAGAGGGAGTACTACCTCCAGTGTAGGAGGCGACGTCTTCTTTCTGAGGGTGGCTACCCTCAGGGACTTCAACATCCATTTCTTGGGAATCCTCATCTCCACGGAATGCCAGATTTTCGTATAGGTCCAGGGGATTACTACCCCCAGCTTGTGTAACTACAGGGGTTCTGAGGAAGGGCTACCCCCATAAGCTGATAGCTTCTTCTTCGAGCGGGTGTCCTGGAAAAATCCTTTTGCAGGTCCCGCTGCTGTCCTCCTGGTAATCCCTTTCTCAATATGCTGGTTGAGATTGACGGACTGGAGGTGCTGGGCTTCCTTCCTCGTACGGTGGAAGGGTCCTTCTGAGTAGAGTAACATAAGGCGAATGGTATCTCATCCTCCTCGGGTGTTTGCACCAGATCCTTGGATTATTGCCGGATATGTGTCATCGGGTGCAGTCGTTGGAATGCCGACTGACTGCTTGTAGGTTCTGCCACTTTGTTGGAGCAGCAGTTGATGATGATTTTGGCACAGTGATGTCCTAGGGAGGGTAATTCATATGCCGTATCTGCCTCCCTCGTCTTGCGCTTGTGATTGATCACATTGCCCAAGTCAGGCGAGGGCTGACTCACCTTTGTACCCTTTTTTTGAGCATGGGTAGACCGAGAGCATGGGTGCGTGGGTATTATTTTTGCTCCTTGATCTAGGATTCATGCAAGAATATACCCCAGATCGTTAGTGAAAGAATTTTGAGATGGACCCTGTCCATTTGCCGCTGAGGGCTGGACGCAAGGGTCTGTCTTATACAACTTTCCATTAGGAGCCCGTATGACAGTTCACAGTCTCCTCCGACGGGCAGTCGAATGGACAGTTGCTTGAGCATGTCGATCTCGCACTGGCCCAGACTTCTTCGACTTGGCACCCGTAGGCGCATGGTACGAAGAGTCCAAGTTTGGGTTTTTATCATTCTCAGCATGGCGCATAGGGTCAGCGTTGCATCAGACTCGGTCAAAAATAGAGGTTCGGCTACTTACAGAGTCGCATGTGGCCATCTGTCTGCGACCGTCAACTGATGCTTCATAGTGAGTCTTATGTGGCCTCCTCCTTGGTCGCATAGAGTTTGCATCAACGCCCCAATGTTTGGCATCGTAGTATTTTTCTCTGTCAGAGTTTTTGTGCTGAGAATTTTCTGCGTCAGGCAAGGATGCCGTATGGACAGCCTGAGGAGACACTTGGTTAGCACCTTCAGCAACAGGGAGAGAGGTGAGGAGCGCCAGCTCCACAGTTGGGTGAGGTACGATGGCCTTTGTTACCCACGTCCTATGGGTCTTCAAGTGGTGAGCACCCTTCTGGTTGGAAGAGGCTGCCATATGAGAAGTGGACGCATGATGTGCGATCCCTGCGGAAGAGAGAGAGACGGGTAGCGCCTGCTCCGCAGTTGGGTGAGACGTGATGGCCTTTGCTACCCGTGTCCTGCGGGTCTTCTTTGGATTTGATTTCCTTGGAGAAGGACTCACACTGTCCCCGGAGAGCATGTTCTTGAAAGCATGTTGGTCAAAGCGGACCACCAGCATCCTTTGAGTAGACCTAAGCTTGGCTGCGTCGAATCACGCCACAGCTTTCTCATCAGAGGAGAAAGATATCTCCAGCAGAGTCGCCATCTTGTTCGCCATTAAATTCGAAAGTTCTAGAAGAGCTTGATTTAATCAACAAACTAAAGAAAGTACAAAGAGGTCCTGGACGGACAATCTAAGTACAATATTTTTTGATCTGGGATGTGGCGATGGACAAGGAGTGCTATGAAGTTTCCTTTACTCCGCAGACGATCCATTACAGGATGAGAAAGTTTGCATTCTCTCTTTGCTCGTCTCATTATGCTCTCTCTCTGTATTGGCCGGAGGTAGTATGCTTTCTCTCTGAAGCAGAAGAAAAAAGCTATCCCTTAGAACATTCAAGTTGTTCCTATTTATAGCCATCGTGCTGATAGACTATGGGTGCCGCATATGCCTCTGTTTGGTAGCCGCATAAGGTTCCTTCAACAGAATACAGTTGTAATTGTCGCCACATGCCATGGACCGATTGCTAAGTGGTCTTGGTTGAGATATGTTGTTGAAGAGATCTAGGAATTATTTTTAACCCGTTGTGTACGTGACTTGGTCAGCTAGACACATGGTCAGCACCAACTTTCTGAAGATCTCTGCAGTTGTAATGGAAAGATCTTGTGAGCTAGAGACCGCATGATGGCGAGGCCGCATGGGTCTTGTAGCCGCATACGTGCTCTCGTTAGGGCCTTGGTCGAATGGACACTCTGGCCGCATGATGGCGAGGAGCATGGGTCCTGTAGCCCCATATGTGCTCTCCTTTTGTCTTGGTCGGATGGACACTCTGGTCGCATTTTTGTGAGGCCGCATAGGGCATAGACTCATACGAGGGAACATGTGGTATGATACGTTTGTCGAAGAAATTAATGCACTGATGTGACTTGTTGTCTTTTCCTGAGCCATCATCTTCACGAGTCTTACAGTGCCTCAGAGTGATGAGTAATGTGTCAGAGCTCCTGATAGACATCAAAATCTGTGCCAGGGGGCCTTATGCGGCCTCCCTGCTCTGTGGTCATTCAGGCCTCATATAGTATACTATGTAGATTTTTTATGATTTGGTTGATCAGGCCGCATGTGAATCTTCTGCGGCTTGACTGTTCATGCTGTATTTGGCTTCTCTACGGTTTGATTGTTCAGGCCGCATGTGGCTTCGCTGCGACTTGTTGAGAGGGCATAACCTTTATGCGGCCTGCATAATTTTTTTATGCTTCTACATGTATACCTATCCTTGCCGACATTGTTAACCGGCTTCAGGATTTTTGTCTTAGTCGGCATACCGACGGTATACTACAGTATACCGACGGTATTTTAATTTGTGGAACTTTATTTTTCAGAACCTTTCTTGCCTACTTGCAACGACATACCGACGATATACTACAGTGTACCGACAGTATACTGATTTATTGGAATCCAGACTTGCTATATTTTTTCCTATCTCTGGACCAGTGTACCGACGGTGTAATAGACTATACCAACGGTATACCAATCGCGCTCTTTCTTTAGAAATTCTTAATTTTTTATGATTTAATTTTGATTCTTCTGTATTTTGCTTAGACATGCAATTACTTGACCTGATTGGACATAAACTTACATGGCTTCAGATGACTTGACTTGGCTTTACTCGGTTTCATCCAACTTTGCACGGATACACGTGCTGACATGATTGACTTGACTTGGCATGACTTTACATGGCTTTATCGGACATGGCTTGACTTGGTTTCACTTGGCTTCATCTGGATGGACATGGCTTCACATGGCTTTACCTAGTTTCACATGGATTTATCCGGCTTCACATGGCTTTACCTGACTTCACTTGGATTCACATAGCTTAGTTTTTGTCATGGCTTACATGAGTCTATTTGTGTAATGTATATTAAGACTTGTTTATATTACGATTATAACTTATTTTGTTGCATCATGTCTAGGATAGAATCTGTGGAATGCCAAACCCAGATTTGTACAAGAAACTGCAAGGGATTATTAACTAGAGATTCACTTAGTACATGGCTAGGAATTTTTTCTAGATTGCATGCAGTCCCGGTTATTCATATGGTTATCTTGTGGAGTATCTAGTGGTTTATATTATATAGTATCTTGAGGAGTATCCGGTGTTGGTTTGTGTGTATGGATATCATGGACAGACTGTAGGGGCATGTGATCAGAAGGAACCCTAGTATCGCGTTGCATTATAATTGTTAGTAATTAGGATTATGATAACCCTAGTTAGTTAAAGTATCATGCCGTACTTATATGATTTTCTGTGATTTATGGATGATGGTTAGTCTAGGCTTGCATGATCATACCTTTATTTAATACACTTGTTATTCCATTTTGTTTATCAGTTCAGGATTTATCTTTTTTTGCGAGTTTATAGTATTTCTTTTATTTTTCTGAGATCATTTACATACAGTCTTTACTTTCAGTATTTGTATTGCTTGTGTTGTTGGTTTAAGTTCCTAGATTAGATTTCTTTGTGGTACTTTTTTATTTGGGGTCTGACCCCACTAGTTTGCATGGCCATATCCAGTAGCAGCACCGGAGGATCTTCCTTACTTTCTTGAGGATGGTGATCATCAGGAGCACCAAACCACTTGAGTGGGTTTTCTTACTTCCCCACTCTGATTTAAATTCTACTTTTGTTGGCGTTTAGCCACCGAGCACGTGTTTTGCTCATATTTTGGTTTGATCAGTTAGCCTACGGATAATAGCATGATTGACATATCCTAGGGTTGATCATGTCTGACTTAGACTCTGACTAGTTTATTTATTTTGTGTTCACTAGTTTCATGATCATCCATATATTATAGTTTGGGACGCTTTACTATTATATTTCAGTTGATCTTATATCTTGTTATTATTCATGTTGTTCTTGTGATTGAGATACTATGGTTTGTTGGACCTAGGCTTGATTGTTGGTTTGTAGTAGTGACCCCTTATATCCTACATCTTTATTGTATATACAGAGTACCAGTGTGCTCTAAGTATACGTAGCTCGCTTTGTCAGTCCCTCTCTCCAGTATTTTGGTTTTGGGATATGACAAGCTGTGAAGAGAGTGATGAGATATCTCAAGAGGACTCAGAAATATGCACTGTATTACAACGGGTATCCGACAATATTAGAAGTCTTCGGTGATGAAAGCTGGTAATCAGAAGTAGAGAGCGAAATCTCCACTGGAGGATATGTCTTCTCCATGGGTGGAGCTGCTATATCCTGGAAGTCAAAGAAGAAGACAATGCTCTCTCATTCCTCGATGGAATATGAGTTCTATGCACTGACGACTGCAGTAGATAAAACATAATAGCTTTGGAAGATCATGTATGATCTTCTATTGGTTGGTGCGTAGATTTTGGCTGTACCGATTTACTACGACAACCAAGCAACTGCAGTAATGGCATCAAATAACCTCTTCAATGGTAAGAAGAGGACTATGTGGCTGAGGCACAGGGTAGTGAATGATCTGATAAAGACTGGAGTCATTATCATGATTGATGTTCGGATCAAGGAGAATCTGGAATATCCATTCACCAAAGGTCTAAAGCGCCAGATGATCGAGGACATAGCAGTCAAAATGGGCTTGAAGATATTCTGATATTATGTCTTTGTAATTCTACCATAAAGTTTTATGCTATTAGTTCAAAGAGAAATCTACTAGGCATCTAGCTTTTGGTTCAAAGAAGGATTATTGACTGGAAGAATATCAGGAACAATAGAAAGTCCTTTAAGACATTGAGGGATTACGGACCCATAACCACTATTGTTTACTATTTGTTCTTTATGTAGAACAAGTCCCGTGGGAGGATGACTTAGACGCCTTAATGAGTTCTCAGATATTTTGAATATCCGACGTGCTTTACAGGAAGAATGGGTAGCACATCACTACAAAGGAGCGTAAGGAACCTATGCTACAGTGGGTAAAACCACGATGAGGTACCTCGATAGGATAATGCCTCGGATTCGTGACCCATGTCACAGTGGCGTGGCACCGCACATAGGCATGTATCCTAATATTGTAGAATAAAAAGTAGTAGGCGGCACTATAAAGTGGCTGGTGTCCTCATATTATAGTGGCGTGATACCACCAAGAGGTAAAAGATATAAAGCCTCAGCTACGTGGGTGTCATGACCCGCACCCGATGTAGGGGCATGACTAGTGAACAACGTCCAGCCTACGCTGCAGCATCAACAGTAGAACGTTGTTTGTGTAATCTATCTATCTAACAATCCAGATATAAATATGTCACCAATGTAATATGAATACTCAATCACAAATCTATAAGATGGAACAATCGCAAGGATATGATAAAAGAACAGAAGAGTCAGAATACAGCTCACGAGATAAATAATATCCAATGAGTCATATAAAAGAAATATTAATAATAATGTTGGAGACAAATCTAGTACAAAAGAGTCTAACTACTGTGCCACGAGTCTTGGTCATCTATCTCAGTCGGGATGAGACCCTTCTGAGCCAAGGTCTCTGGATCTAAGCCAATAACATCCTGAGGCCCATAGTGAGTGGGGTATCACTCCTCAGTGTCATCTGAGAAAAATATATTCAGTCAAGAAAGGAGCAAAGTACATCTCTAACAGCATTTTTAATAAATAATATAAACTATGTAACAGTAAATAGAGTGAATATACAAGATGCAATAAAGGTACAAGAGATATACAATAAAGGAATACTAGAAATAAATACAAGAATGAGCATCATAGGAATGAACAAGAAATACTACTACTAAGTGAGTGAGTACCAGCTTTAATATGTGATTGGCTTGAAAACTTGCACAAGGATTATGGCCTGGTTAATAATATGTGTGGTGTATGATTAACACTATTCAAGGAACAAGACATGCACAAGGAGGGTATGATCACATATCTACACTACATACTCCCCGCTCCCGACTGTTATAGTAGATCCAACCATGGTATGTTATGACACAGAATTCCACAAGAAGGACGCTACTCTTCTCATAAACCAATATTTGTATTTGTACAAGAAGAACAAGAAACAAGGCTTGCAAAAGATACACCATAAATACCAAGGAATAATATCTCATGACGAGATCCGGATATACCAATCTGTGTAACCATCATGTCAAAAAATTAAGGATATCTACACTAAATACAAGAGACATAGAGGATATCATGAATAAGAAACTATCAGAGAATGTACTTGCCTAAAATTTGGTGAACAATATCAAAGATGTCAGGTATGGTGCCTCAAAAATCTAAATATAAAATATTACATCAATACAAGGTTTTGGAATAAAAATAACTTAAACTAGTCAACTTCTAGGTCATAAAGTCATTTCTAAGTTAAAACAGTCAAACTAGATCAACTTTAGGTCAAACTAGTCAAACTAGGTCAAACTAGCTATTTTTAGGTTGTATGAGTCCATCTCTAGGATATTGGGTCCATACACTATGTAACTAGGCCATACTAGCTATACTAGGATACTAGAAAACCAACAAGATACCGTATCATAAGATACACAATTTATTAGATATAAAAATATCATAACATGTATACAAACAAAATATATAATAATCCTAACTAAACTAATGCTAAGTGGATACCTTGGCTTTGAACCAAAAGCGGTATCACACCTACTACACTCCCATCTTGATGTGCAAACTCAATACCTTGAGTAAAATCCAATACCTTAGCATTACCTTGGTATCTCAAGGTAATTCAATATCTAATATATTACTAATACCCATGCACCTCACTATACATTAATATGTATTTAAACTTATAACAATACTATACTAAACTAATACTAACATACCCCCTTCGGATATTCAATACCCATACCCAAGATATCTCACTCTCATTATCTTGGTGTATCTCAAGGTAATCTAGAATTAATACTAACTAATATTAACTAGTGCTTATATATATATATATATATATATATATATATATATATATATATATATATATATATATATATATATATATATATATATAAGCTAGTAGTTTATGTATATATATTGTTAATAAGTTATATATATATATATATATATATATATATATATATATATATATATATATATATATATATATATATATATATATATATATATATATATATATATATTCTAGCTTACAAACTTACTAGCTTATTAAATAAGCTAACTAACTTATGTATATATATATATACTAACTTACTAACTTATCAGCTTATCAAATAAGTTGCTGCTTACTGCCACTGCTGCTTTCTGCTTCTGCTGCTGCTTTTTGGCTTCTGTTTTTTGCTGCTTTTCAGCTGCTTCTTCTCAGTTTCTCACTGCTTTTTCTCTCACTGCTTTTCATTGCTTTTATTCACTGTTTTCATTGTTTTATTTACTGTTTTCATTGTTTCTTCTTCCCTCAAGCTCACACACACACACACACACACACACACACACACACACATATATATATATATATATATATATATATATATATATATATATATATAATACCATAATACATATATATACATATTACCATATTAGAGAAGCACATGAACTCCTACTCTCCCATGATCACCAACACATCAACAAGAATTATAGATCATACATATAAATATATATACACATATATCTCACATAATAATTATAATTATAATATTATAATATCTATAATCAAGGCAATTGAATTAAATTGCAAAGAATAAACATGTGAAGTGTATCACACCCGTATCACACTAGATCTATGATACGCTTGCGATATGGCTCCACCACACAATCAAATGTATCCCAACGGACACGAGCAAGTCTAAAATTATAATTATGAAAAATACGAAGAGCTAACTACTCATCTACGTATCCGTGTCAAAATATGACATGCTCAAACCTCCGTGTCGGAGAAAAATTCTAAATTAACCTGTATCTCCAAATTGTCGGAATACGATCTACACATATCCAATTATGGACACGATACTAGCCACACATAATTAAACACATGTCAATTTGGTCTAATTGGCCTATTGACAAACAAAAGATGTGTCAATCTCGGAATTCTCCCAAAATTGACACAAAATATCACATAACTTTCTCCATAGGCCTTCTATGAACCTAATTTTAATTCCTATGGGTATCCTTAGCATATGAGGTGGTTCATAATAATTAAAATACAGATTTAGAGTCTAATTAGAGAGAAAAAATTGAATTGTACCTATTGGGAGATAGATTTACAATGAAACTTTCAAATTGAGTAAAAAGAGCTTCCAACTTGTAGACCCTTGCTCCTCCTTATAGATCCTTGCTTCCTCATTGTAGATCCATGCTTTATCCTTGTTCTAATATCCTTAAATGATGATTTGGAAAGGAATTAGGAAGAACTTTGGGTAGAATTTGATGTGGGAATAAAAAAATTTGGAAGAGAAAATTCTAGATCTAGATTTGAAATAAAAATGAAGAGAGAGAAATTTCCCTCCATTTAAATTAGGTCGGCCCCTTTCCCCCTTCCTCAAGCTACTATAAAATATCTAAAATAACCCTTGGGGCTTGTCATAAAATAATAATTAAGGAGGTAAGGTTCTAGTCTAATTGGTTTAACTTAATTAATCCTCCTCCTAATGATTGGACTTCTTATTGGGCTCAATTCTAACTAGAATTAAATGTTGGTCCATGGATCTAATCTAAACTAGTTAGATCCACTAACACAAGTCCAAAATAATATACTAACATCTAACAATAATTAAATAATATAATAAATAAATTTACAACATGCACAATATTTAATTAATTATGAAATGACCAAGATATCATTTTCTAGAAAATATGGTAGTGACAGCGGGCCATGTCACAGCTGTGTAACACCGCAAGAAAGCTCAAGGCTTAATACTGGGTAGTATGGCACTATAAAGAGGCTGGGACCTCATTCTAAAATGGTATGACACTACGATGAGGTGTATCCTCGGCTTTGGGCCATGTCATAGCGGCGTAACACCTCAAGAAAGTGCAAGGCTTCATGCCAAGGACTCTTTAAAAGAACTCACCTAGAGTGTATGAAAATAGATATATGTTATCTCTTGAGGGTAAACTTGTAGATGCCCAATATATATACACTGAAACCAGGCATGCACAGGGCCTTTAATGTGCAACTGGAAGCACAACTGATGTCATTGTATGAGTGGAAAGAATTGCAGCTATGGTACATAATTCAAGGCTTAGTCCATTCTTGTATCATATTGTTATTTGACCCATGCGGGAAGATTCAAGTCGAAGCGACATCTATCCTAATGCATGATGGACAGTCACTGTGGGAAATCTAAACCCATATATTGAGATATGTGAGGGATTATTGGTGTTATTGCCTTTGGACTAGTAAAGATAGTCCCACATTGACTACACCACCAAGTAGGTATCTTAATATAATGCTTTACTTGTGTTGAGGTATGCACATGGGGTATAGTGGGGCACATGTGGGTGCCATATGGGGATATTTTATTATGAGAAAAATAGATTAACTCCACAAAGAAAGTATTTATGCTTTTTGTCACTCTCTTGAGAAAATTTTCTTAGGAGCTAAGCTAGCGACTCAGACTCGGACTCAGGCTCAAGGGCACAAAAATGAATACTTTGCACTTAAATATTGTATGCGCAAGTTGCATGCATGGATGCATGAGCAGGCGCATGCACGGGAACATGCACATGTGTATGTACATGCGTTGCACAGCTAGGCACATGCTATGTGCGAGTTATGTGCGTATGCGTGCATGCACTGTTGCGTGCATATGCGCATGTAACGTAGTTGGCGCATGAGTCCACTAATTACTGGATTTGATCAATTATGGAAAGATTGAATAATTTATTTAAATCTGACATTTTTAGGATTTGAATTTAATTCATTCCAATCTTGTGGGATATGAATTAAATTAATCTGATATTTATGGAATTTAAATTTAATTTATTCTGATCTTGTAGGATATGAATTAAATTTATTCCAATCTTTTTACAACTGATAGGCAGCCAGGATTAGGACTAGGGTTTCCTCCCTATGCCTATAAATACTCTCTTCGTAGCCTATTTGAAAACTTACTTCAAAAATAGAGAAACAAAGAGAGGTTCTGCGGTGGAAGTCATTGGAGTCCAAGGAGATCGTGCGAGTCCAGAAAGGAGGTGACACGAGCGTTCTAGAAGTTCTTCGAGAACTTGTTGGTTTCTGGGATGAAATCATGTGGGACAAATCTTGCTTTGAGCTACAGTGATCTTTATCACACCAGCAAGAGTTGTGTCTTCTTCTCCTTCTTCTCTTCTCTTCTGCGAGTTATAATTTGTTTTGTCCATCTATAACCGCGATTGCAATGAAGAACAGAGGTTATGTCATGACCCGCACCCGGATATTCGGGCACGAGTACGTGGGTACGTCCAGCCTACGCCGCAGTGTCGGCGGTAGTACGCTGTCTAGACCATATTCACAGGTAATTTAAATCTAGCTCATCCACAAGAATAAATAGGCAAGGATAATAACAGGAAATGGAATGCTAAGATTTCATAAGACAAAATGTGACAACAAATCCACAATTTATTACAGAACCAGAAGATAAATCGGGGACAAACCCGAGTACTATGCTGAAAGAAAAATACTAACTAACTGGCTACTACTCCTCAAAAGTAGTCTCCTGAGTAGGAACCGCCTCCTCAAAAGTATCACCTGCTACCTCATAGGGACCATAATAGGTGGGGGCATAGTCCTCATCATCGCCTAATATCAACGGATCCAGTCAGGAAAGGAGCAAAGTACCAATACACAACAAAGCTTAAACTAAATAATTATGACAAGTAGAAAAGAACTGACTAAGTATCATGATAAGAATATGCACAATAAGTAGTGAAATTAACTAAGAGTTAAGCACTAAAAATCAGGAATATAAGTAAAACATGATTAATTGCTATAAACCAGGGACATGAGTAAAACAGGAATATAATGAGACAAGAAAATGGAACTGCAACAAGACAAGAAACTATGTGTGTGAAATTATGTATTTAGAATACATAGTTGGCATGTAGGGGCTTATAAGGCTAATCAGGCCATCATAGACGGCTATCAGACATGAATAATCGAGATCCGACTGATGGTACAGTCGTGTACCAACAGCTATTAGTCACGACAGGGGAAAGGGTAAACTACCGACACGAAAAGCAAGACATGAACTCCAAATCCCAACACTAAGTGTAATCATCCAATGGTACTAGTAGAGCAAGGAACTAATTATCACAATATAAAGATTAAACTTGAAGTGCAGGTACTTGCCTGATGTTTGGATCCCAACTAGAGTTCTATCCTCGGGAAATTTCTAGAAATGTGTCTGGATGCTGAAATAAATATTACCATCATGCTCAGAAGATATCAAATAGCTAGAAACGTCTATCCTTGAGTCCAATTTGGAGACAAGGGCAAAAATGGCAATTTTGGGTCAAAACAGGGTCCGCATTTGGGCCCGCTTTGCACCGAAAAATGTGTCAGGGTCAAAGGTCTCCAAATTTACCAAACTTAGTGTCAACAGGTCAGGAACGATGATACGAACCCAACGGAACTTTCAGAATTGGATTTCGATGAGCCGATCACAAAATCGCCCGTCGAGTGGGACCTGTGGGGCCCACGACACGCGATTTCGTCAACATTCTCAGAATCGAACCAAACTTGGGTCACAGGACCAGCGTATCGCTACGAGTCCGATGGCACAAGTTTTGTTTCGATCCAACGTGTACACAGAAAGTTAGGGCTTGATCCAGAAAAGTCGGATACGGGGCGGTGTCCACGGATACGCGTTGATCCCGGTGTGCACGCACACCCGAATCGACTTCCGTAAAATCTCACACGTCCGTATAAACGACGCGCACGTATCTGTGAAGACCGCGAGCGACCAAGTCATCCCGTTTGGCGGGGCGTACCCAGTTTCGGGGTGAATCGGGTCGTTATTTTTCCTGTTTTTGGATCGTGGTTCGCGATCACCACAGGACGCGATGCCCCGAGCGTGTTGCACGGGCACCGAGAGGGTCATACAGGCTTCGCAACACAATTTACGGAATTGAAAATGGGGCAGCGAGGAGAAAGATACGCGTACCTGAACAGGGTCGAAAACTGGGGGTTCACCGTGTCCGACACGACACAGGACACTGTTTCCTGTGTCCCTGTGTCCGACACAAAGGAAAAAATTAGGGTTAGGGTTCGCTGGAGCTTGGCCGGAGATGCGGCGGGGGCCGGCCGGAGACGCGCCGGAGGGGACGGGGCGCGCCGGCGAGGGACGGCCGGAGGGAGTTGCGGGCTGGATCGGGGTCGGGGAGTCGGGGACAGCGGGGGAGGAGGAAGGAGGAGGAAGCCGGGGGCGGTGCGGGGCAGTGCTGTGGCGGAGCGGGGCTGGGCACGGCGAGGCGGCGAGGGGAACGGCGGCGAGGCGAGGAGGCGGTGGACGGAGGCTGAGGTGAAGGGAGGGGGTTTATATCGGTGGGGAGGGCGAGGGGGTCGGCCGGGAAGGGGCGGAGGGAAGAGGGGACGTGGCGACCGGGCGAGGCGGAAGAGGGGGGTCGTGGGGTGCTGGCCGGCGGATCCGGCGGTGGACGCGGGCGCCGGAGCGGGGTCGTGTGGGGGCTGGGAGCTGGGTCGTTAGCGGGTCGGGCCCGCGGCGGGTCGGGCTCGCGGGTGGACCCGACCCGCTAGGCGGGTGCGCTGGGCCGCGGTTGGGCCAGGGTATTGGGCCAGGGTTTACGGGCTGGGCCGGTTGGAATTAATAATATATAAATAACTAAATAAATAAATATTAATTAAATAAATAAATAAATAGATAAATATTTTTAGGAGATTAAAAATAGGTCCGGGGTCCAATAAATTCCAGAAAAATTACCCTAAGTCCAGTTTTTCATTTTACACCCAAAAATATTATTTTTATAATATTTTAATATTATTTATTATCAACTAAAAATTATTTAATAATTAAAACCCTGATTTTAATTACAGAAAATTTTCAGAAAATTCCAGAAAATTGTGAAAAATCCAAATTTAAAATCAGGGGGTTTACAGGTTATTTTCTGATTATTGTAATTCTAGTAGCAAGTTAAAATTATATTATTATATTATAGTTCTTCGTGGATATCGAGGATAGTCAGAGAGGGGACTTTTGTATGAACCTCTGATCTCGACCGCACGTTCTTCCATCTTTGATTTAGCCTCGGGACTAACAGGTTGTACATTTATAATTGTCCACTTCCACTTTCAATTTTTATACTGCGTATCCAAACAAAGTAACTATTTCAAAACTCACTTCCAATTTTTATAGTGCAAGCTTCAAACAAAGTAATCACTTCCAATTTAGAACTACTTAATTGACCAATTCCAATCTTGTACTTCACCTATATTCATAGAAGTTACCGTATCATTTTTTAACTTACATTTTAGAACTCACTTTCAAGTTGACAAATCACTATACCCCATGTCAGAATTAAAATAACCCTATGTCAAAAACTATAGTCCATGTCAAAAACTGCAGGACAACTAAACCAGCACATATCCCATGTCAAAAATATACAATAATTAGAATGAGAATGCTGCAAAGTATATGTAGTACCAATATTAAAACAAGAATGAAAGTCTAGTAGTAAAGTATTTGCAACAGTATTCTAAGAAGGAATGATTAAAACTATAGTAGTATCATCCCTTCCCAGCACAAAACCTGCAAAGTATCATCCCTTCCCAGCACAAACCCATATATGAAAAACTAGAATAAAAACGAAGATTCCATCTCCCAATTTTAAACAAACATGTTTAGCTGGAAATAAATTTAACAATTTTTTTTTTCAAACATTTCCTATTTCTAATTTGCATATATTTTTAGTCTAAGGGGTTAGAATCCACTAGTATCCAAATTAATGCATAAAATTGTCTAATTAATGCAAAAAAGATTTAAATTAATATAATTAATTCATAGAAAGCAAAGAATGAAGAGTATCAGAAACAATTAATACATATCAGAGAAAATAAGCATATCATATTTGTTCACAGCTCCTAAGTAGATTATAATTTGAGAAAAAAAATAAGAAGAATGACTGATACCGAAAGTTGTATCACAAATATTAACCAGCAGTCAATCAGGAAGCAATAAAATTGATAAGTAGCTTCCAATTTGAGAAAAACATAAAAGAACGATTGATACTGAAAGTTGTATCACAGCTCCTAAGCAGAAGTAAATTTCATAATTGAAGTAACAATACATTTCATAATCAAGCCTCATTTTCGAAATATGAATTATAAATTGTATAAAAGCTTCATTCCATCTCTCACAACATTGCTGGAACAAGTCTGGATGATAGCGATAGAAATCGGCCAGAGTTCGGTCCCTAGCTGAGTTTGGGTCGAACTCGGTGGCTTTGTTCCAGAACTGTTGGCAAGGGGCCAACTGAACTCTTCCCGAGTACGGTGTCGGTCGGGGCTGACTAGTTTTGGGTTCTAATCTACATAGTTGGCTGCTAGTAGACGGGAGTTCTTATCCTATTTATATGAGTTGAGGGTGGAGGCACAAAGAAGAGCACAAAGTAGAGATTTAGGGTGCTTGTCTACAGTAGATCTAAGAGAAAGTTCATACTTTGCTCTTAGGACTTGCCATCCAAGACAGAAGGAAGATGAGATCTAACCGAGGAGTCATCACCTTCGTTCAGGAAGATCACTACGGGTGAGTAAGTGATTCATTGTCATCTCTGTCTATTTTTTTAGTGTGGTGAGGGGGTTAAACTTATTAGTACAAAGGGTTCAATATTGGTTTTTGTCAATCTTGTAATTTTATCTGAGTTATATAGATTATAATTTGTCCAGGTGACATAGTCACTGGCTATATATATTGTCTTTATCTGAGCTTGGCGTTTGTTAGACGAGGGTTGGTTATCTCAGGTGGGGCCTAAGTTTTCACTGTAGTTAGTTTCAGACATGGTGTCGAAGTACTTGTAGTCCGATCGTAACGTCTAGTATCAGAGCATCTGGCTCAGGTGTCTGATTTCCAACAATTGGTATCAGAGCTCTTAGGTTTGCGAGAGAAAATATACAACCATATCTATGGAGCAGATGAACATACTATTATCACCATCACAGGGAGGAACTGGGAAATTTAGAAGCCAATGATGGAGGATCTACTTTGGTGTAAGGACTTGTATAGTCCGTTGGAGGGCGATAATGCAAAGTTATCAGACAAAGCTTTTGAAGACTGAAAATGACTGGATCGGAAGGCCATTGGATTCATCCGCCAATGGCGTATTTTACCACGTGACTATGGAGAGTTCGACAAAAGCATTGTGGGAGAAGCTATATTCGTTGTACGAAAGAAAGATGGCTGGCAACAAGGTATTTCTTATTCATCAACTCGAAGTACACGGAGGGTGCCTCGGTGGCACAACATCTGAACGAGGTTCAAGGTATCATCAATCATCTGTCTGCGATGAAGATGGTGATTGACGATGAGCTTCAAGCCCTTCTGCTTTTGAGTTCTCTATTAGAAAGCTGGAAGACGTTGGTGGTATCGGTGAGCAACTCCGCACTAGATGTAGTTGTCACGATGGAGGCAGTCAAAAGTAGTTTGTTGAATGAGGAGGTCCGACGTAAGAAAGTAGAATCATCGCAGGAGTTTGTCTAATTTCTTCCAACTGGAAGGGAAGATCCAAGTCACAAACGAGGATAGAGGAGAGTTATTAGGATCTTGCAACTATGGGCCACAAGGAGGGCTGCTATCACTATGGCAAAATGGGGTCATATCAAGAGGAACTGCATGAAGCTCAAAGTTGAGAAGGCTAAAGGCATGGATGATCATGAGGATCTCATGGCTATGGAAGATATCATTATCGCAGCAATCGACGTAGAGGAACCTTGTGGCATGTGGCATTATAGCGATTGGGTAATGGACAGGGGGTATCGTATCATGCCACTACTCCATAAAGGATGTAACGACCCTCTCCGCTCAGCTCAACAAGATAAAGCGTTGGCCAACGATGTTCGAACTTGGTATATGCAGTGGCTTGCTCGGAGTCCCGCTCGGTTGAGGCAAGTCCATGTTCAGGTGGGTGACTTCGGTAAACTCGTCTTTGCTTGCCTTCACACTTAATAAAATGGACGTTACATACTAGTCTCTACGCAACAACTTGAAGCATGCTAATAAAAGAGATAAACCCACATAGATAAGGGAATAATCTTATCTTATATTATATTGTATAGAACGTGGAAAGCAAAATTACTACTATAATTGGATTATCGCACTGCCACTTAAGACTTGTGCAAGTAGAATTGCTTATATTTTTAAGTAGACTATCTTACATGTTAATATATTATTCAACTTTCGCACTGTTGTAATGTATGTCACATAGATTATGCCACTAGTTGGAGCACTTCATAGAATATGGTATATTCAGTTTAGAAAGGAAGACTATCAAGTAGACGTTCCAAGTCAGAGGTAAAAATAAAGAAAGTTTTCGAGACCGTTAGGTCGCTAAGGCAGTTTACGAACCAAGATCTACATAAAGAGGGAAAGTTTGAGAAAAGAGATAGCCCGGGAAGCATAGTATGTTTAGTAAAGAGATAGCTCAGGGAGCATAGTAAAGAGAAGAAGGAGGGTATATAATGCATTGTCACGGACAACTTGTGCATAAGGTTTAGGTTAGTTCTCGAATGATTGTCGGGGCACTAGGATCGTGTTGGCCTAGGAGAACTATATTCTAGCCTAGGTGATTCGGGAACCTACACGAGGCTCGCTGCCCATGTCGCAGGGATCGCCATCTAACCTATCTAGAGTAGTCGTGCTAGCTAAAGTACTAGCACAAAGGGATTCAGGATAATTGCAGTGGAGTTCGCCACTCGCGACTGCAGGTATCATCGTCTAAATCAGGCTACTGTGCAGTATGGGTTGTGGTGCCAGTGACCCTCATATAGATTAATTCGGCATGCTAGCGGTAATCTGCGTGTAGGTCGTTATTTGCACAAAGAATGGATATACTATACACTATACAGTTTGAGCATAACATGTATCTGCAGTAAGGACACGTTCAAGGCACTCAGAGTTTACATAGTTTTTCCTTCGTTTTATTATATGTATTTGGATACTGTTGTTGTATTTAACAGGGAAGGATGGATGATAAGTGTTGGTAAGTAGAGCCATGATTACATGTATATTGCGTGACACTCTTTGCCTATGACTTGAGTATGCTTTACATTTACTATACCATGTAACTGATCCTAAGGCAAGATTAGAAATACAACATAATATTTATGTACACAGAACGTGATGGACGTGTTAGTTTTGTTGAGTGGACGAGAGAACTCTCCACTAGTGCATTTTTATGTACTTATACCCCACCAGATTGTCTGCAGGGTGCGGGGAGTAACTCGTTCGGTGCGAAGCTCGCTTGGACGTCCCAAGGCGTTGGAGCTCATTCTAGCATCTTGGATGCACGAGGCGGCCGGATCTTGAATCTCATATATACGGGAGATAATATATGGAACATCATCCTTTGAATCATTCTCAAAGTTGTAAGCCTTAGGCCATAATTTATTGTAATAAGAGAGAGAGAGAGAGAGAGAGAGAGAGAGAGAGAGAGAGGGAGAGAGAGAGAGCTTGAGTGATTGTATTCTTTTCCTAGCGCCGTTGTAACATTATTTTATTATCAATAAAGAGACTCATTTATATATATACTTATTTTTATTTAACTTATATGCTTGGGACTATCTGTGCCACTTTGTAACTTAGTTATTATTTGACTGTTTTGGTGCTTGTCTTGTGCAATCTCAACTTAGGCTCATAAGACATCACGTCTAGCGAGGACGTTCGGTTCTGTATAACTGGGGCGTGATAGAGGAGGATCCTCATGTCATACCGAGGCTGTAGGTTTGGATGTGTGAAGATGGGCAACAAGGGGACGACTGCAGTTGTAGGCATCGATGATGTGCACTTGACAACAGAGCTTGGCTAGAAGCTTGTTCTAAAGGGTGGGTAACATGTACCAAGTTTGCGCCACAACTTGGTTTCGGTAGGGAGACTAACGGATGATGGCTGTCGCGGCATGTTTAGGAACAAAGATTGGATGCTTACGAATGGTTCCCAAAAGATGGCTCGAGAAGATTTGTGTTGTGGCATGTACATGCTCATATCGCTGAGTTGTACATGAAGGACACAGACATTAGATGGAGGCTCAAGGGATGTTCGACATGAGTTAGTGGATGGTCGGAAACTTATTATAGAGTGTATTTGAGATAATTTAAGGAATATGGAGGATTTGGTTCGTTGAGACAACGCGATAAATGGTGATGAGCCAAAGATTTAGGGTCAGTCTGTCGGTCCTATGATAGATGGTCGGTCGCCAGGTGGGGGTTTTTACATGAATCTAATTTTGGTGACAGGTGGTTTGCCAAATCTTCATGGAGCGATATTGGTTTTAGTAGTTCGAAGCTAGGAAGGAGATCAAGGTCTGTAACAAACTCAATCAAAGACATGTGCATCTCCATTAGTACAATTTTGGGAGAGCTGTGGGTCATCAACGGCATGCACAATACATGATGTTCTACTCGAGGATGCATGTGTATGAGAGAGTTTTAGTGTCAGACACGAAGGTGGACAGGTTCATGAGTTTGAATCTCAGAAGAATCGCACCATCCTTTTAGTTGGTCTAGCCAAGGGTAAAGAAGCTCGTCGGAATAGTAGTATATTTTGATGTTAGACAAAAGTCGAGGGCAGGCAACCAAGACTTATGGTGAGGCTGATTGTCAGTAACTTCAGTCTTTGTCATGTTATTGATATCGGTAGGATCCCAGTGGTACAGAGGTGCTACGCATGACAGCTAGCGTCGACGTGACAGTTGAGGAGCTAAAGACGAAGGAATATGCAAAGCAGCTCGGGGATCGAAGATCAATGACATGGGAGATCAGAAATTCTGTCACAGGACGACATTTATAGAGTCTAGTTGAGGAGTCATGGGGGTCAGCATCTCTCATCAGACTATAGGGGAAGAATGCTGGATAAGTTTGGATAATAACGATAGAAGTCGATCAGAGTTCGATTCCTGACTGAGTTCGGGTCGAACTCGGTGCATTTGTTCCAAAACTATTGCCAAGGGGCCAACTGAAATCTGCTCGAGTTCGGAGTCGGTCGGGGCTGACAAGTTTTGGGTTCTAATCTACACCGTTGGCTGCTGGTAAACGGCCAGATATATTGGTGGACTACTTTTAGAGTTTTTTTAAATTTAAATAGGGTTCTCATCATATTTATATAAGTTGAGGGTGGAGGAAAAAAGTAAAGATTTAAGGTTCTTATCCACAGAAGATCTAAGAAAAAGTTTATACTTTGCTCTTAGGACTTGTCATCCAAGACAGAAGGAAGAGGAGAACTATCCGAGGAGTCGTCACCTTTGTTCAGGGGTGAGTGATTCATTGTCATCTCTGTCTATTTTCTTGGGTGTGGTGAGGGGGTTGAACTTATTAGGACAAAGGGTTCAATATTGGTTTTCGTCAATCTTGTAATTTCATCTGAGTTATATAGATTATGATTTATCCACGTGATATAGTCACTGACCATATATATTGTCTTTATCTGTGCTTAGCGTTCATTAAACGAGGGTTGGTTATCTCAAGTGGGTTAGCCTAAGTTTTTACTACAGTCAGTTTCAGACACGGTGTTAGAGTGTTTGTAGGGCATGTCCGATCCCAACGTCTGGTATCAGATCATCTGGCTCTGGTGTCTGATTTTCAACAAAAATTATATTAAGACAACAGTAAATTATATCTCATATACAGTGTATCCTGCTCCCCTAAATAATGATAAGTAGCTTCCAATTGGAGAAAATTTAAGAATTTTTTATCCAAAACCTATGTATCTCCTGAATCCCAACTGAGAAATTTAATAGCTTCCAATGTATCTCATGAATGCCAACCATACTCAAAATAAGCAAAGAATATATGGCTCAAAGGAGTCACCCTACTCATTCATTATCGCCACATTGTTTGATTTAGACTTAGAGGAATCAACATACTCATCACTGCCTAAATCTAAGTTAATGTGTTGACAACCTCCAGCCATTTCACCAAAGTGAGAGGAGAGACTATCAGCCTAAGCTTTTATTTCTGAAAGGACAAAACCATATGGCTCGAAGGAATCAAATTTCTATTCATCATCGTCACATATTTTGATTTAGACTCAAAGGAGTCACCCTACTTATTACTGTCTAAATCTAAGCTAATGCATTTACTATCTCCAGCCATTTCAACAAAGTGAGAGGGGTGATCATCAACCTAAGATTTTATTTTCGAAGGGACAAAACCATATGGCTCGAAGGAATCATATATATTCATCATCACTACATGGTTTGATTTAGACTCAAAGGAGTCACCCTACTCATCATTATCTAAATCTAAACTAATGCGTTGAAATATCTCCATCTATTTCACCGAAGTGAGAAAGGAGGCCATCAATATTAATAATTTATCTTCCATTCCAAGGGATTCCTGCATTAAAAAGTGCAAATTATCATATATTAGCAATTGACATGTAGTGTGTTAAATTAAAATTTGGAAAATATAACAAATATTCATATAGCCACGATCTTCATTTTCCTAAAATACTATAATAACTAAATAGGAGATATTTAATAGTGTATAATACATGTCATAAGTCTTGGCATAATCATATACAAAATGGGCCCCTAGGTAGTACTTTTACACAAACTACATAAATAGTGCAATAAAAAGTATAACAACACTCCCTCCCAAAATGATTGGTCAGTTGATTGTGTGACTTTTCTTTGCATTCTTAAAGTTTCTAAAGGAATCAAATTTCTTAAAGGAATCGAATTTCTATTCATCATTGTCAAAATGATTGGTCAGTTGATTCCTTTGCATTCTTAAAGGAATCAAATTTTTATTCATCATCATCACATGTTTTGATTTAGACTCATAGGAGTCACCCTACTTATTACTGTCTAAATCTAAGCTAATGCATTTACTATCTCTAGCCATTTCAACAAAGTGAGAGGGATGATCATCAACCTAAGTTTTTATTTTTTAAGGGATAAAACCATATGGCTCGAAGGAATCATATCTATATTCATCATCGCTACATGGTTTCATTTAGACTCAAAGGAGTCACCCTACTCATCATTATCTAAATCTAAACTAATGCGTTAAATATCAAAATCCATTTCACCAAAGTGAGAAAGGAGGCCATCAATATTAACAATTATCTTCCATTCCAAGGGATTCCTGCATTAAAAAGTGCAAATTATCATATATTAGCAATTGACATGTAGTGTGTTAAATTAAAATTTGGAAAAAATAACAAATATTCATATAGCCATGATATTCATTATCCTAAAACACTATAATAACTAAATAGGAGATATTTAATATTGTATAATACATGTCATAAGTCTTGGCATAATCATATACAAAATGGGCCCCTAGGTAGTACTTTTACACAAACCACATGAATAGTGCAATAGAAAGTATAACAACACTCCCTCCCAAAATGATTGGTCAGTTGATTGTGTGACTTTTCTTTGCATTCTTAAAGTTTCTAAAGGAATCAAATTTCTTAGAGGAATCAAATTTCTATTCATCATCGTCAAAATGATTGGTCAGTTGATTCCTTTGCATTCTTAAAGGAATCAAATTTCTATTCATCATCGTCACATGTTTTGATTTAGACTCATAGGAGTCACCCTACTTATTACTGTCTAAATCTAAGCTAATGCATTTACTATCTCCAGCCATTTCAACAAAGTGAGAGGGGGTGATCATCAACCTAAGCTTTTATTTTCGAAGGGACAAAACCATATGGCTCGAAGGAATCATATCTATATTCATCATCGCTACATGGTTTGATTTAGACTCAATGGAGTCACCCTAATCATCATTATCTAAATCTAAACTAATGCGTTGAAATATCTCCATCCATTTCACCAAAATGAGAAAGGAGGCCATCAATATTAACAATTTATCTTCCATTCCAAGGGATTCCTGCATTAAAAAGTGCAAATTATCACATATTAGCAATTGATATGTAGTGTGTTAAATTAAAATTTAGAAAAAAAACAACAAATATTTATATAGCCATGATCTTCATTATCCTAAAACACTATAATAACTAAATAGGAGATATTTAATAGTGTATAATACATGTCATAAGTTTTGGCATAATCATATACAAAATGGGCCCCTAGGTAGTACTTTTACACAAACCACATGAATAGTGCAATAGAAAGTATAACAACACTCCCTCCCAAAATGATTGGTCAGTTGATTGTGTGACTTTTCTTTGCATTCTTAAAGTTTGCACATGGTAGTGCATTTTCATGGGTACTAAAGTATCTCATAACCTCCTTTCTATCTTCGCACTTGACGTAACAATTTTCTCTGAACCCATTAACTTGCATGTAGCACTCTGACTACTTAGTATAGACCCCAGGAACCCTGCCAGCCTATTCAATAGATATTTTCCTTTATTTTGATTCATACGAAGCTCCCCCCAAATTATTGGGTGCTATGGGATGTTGCACCCTTTGGATTTGTCGTAGTGTTGACTAAATTCTTGAAATTACGTCACATGGGACTTTTGGGTTTATCGACATATACGTAATCAACTCCTTCCCAATAGGCAAGCACATCCGTTGTCATGTACCCACTTGTATGATCCTCACCACACACTTTTCTTAGAGCATTTCATAGTTCTTGACTGGGACGTTTATCCTTGGCGCCATGTTCGATCTTGACTATGTTAATTCATATGAATAATATCGTTAGTACATATACAACTCACCAAATTTATGTGACATAAAAATATTATAAATGTATTAATATTTAATATTTAATTATTTATTATAACTTTATTATCTTTATAATATCCTCCATGGCTTTCAGGCTCCAAAGTTATTACCTTCAAGTCTTCATCCCACCTTGCTCCCAAAAGGTCTTTAACTCTCGTAATATCCAGCCACTTTGCCTTCCAACCTCTCAAGTGGTTGATGAAATTATCCACATTATACGTTTCATCAAAATTTTCATTTACCACGTTGACGACATGTTAAAAGATATTACATTTGAAGGTCTTATCATACTTCCTTCCTTTACCACCTGCATAACTTAGGACCTTAAGGAGATCATCAAAATGCTTACCGAGCCATCGTTTATAAGCAGTCTCCTTCGTGTCTAAAATTCTTACCCCTCTAAGCTACCTTATTATGCAATCAGGAGAAGATACTTGGTCCTTTATCGGGGCATTTTCTTGATTAGAGCCGCCGCTATGGACTTACGGATAAGAATCTACAATTGCATCACTATTGAACCACCAATGTTGAGGGGGCATTGGATTCTCAAAGCTGGGTGGTAAAGACTAAGACTATTATTTCCAATATCTAAACATGGAATCTGAACTGTCCACAATGAAATCCTCTTTAATTGAGGAGGTATGAAAGGCCTGCCCTTGTATATTTGGAAGGGTCGATCATTTGAGAAATTGTCCAACATCTCACATGTTCATGTTAGGAAGACAAAACAATTATAAATAACAATTAAAGGATAAACAAATTAATATAGTCCATTAAACAATCATAATTAAACATCAGAACCAACCAATAATTAAAATTTGTTCATAAACCATTACTACAAAAAAGTATTAGAACAACCCCAAAAGTGAAATATATAAGTAGAAAATGATAACTTCTTACATAAATTTCTTAACCCCTACTCTGTCCGACAACCGAATCATTCCACACACGCAATACTATTTCGTCATGCTTGTCTTCCCAAGTCTTCTTCGTGTTCCTTTGCAGTTGACCATTTTGAAACAAGTGCTCGAAGTCGAACAAATCTTCATCACATACTTCTTCCAAGATTTTGTTAGTGTCATTGTCAAAAACTATTAACTTATCGTTGGATCAACTTGAAGTATATAGTTATTTAGCAAACACGAGCTAATATAATGTCAACATGTTTTGGGAAGTAGTAAAATCTCTTCTCTCATAATATGCAAAATCGATTCTTAAGCATTGCAAAGGTGCATTCTATTTTAGTATACAACTTTGAGTACCTATAGTTAAAAGAGTTTCTTTGGATCCATACGATTATGATTTTTTCTTGGATTGAAGTGGCATTTAACTTCTCTATAAGGGGCAATAAAAATTAGGCCTCATGGTATATCTAGCATCCACTAGGTAGTACTTTCCTATATGCATAAGATGACAATCTTATATTTTTATCATATAATGAACCAAAATAAAGCTATATTTCTAGAACATTAGCTATCTATAATGACTTAAGACCATGGGGTACAGACCTGGAAAGGGCATCTTTTAACACAATCATGTCATTTGTACAACCTTCCCATCCAATTAGAACAAATGTGAACATCTTGTTAGGTATAGCAATTGCTAAAAGGTTTCGTATTAGTTATTTTCTGCCGCTAAACCTCGTTGTCAACAACGACGGTAGGGTAGCTTGGACATTTGTGCCATCTATCAACACAATACCATCCTACAGTTGAATATGAAAGGAGCTTTATTATTTGTAAAATATAGTAAATAAAGAGTTAAACAATGAATTACCAAATAATATATTACCTGAAAATAAGGATACCATTCAGAAGACTCTCTAATTTTGATCGGGTTATCACCACCAGTTTGCTTCATGAATTGGTCTTTGATAATACAGATAACACCAAGTACCTTTCTAAAATAACTAGATATTGTATCGCTAGAAAAGATAAATTAAATCCCATAACTCTATTTTTAGATTTATGTCCCAACATGTAAAGGAAGAGTGCTAGCTGCTCCTCTACACATATATATTTTCTATTATAAAGGGACCCATTGTGTTACATCCCGATCCCGTAGGACCAACAAATCTCCATAGACGTGATGTCGTATAAGCCTAAGTTACACTTATAAGGGCCATAGACATGCACAATGAATAGACCATGGAAATAAGGTTTTGATGCAGCAAAATTTCAAGCAGAGAACCGAATGATAACTTATATAACACAAAATAACTTTTTTTATTGATATTTATAGCAAAATTATAAAAGGGCTCTTAGTAGCTGACTTAAAATGCCAAACCTAGATTACGACTTTTGAGCTAAAAATGAAATACTTATGTTCCATACATCATATAATTTATTAAAATAAAACTAAAAAAAGACCATGGACGAAATCTTCAAACTCGAAAAGAAAAGCTTCAAGACGACCCGAGTGCTTCAATTGGGTGGACGAGCTTATAATTCCTCTGAACGTCCAAAAGATTCCTACACTTGTAGGGCCGTGGATCAGTTAATTAGAAAATGCACTGGTGAACAGATTAAACTCGACTCACACAAATCAACACGATAATCATGTGAAAGCAAGCAATTATTATTATATGATCTTTCTACTATTTCTAGGATCTGTTAACAATTTATAAGAATAACATTAAAGCATAACATATCACTTTAGAGTGATTCTTACTTACGATCGACTATCATTTCTCTATAAAACAAGGGTTAAAATAATTTATAATTTATAAATTTTTCTTCTGTGCAAAAAATTATTATGATACATTTATCAACATATCGCAAGTATGTCTCTACATCAAACTATTAATTAGGCTTACAAGATATTTGCCATTAGCATTCGACCTAATTATATAATGGTCTATGGGTGATTCTACATAATTAGAAGTTGGGACATACAAGCCCAACTCCCTAATAGGAACAACACTCTCATAATCACGAGAACTAACAAGCCTCATAGTGTTTTCATCTCTCCTAAGCCGACAAAATTTTGGTGCCCCGGAGATTATTCGAAAGATTAAATCTTGTGTATAAGTTATCTAAGACCAATACATGATATGCAACTTAAACTAATAATTAAAATAATATCATGAAATTTCTATGCCAAGAATTCCATTCTCTCTTTTCTTGTATTCTGATGGCCATGCCATGTTCTTTCTTCTTTTCTGGTAATACTTTGTCAAGCATTAATTCATATACAATATTAGTCCTAAATTATAACTCTTCTGTAAGGCATACTTTCTATAGCAACAAGTAAAACATCCATTCATCTATTTGTACAATAAATAAAATATTCTATATTTATAAATAGCTAGTTAACAACATCACAATTACTCTCTTTTATCTTAGTTATCTTATTAAGACATCATTGATCATATGGACATAAAAACAGAAATTAGTGAGATTTTTTGTTATGGAGTGTGGATAAGGATAAGAAGGATTAAATTCACTCACCGATTAGAGAACTATCGAGAGAAAGAGGAACTTTTTATGCATTTGTCAATCCTCGCCTATGCATCCTCCTGAAATTGCACCAATAGAAGTTCATCACACTTCTTTATATCTTGCTTTCTTTTTCTCTCAAATTTTAATATTAATACAGAAATAAAAAAAAAGCAAGCAAATGGAAATCATCAAACAAAAAGCCATTAAAAAATCCACAAATAAAAATATGACAACAAAAATGTCCATAAACAAGTAATAATGAAAAGGATAGTGAAGTGACTCTTATACAAAGTTCTTTCGCTAAGAAAAAAATCACTATATTTTGGACCCAATTCCAATAGAAGCCAATCTATTGTTTGGATAGGGTCTCGATTTATTTATCCCGATCAATCGACATCGAAATAGTTTTCCCACAATGATTCAATTTCGATTGGCTATTCAAGCCACAATCCAACACGATGTCCCTTGTTAGAAATGGGATACTACATAATACTCTACTAAAAAAAATTCCTCGAAACTTAAGAACAACCTACCAACATTGTTAGTAGCCTCCTGCTAAATCATAGCATAAACTCTCCCTTGGTTCCTTGGTTTCCCTACTGACAATCATTGTGCACGTGCACAGGTGCTGGATTCTAAGTTGATAAACCATACATCATCAGCACGGTTTGGTAGCTCTGTCCTCTTATTTTGATAGTGCTTGGATAAATGTCACCGTTGATCGCAGTTGTAACATTCTTTTTGGTTGTGTGATAGTTCTCCTTTGTCTGTCCCTGACGACTGTAGAAACTACATTCCAGCTCGTATTACTCTGGCTCGGCCTTACTCTTTCTATCATTTGTTGTAATTGTTGTTTCGTACCATGCTTGGAGCACTCGAAGGATAGTGTGGCTCAAGCTCGAGAGCATGGTTTAATGACTTCCTGAATGTCTTATAGTGTTGGACCGCGACATGTGCCTGTAAAGAAGGCCTCAGACCTTCCTTAACTTTGTGTGGCTTTGACGCCTCGTCTGGTACTAGTGAGAAAGTTTGCAAAACTCAGTCTCATACTACTGAGCCGTCATGTTCCCCTTCTCCAGATGCACAATTCCTTTCTTCTTTCTTCTTTCTTCGATGATCAATTGGAGCAAAATTTTGCTCAAGAAAGGCTTTCATGAACATGCCCCAAGTGATCCTGATGTTTTGGTTTGCTCCAACGAGAATTCTTTTTTGCCACTACCACCAATTTAATTATATGTATTCAAATGCAATTGCAGCTGCACACATGCCACTCTCTGGTCCCCTGGATGCCAAGTAATTTGAACAAATCTTCCAACTCGGTAAGCCAATTCATTGCTAATACATGATCTTTTGTTCCTCTGAACAAAGTAGTACTCATCTTCTTAAATTCTAACAACCAAGGAATGTTCAGTATTGTGTTATGCAGTTATTATATCACTCCATAGGCTTTTCCTCATTGACTGTAGGTTATGACCATACACTACTGATAAAGTAAATACAAATCCACTAATTTTAATACACATCTTTTCTTCTCCGCGTATAGGAGTTTTCACGCTCGATTCCACCAATCTCAGTTGTAACAACCATTGCAGTAGTGTTGTTGGCAGCTATTTTTTGGACTATTTATTATGGGATTTCTAACTGCTTTTGTTGCACTTCGAACTGCACCTTAACTTTCCTCTATTTTGTCTCATGTTGTCGCTATTGCGCTTCCATCATACGCTACATCCTCTCCATTCGGTCAGTTGTACCAGCTGTATTTGAGCTGCTTTGGTTACCTTCCTTTGCCATCTTTACAAAAGAGAATAATTCTCTTGAGTCTCATAAAATATTATGGACTTACTATATAAAACACTTTTATTTCAAAATCACAAACTCAAGGTTTTTCAATCAAGAAAATATTTATAGTTATAAAAAATGATTCAAGCAAACCCAAGGAAATGAATCTGGGGGGAGGGTTCTGATATCATTATATCACACCTCGATCTCACAGGACTAGAAAGTCATCACTGAGCTTGATGTCGTACATGCCTAAGTTGTACTTGTTTGAGTCATGAACGTGCACAATAAATCGACTATATAACAATAAAATTTTAAGCAGAGAACCGAATGACAACATATATAACACAAAATAGTTGACTAAAAATTCTAATTCCAACTTATGACTTTTGAACTGAAAATGAAATACTTTTTTCGTACATCATATTATTTTATTAAAATAAAACTAAAATAAGACATTTGATAAAATCTCCAAACTAGAAAAAATCTTCAAGATGACCCGAGTGCTTCGATTGGGTGGACGAGCTTCTAGTTCCTAAGAATGTGCAAATGATTCCCAGTACCTGTAGGGTTGAAGGTCAGTACATTCGGGAATGCACTAGTGATAGATATTAACCCAACTCACACAAATCAATATGGTAATCATGTAAAATTAGTATACAATTATTATTATATAATTTTTTTTACTTTTTTGGGGTCAGTTAACAATTTATAATAATAACATAAAAGCATAAACACATTACTTTAGAGTGATTCTTACCCACGGTTGACTGTCCTTCCCTGCAAAATAAGGGTTAGAATAATATCTGATTTATTATTTTTTTGTCTCTGTAAAATAACCATTAGGATAATTTATATATGTCTCACAAGTCCATCTTTGCATCAAACTGTTAGGTCAGAAAAAAAATTGTCATTAGCATATGAACTAACTATATGATGGTCCATGGTTGACTCCTCATAATTAAAACTTGGAACGTACAAACCCATCTCTCTAATAGACACAATGCTCCTCTGATCGCAAGGACGTATAAGCCTTAATGTGTTTCTATCTCTCTTAGGCTGATACGATATATCCCCTGGAGATCGTTCGAGAGATTAAACCTTGTGCATAAGTTTTTCAAGACTACTGTGTGATATGCAAAATACATATCAATTATCATGTAATTTCTATGTGCCAATAACTTTATTCTCTCTTTTATTTAATTTTGACGACCATGTTGTATTCTTTTTTATTTTTCCATAATACTTTCTCAAGCATTCTTTCATAGATACTCTTCTTTAGGCATACTTTCTATAGCAACAAGTGATACATCAATTCATCTATTTGTACAATCCTTAAAATATTCTAGATTTCTAAATAACTAGTTAACAATAATATAATTACTCTTTTTGTCTTGGTTCTCTTATTAAAGCATCATTAGGGACATATCAATAGAAGTGAGAGAGATTTTTTTGGTTATAGAGTGAAGATAAAGATAAGAATGATCAAAGCCACTCATCGATTAGAGAAATGCTTAGAGAAAGAGGAGCTTCTTATGCAATCGTCAAGCCTTGCCTATGCGTTATCCTAAAATTGCACTAATAAAGGTTCACCACAAATATGCATATTTACCTTTCTATTTATCTCAAATTTCAATATTAATGCTAAAATCAATAAAAGCAAGTAAATGGAAAGAATCCAATAAAATCCATAAATAAAAAGGAGACAACAAAAATGTCCAAAAATAAGCAACAATGAAAAGGATGGGAAAGAGACTTTATATAGAGTTCTTTCTCCAATTACGATTTACTGCATTTTGGACTCAATTCCAACAGAAGCCAATCTATTGTTTGGAGAGGGTCTCAATTTATTTGTCTCAATCAAACGATATCAAAAGGATTTTCCCACAATGATTGATTCTGATTGACTATTCAAGCCACAAGCCAACACAATATCCCTGCTAGGAGCGGGGTACTACACATTGTACTGCAACATGTTTATAATACTATAGAAGGGACCACTACTCATTCTAAGATAGTGGAAAGTTTTGTGGCCGATAGTAAGGATCCGATACATGTGAAAATTGTGCCATTGACCTCTTATCATGGATGGTTTCTCTGAAATGTCTCTTTGTTCATTTTCTTTATTTTTTATGAGATTAATTATAAGTGTAGTCATCATAATTAGACTTCTAACAACAGCTTGAGTCTTCGGATGATTATGGTTAGATAAATTCATCTACATGACAAAGCATTATGATAATTGTTGAATTGCATCATACTATTGAAATAATAGTTATTTAACAAGCAAATTAGATATAATATTTTATCCACTACTAATTTTACTTTTAATGCCATCAAGTCTCATCCTAATATATGTCACACATTAGTCAACAATCATACGAATCTGATTTTTTTTTCATGTTTTATGTTAAATTTTTTTAAGTATTTCATGTCACAATATTACATCCTGACTAAAACCCAAATTAGAAGAGATAAAAAAGACATTATGAAAATAATGAACATAAAAATGCATGAATAAGTTCAAGTCTACCACCTCTAGAGTAGCCTCTCAAAGTATCCAATCTGTGATCTACCTTATCTATTAAAGCTTGCCATTCTCTCCAACCCAGTTTACCATACCTAATAGGTATATTCAAAATATTAACAGAAAAAATCCCTCATATTACAATTAAAAAGTGCCGCTATTTATCATTTTGAATGTTATTCCCATTAAGCCGAATTGCACAAGTCCTAGACAAATTTATAGTCATACCTGAGATCCCATTATACATATATAATATAACTCTAAGATTAACCAAATGCTCAAAACTAGTATGGAAAAAAAAAGTTTGTTTCATCAGCAAATTATGCATGTTTATAATCAATTATCAATAGTATTACTCTCAATACCAGAAATAAGATTAGCTTGTTTAGCCTTATATAATAATTTATGAAGAACATCATCCATAAAAAAATAAAAAATAGGTCGAAACCACCGATCTCAACTCCCGCTACATTAAACATTTTACAGTCCATTAATTTGAATAGTAGAATTATCTCATTATCCAAAAATTCTCTCTTTTTAATAAAACCAAATAGAGAAAATCCACTAATTCATTCAAAACATAACATTTATTAGCAAGAACTTTCATAATAATCTTAGAAGTACAATTATATAAATTAATTAGTATAAATTTACTAACTTTATTAGCACCTAAACTTTTAGTAATAAGCGTAACAATAGCATAATTTAATCTTTCAATCATATAACTTCCATCATGAAATACCCAAAACATCAAAAGAATATTAACTTTTACCATATCCTAATATTTTTGAAAGAAGATTATAGGGAAACCATCCGGCCCATTAGCCTTATCCCTTGGCAAATCAATTATTT
Organism: Iris macrosiphon; assembly: GCA_036927795.1. Classification (NCBI taxonomy): domain Eukaryota; kingdom Viridiplantae; phylum Streptophyta; class Magnoliopsida; order Asparagales; family Iridaceae; genus Iris; species Iris macrosiphon. The sequence goes on along the minus strand of JAYESA010000014.1, from coordinate 105,667,918 downwards.
TTAATCTAAGTAATGTTATTCATCATCCAGATTATCAAACACATGGCTAGTATTCTCATGATATACTACAACCCAATTAACCTCAATTATAAACAGAGGTTGAGACCCATCGAGATTTTAATGATTATAAACTGAGGTTGAGTACCTCATTACCAATATTAATGTTCCACCAATTTTTTAATCATGCAAGTCACTAAAACCATCTAGTAAAGTCTAAACTTTTTCAAATTTAAACTACTTGGAAGTTTTAAATATCATATTACTATATAAGCAAATAGGAATATGATCAGATTGTTTTAATAAGATCTTTAAGAAAAGTAATGGGACAAATAATATCAAAATCCAAAGACACTAAAACTCTATTGAAAGGTAAATCCATGAGTTTAAGATTTCTAATTATATCATTAAACTGATCAACATCTCTACTATTGAAATTAACACCATTATTTTCATGTTGATATCTAATGATATTAAAATCTCCACCTTTTATCCAATATTTATCTTTGAATCTATCCAAATTACCAAATTCCACAATAAAGTTGTACTTGGACATCAATAAAATATGTTATTCCTGAAGCCAAATAACAGTAGAGGAGGTCCACAAAGTAGAGACTCACACAAGAGTTCCTCTCTACAAAAGTTGGTGCACTGAGATCCACACAAGAGTTTCTCTACATTGATACACAACTCCACAGAAGCACTATGCCAGGAACAGGTTACAAATGAACAACCCAGAGAAAAAGCAAATACAACAAGAATCAGAAAATCGTTCTTCTTTTATGGTTCGCAGACACTACAACAAGACAGAACAGAAACAAGAAAAAAATACAAAGAAGGTAACTCCTTGCTGGGCTGATCAAAATTACTGGAGCTCAAGGCAAGATTCGTGCTATACAATGAACTGCCTCCAGGATCCAGTAAGTCCACACGAGAACATCTGGAACGCTCTTGGTCACCTTCGGAACACTCAGAAACACTTTGTGGAAGGGTGTCCACTGCGACCGCATATCGTTCCGGTGCTCTCATTTTTTTTCTCCTTTTTGAAAGAAAGAGAAGTTCCTCTATATGTAGAGGAGAATAACACATATGTGACCTGAGAAAGCTCAAGTATGCATATACGCTATCTGACACTATATTGCATGCGTAGTCATAGTCGCATGTGTCGTTGGAGACGTATGCATCGCCGGAGCCGCATTTGTCGTCGGGGGTCACGCTACACAGGACAGCGCCATCAAATGTTGCCAAGCGCTGAAAGTAGCAGCCATTGTCCCTCATACGCTGCATAATCCGGAGGGCCCGGATAACCATACGCCGCATGCACCGTAAACAACTGACAATGTCTGTAATACCCCATTTCGTTCAAGCGGACTGTCGATTCAAACGACAAAAGTACAATATCCCGACCCGCTTTGCTCAGACGAGAATACTCGTTTGAGGTAAAGGATATCCAGACTTGTCCCTACAGGAATCTGGCTTAGGCTTTCAGAGGCTCACTTGACGTATCACTCGACCAAGGCAAAACATCGCTAAGGTGGGTGGCTACGGTGAACTTGTCTTTGCTTAGCCAGCACACATAAAATATGGAACGATATATGCTAGTCGCTAGATGAATCACCCCATGCATCCTAATAAGAATCCAACGCACCTAGCTAAGGGAATAATCCAAACTTGTATTACTTATGCTAAAACATGGAAATAAAACATTGCTTATATATATGTTCAGACCCTCGCATGCTACCCTAGAACGTGTCACTCAGGAAGTCCCTTACGATCTCACTCCTCGGCTTACCTTTGGGCCCGAGCTAACGTGAATGTTTGTGTTATACAAATGCATGCTTGTCTGCTTATATGTTGCCTTGTTCTCATACAAACCCCGGGAGACTACTAAGTAGTCGTTCCATGCATGATTGAACCTACAAGTATCCGGGACCGTTAGGTCACCAAAGGCAGCCCCGAACCAGGGGAATGTATCAAGGCAAGTCATTCACTGAACAAGGAATCAAGATTCAAGTATCTCGTGTACTCGTGTTCTCGTGCACTCGTGTTCTCGTGTACTCTTGTTCTCGTGTATCTCGTGATAATTGGAAGACCAATAATTGTATGTCGCAGACAACTCAAAAATGAGGTATTATTCCACGGACGATCACCGGGGCACTAGGGCCAATCCGATCCGGATGGAACTCGTGTGTAGTCATCGTGTATGGGATAGGATATCTTACAGCACATTATGTACTCTCGTAGCATGCTATCCTTGTCCTTGACTATGTCCTTTATGGCTATGTCAGTGACTCGTGTTCATATAGATAAGTCATCCCCGCTTAGCTGCTATCTGCGTACGAGTCATTGCATCGCATCAAAAGAATAACTGAACACCTGAACGATCATGATACAACGACTCTCCTGTTTGTATATGCTATTGCCTTGGTTTTCATTATGAATGCCCCTGAATGTTTATGCCTGCCCATGCTTGAATTAATAATGTTTGCCTTGGACAGGGAAGGACAAATGGTAAGTTGGTAAGTCTCGTCGTGTTTCCTCTCATGTCGCACGGCGCACTGCCGCACGAGTTAGGCTATTCAATATTTGCATGAAACTGATCCTATGGCAACTAGAAAGACAACTTAATAGATGGTCCAAGGAACCTATATTACATATTTGGATTTGTCGAGAGGGCGAGTAGCTTCTCCACCAGTGCATTCAATGTATTGATAATCTACCAGATTATATGCAGGGTGCGGGAGAACCTCGTTCGGTGTGGATGCCTCATTCGTGCGTGCTAAGGCCAGGAGTTCCCTCTGAAGCCTGGAGCGATGCGTCCGGAACTGAAGCACATATATAAGACATAATATTGGAACACCATTGCCTGAACATCGCCTGTACAATCATTCCATAATTGTAGCCACTTTGTATGCTTTTACTGTTTCAGAGAGAGAGGCTTGAGCTACTTGTAATCTTGGCTATACGCCGCCTGTAATACTTGTTTATATCAATAAAGAGTTGCTTTGCTTTAACTTGTGTTATTCAATGCTTCCGCTATATTGTCGACTCAGTGAACTTGTTACCAAATCGCCTATTACATTTATGACTCTGCTGCACTCGGATAATCTGTGCGATTCTGCGGCTTAGAACTCTTACCGCCAGCCAATGAACCATGGCCTTGCACGGGCGTGGCTCACACTCGTGCGACATCATGCCCGATGGGTCAAGCGATCGTTCCGTGGGAGCGCTGACGCGATGATTCTCGCCTAGCGAGAACGACCGATTTAGCCTGCGGGAGATCGGGGCCTGACAATGTCCCCTTTATATGTGACTTGTTTATACACGCTCGTTGGACGT